>JAHDVE020003212.1:0-157334 GCA_022606495.2 Halesus radiatus
CTAATTTATGGAACATGATTCAGAGGGTTTGTTAATGAAACTACCTTCAAAATACTGTATATATCTGTTCGTTCAGATTTACCAAAGAAAATCAGTAAATTGAATATAATCAGATATAGCGTACTGTGAAAGGGCTCGAATCTGTAGAATAAAAGGTCAAGAGAGTCTAAAAATGCCGATATGAGATATAAATTTGAACAATAAAGGAAAAGAAAAATTAGGTACCGCAGGTATTTCTGAATAGTGGTTTCAATTGAATGATTTTCTTTGGACTTCTGAGGGAAAACTTTTGAGTATCGCTCTGAAATTTGCTATGGAAAACTAAAGAAGATAATAAAATCTTTTTATTTCATTACTTATAATCATTTTTAACTTCACCAATTACTAATTTAATTTCTATCACGTAAATAAAACGATGAAAATATCTAATCTTGTTATTGCCATTTTGTCATCGTTATTCATGCGTTTTCGTTTCCGCAAACAGCAATCTCTTGTATTCAATGGCAATGTTTATTACCGTAAGAATAAGGTACTCAAGTATGCAAATTTATTCAAAATGTAATCAAAATGTTATTAATAATCTCATATTGTCTCGTGCACATGAATTATGCTCGAAATTAAGACTCGAGATGTTTCTGAGCGTAGGAATTCCTGGTTGATTGACTGTACGCCTTATGCTGCGGAGAAAGGGCTTTCGGTTTGCGTTCACGGTACAGTTTTCCAAAAAGAAAACGAAAGGGGTGAGAATCAACGTAACAACAGTGGCGGTACGACAAACTGCCGAATTTTGATTTGATGGGCTCGGCTTATTTTTGATGGCCGCCGTGGAATTTTGGAAATGGTTTTAACTTATTACTTTTTCCTACCAAATACTACTAACTTACATTCCAGTAGCTAACTCACCTACATAGCATACACTGTTTTTCCACACTATTGTTTTTATTTTTAAAATGTAGACGGTTTACATAGCTCCCGTAATACTCAAACCATAAACCCATTATGGTATCTTCTCTCTCATCCGGTCCATTTTATTTATATAGTTTATCAGAGTTATTGTTGGGTGTTCTCTTATCATAGTGTTTCGCACTATTGCGCAATGTTACCAAATTATTATTAAATTTTGATGATTTATTCCAAAAGTTTTGATGATTTATTCAAAAGTGTAAATAAGAAACTCATGAGGCCTATCTTTATTCGGATATAATGGTATTAATGGGTTATTTTAACATTTTTTTAAAAATTCATTCTTGGGGTTATATTCCACGTAAATGATGCTCTATAATCATGCAGCAAAAGTGTTCACTTCTAGTTAGTAGCAGAGTGATCAAAAGCATCGGGTTCCCACCCAGGCGTCGCGGGTTTAATCCTCTAATTAACTAACCATCATGCTGTTTCTCCGCGGGGATAGGCAGGGAGGACGGACCGCAAAAGAATCGATCTTGGCATACACTTTTTGCTTCATTCACATTCATACATCGCCACATACATTCTCTTATGTTATTCTGACTTCTGACATGAATTCGATTCACTTGATCGTGTCATGGTTTTCCTCGGGCGTCCCCGGCTTCTTTTTCCATTCACATTCGGGTCATATATTCTCCTGACACTCCATTCTTCGTTCATTTGCTCTACATGTCCAAACCATCTTAGCGTCCCTTTCTTAATCTTACTCATTATGCTTACATCGGCCTTGCATTCTTTACGAATCTCAACATTTTTTACACGATCATACATTGTTTTACCACACATTTGGCACAGAGATCTCATTTCTATAGCATTCAATCTACTTTCATCGTTCCTCTGCCAATTCTATGCCTCACTGCCATACATCAGGGATGGTCTCAGGACTCTATTGTGGACTGTTAGCTACGCTTCTTTGGACATTTTTTGTTAGTAAAATCCTCTTTTAGTTAAATATGTCCTACATCGTTGCACAAGCAATATTTTTTGTTTGCAGGGGCGCTGTACAAACATTAATTCCTATTCTTTATCTAATTATGTAAAAACCGATACAGAAAAACATACTTACCTGGCAGGTCGCTTCAGATGAACACAGTTTTATTAGAAAATTTGAGCATAGAGATGATATTTTAACAGCTATTTTATCCCCCTTTTCCATTGATGTTAAATTTAATAGAAGATTGGTGGCACAAAAAGAGTTGGTATTTATTTGAAATATTTATAATTTTTAAGAATGTAGAAAATTTGTAAAATTATTTTAAAAGGCGTAAGAAGTTATTAATAGATATTAATTTTTTTTATTTATTTTTTAAACTTTTAGTTATTACAGTGTTGCAGACTGCGGACGCATTTGCGCACCGATGTGCGATTTACGTGTGCATTTCTTCATTTTATGGATATGATTGTCTGAAAAGATGAGATTTGAGTATTAGTAGGAGGAATTCAAATATTGGATTGTTATCTTTTCAATTTTCATATAATGATTGTTGTGGTTTTTGTAGCGGAATGCAAAGAAAATGGTCCACCGCAATGATCAGTTCTCGCATCCACACAAAGTAAAGTTTCGTTAGATAATTAACTTACCATTTTAGCTGGGTAGACATTTTACTAGAAATTAGAGCCCTCACCGCCTGTTTGTTTTCTGCGCCACTGAACGCAACATTACTCAAACATTAATGTTTGGAAGTAGTGTAAATTAAATTTGGTTATTTTGACGAGAACTTCGAGCGTAGATTTATTGTCCCGAGGTGAAAGTGAGAATTGTGTTATTGCTTTTACAGCGCGAGCTTTCGCCCCACAATGGATTGTTTTTCAACTCTTTTGTAACTGAATTCGTTGAAAATATTTGCGCCGAGCTTTCCATTCAGTCAGATGTTATAATCAATGGCAATGATTTGCCAAATTTGTAAAACTTCGCACTTAACTTCTATACAATGTGAAATGGGTACGAATATACTTTCGCTTAAAATGGCATTGATATTACTCCATTGTGTTTTTTATGTGCCACCTCACAAAAGTTTCCCTGCCTGTTGTTACTAAGTGAGCTATATCTCTACCCGTTGAGTAACGCTGTTAGGCGGGTTAAAGAAGGATGTGTAAGAAGGGATTTGCTAATGTGAGTCTCGGAGATACGGATGCCGGTAACTCTTTCCACAGCGTGCCGTTTTAAGAATAAGTCTGAGAAACAACCCGTTCTTATATTGTTGCTTGCTTGTTGCTATTTCCGCCACCCGTAGAATAGATTCACCATACTTTTGTATGAGCAAAGCAATCAATTTGTTAACTTTTTTTACGCTTTTTAAAAATTCGTTGATCACATCATAGCTATGGATATCTTTTCGTGAGGTCTATTCTCGTTTTAACACTCACCGTTCACTATACCGAGATCCAAATCATCACGAAAAAGCCGGCTATTCTTCATTATTTTTTATCTTTTTTACATCAAAGAAAAAAAAGGTTTGGTCTCGTAATCTTTGCCTTTTGAAAGTTTTCATCTCAAATGAGAGATGCTTTTCAAAAGATATGTTTTGTCCTCGGAACGTTTTCAATTATTTATTCTTTGAACCGTGGAGTCTCTCTCTACCCTTACCAAAATCAAAAAAAATATAAATATATAATTTCTCGTATTTAAATCCTTCAACCGATAATCTTCGGGGAAACGTTTTCACTGTATGTTCTTTCACTTAACAAAATCCGTTCTTATATTTAAGAAGTGATTCTAAACACTTTTCAACAAATTGTATTATATGTTTTTGACATAGCAATTAAAGTGTTTGATTAATATTTTATAGCACGTAAGCTTAATTATTTTATGGAATATGCGGGACTGCATTAACCTCCCCACATACCAGAATAAACATGTATTATTATTAAAAATATCATGATAATCGTGTTGTAGTACGGTGGTTTGTGATTCTGTTAGGAGACTGTGGTTCACATGTTCGTTCTTTGTTACAAGCCAAAAAAAGTGCGTACGATGGATTTAAACAGTTCATATCGGGAAGTCACCATTTTGTCAGAATTAATTTAATCACTTGATTATGCCACGCATTTCCAGGCAACCCTGACTTATATAAATAACCAGCTAATAATCACGCTATTTCCCAGCAGGGATAGGCAGATAGGATATACCACAGTCACTGTCCTCTCATACATATTTTATGTTATTCTGACTCGTGGTATGGCCCTAATCCAGTATTTAAATCACTCGATTGATTCCGAAAAAATTAAAATTATTTCACGAAACTTTAATCATTCACCACGAGGCCTATGTTCTTTTATTTTCTTTTTCAAATTTACCACAAAAACAGTCCATAAAACAGCAATAAAGAACAGTTTAATTTCTTATTTTTTCTCTATTTATACGTAGGCTTCAATTTCACAAAAAAACCTTATTCGTGTTTCGTAGCAGAAAAAGGCTCTCCCATTTCCAAGTTCCGTCTGTTTTTCAGTTTATTTATTCTTGGCCCTGGCTTTTTAAGAATTCTATTGCCATGAATCTAAATGAGTTTTGTTCGCATTTGAAATTCACCTTCAAAACCAGAGGAATACGAGATATATTTATTTAATCTGTGAGGGTAAAAAAAAACGTGGCTCACCGTTTTTAATTCTAACGAATGTGATATTTTCCCGTGGAAAATTAACCGCTTTATTTTTCATTGCTTGTTTTTTATTTGAAGGAGTTTTTAAATATTTATTAGTTCTCGGTATTAACTTCACCAGCTTCAATATAGACCATAAAACACAGAACTTTTTTTCTTATTTTTTTGCAGGATTTTCAACCAGTTCCTACCTAAATACCTAGTAGTCCGTGCTTGAATACTATTTTTATTCTTTTTCGTATTCCTTACCTTAAATTTATTATTTCCAGTTAAATACCAAATATAGAAAACAAAAAATTTAAAATTATGAAATTGGTGATTTGTTTGTGAAAAAACACATTTTGATTTTGTTTTTAATAATTTGAGAATACACATAAAATTATATTTATTTTATTTTTTATTTAGTAAAATAGCTCGTTACAGGTTTTTTGTGTTTTGAAACCACCCGAGTGGACAGATGCCGTTGTTATGAATAATAATAATTACCCGTAAAAGTACTTACATAAATAGTATGTATTTAATAGTATGTATTAGAAGATTGGAAGAAAGGATCAGTACCCCCAGCCCCAGTCCTCACCCGTCGCCCAACTTCACATAACTCCTATCATTTGTATTAGCGTCTTGCAATATATCGTAAGGAATAAATACGGTTAACTTTTTTTTTTTTTTTTCAATTAAACATGTATGAAAACTTAGACCAAGCCGTATTTAATTTTGATAATCTAACTGCATCACTTTATATGGTCTATAAATAATGTGCAATGATAGTGTCCAAAAAAAAGTCAGATTTAATATAGGAATAATGTAAGAATAGGAAGTAAGATTTGTACAGCGCCCTTGAGGTGATTTTTCACAAAAAAGGCGATATAAAAATCATCCGATTATTATTATTATTATTATTATTACAGGTTACATAATATCGATCCACCTACGTTAGTTAGTCGCAAGTTGGAAGAAATGGGTTATTAGTTATGATTTTTGTACCGTGCATGAAACCTTAATTGATTAAATTAAGTAAATAAATATACAACTCCTCCCCATAAACGAGTAAAATAAATTGCCTAGTTTTGCCTATTGCCGAACAATTGTCTTGCTCGGCAGTGGTTCGGGCAAGGTTTTGGCCGTCAATATTGCTGTGACCCGTCAATATTGACGTGTACCGCATTAGAGCCTAAATGTAAAACAAATTATATTATTACAGCTTTGGTAGCGGGTAGGTGGCGAACAGAGACGCACATATTATACAGAGCGAGAAGGAAATACAATTGGCCCGGCAATATTGTCGTAATATCGGATAGAGCAGTACGTCGACAAGAATAGGCAATACACGACAATGTTGGCCAATAGTGCCCGACAATACGAAAATCTTGATGACAATCTCTGAGACGAATGTGTGGTAAAACCATGTATGATCGAGTGAAAAATGTTGAGATTCGTAAAGAATGCAAGGCTGATGTAAGCGTAGTGAGCAAGATTAAGAAAGGGACGCTTAGATGGTTTGGGGATGCAGAGCGAATGAACGAAGAAAGGAGTGTAAGGAGAATATATGACGCGAATGTGAATGGAAGAAGAAGCCGGGGACGCCCGAGGAAGACATGGCACGATCAAGTGTATCAAACACTCGAGTCGGGCCATGTCAGAAGTCGGAATAACAGAAGAGAATGTATGAGGCGTTGTATGAATGTGAATGAAGCAAGAAGTGTTTGCCAAGATCGAGTTGTTTGGCGGTCCGTCCTCTCTGCCTACCCCTGCGAGGAAACGGCGTCGTGGTTAGTTAGTTAGTTACCTTTGCCGTAAAAACTTGCCCGTTTACGAGTGCCTTTAGTACTTTATTTTATTTATATATGATTTGTCACTAAGGTGGCAATGTATAAAATACAAATTACAATTTTTGGGGACTTAAAATTTCGCTTTATTTTTGGGAATAGCCATGTTATTTCTCAGCAAATTCGGTGGTATTTTGCAACAAAAGTGATGTTATGTTCCCTTTTGGGAATTCTCCAACAATGGTGGCAATTTTTTAAAACTCCTGTTTTTATTGTTTATTTATTATTTTAATTACAATTTTATTTTAATTTTGTTTAGAAAATCTGAAAAACTATGACAGTACTCGGCGTTTTAGACATGAAGTACGGTGCGTTTCATTTTAGGGCTATTCAATTATTTTTTTTTTAAATATTAAAATACCAGAATATCGCAGAAGAATTCCAAATTTCGCGTTATTATAATGAAAATGGCAAAATCACATTGAAGAAATTCGGGTAAAAATTCGCATTACCGCAAACTTGAAATTTTCAGCTATCTATTAATTTATTATCACACTCATCCGTAAACCAACTGATTGAATAACTTAGCCCTAGCGAATATCTTCATTTCAAGGTATGTGGACACACAATATAAATTTAATACTGAGTATGAACTAAATAGTGTTCTATTTTTGAAACGTTTGCGTGAGTCATTCCTACCGCACCTTTTTGGGCAAAAACAACAACCGTACCTTCTCAAATTACACAAGAGTTTAGTATTTCACCGCAAAAAATACAACTTCTCCACAAATCATCAGGGGCGGTCTGGATCATGCCCGATGGGCGGACTCTGTTGATTCTGTTCACCGAGAAGAAAATATTTAAAGAAACAGACAATTAGGTTTGATATATTGTGCAACTCAACATGAGGATAAAATATACGCATATGCAAATTATTGAAATGATTTTTTTTTATATTTGCTTGTTTTTATTATGAAAAAAAAACGCAATAAAGGAACGTTGATTTTGCTGGATTAATAATAAAAATATTAAGAAGCGAGTATTTCGCATTATTAAAAATATTTATTAAAAAATAATCATTATTATTAAAACGGTTAATTTGTTAAAAAGTTCTGTTTTATAAATAAAAAGGTTTTTGAAACTAAATAATTGGAGATATTATTACATTTTTTTAAATTTATTTTTTTAAACTTGAACACAATAAATTAAAAAAAATATTTCACCAACGGCTAAAATCTAGTGCGTTAATTATTTTTCTAAATTTATATATTCTTAATAACATGTCGATTTTTTACTATCCCTTCTGTGGACTACCACTAAAAAGGCTTTGTCTTTTCCATTTTTTTAAAGTGCATAAAAAGCTTTATAACTATTAACATGTGTCTAAATTTATTAAATTTGTCTACTATACAAATAGTGTCAACAGCACCCTGGCAGTGAATAATCCCTTTCATAGTCAATTCAATATGAATACACACACGTCTTAATTTAATTGCGAAAAAAATATGTCATTTATTTAAGTACTTGATTTCTAAAAATAAAAAATAAAACAAGGGCTTAATTACATACTCAGTGCGGTCCTGTTCTTCCCCGAATGCTCCCATGGTTCTGGGTTTGGCTAATTAACAAATCTTTCTAAAAACATCACAAAAGGTTCCTTGCTAAATTACAGGGGAACATGTGCTGGGTTTAGGATTACAAAGCCGAGCATAGTCAACCCACGCGGCAAATTTTAAAAATACTTTTTACCGAGTGGAATATTTTGGGATCGTGTTCGGCATGGTATATATATTTCTCATCCATAAAAATCCAAATAATTGTACGTACTAGAAAAACAACTTCAAGACTACTTACCTAGTTGTGCGATGCTTTTGTGTGAAGTGGCAGGAAGTCTGTGAAAAGTCAGTTAACCGTTTTGTATTATTATTTACATATTGTATCTAAGCATAGTTGAGGTAATTAAAAAAAAAACACTACATGATCCTGTCATTGTGATAATAGCTTTGGGAATGTAATATTTCAGAAAGAGAAGAGAATATTTTACTGTGGTTTTACGATATTTCTTAGCTTTGTAAAGTGATCTTGTAATTTTTTCTTCTCACTGAGGTGAAGAATAAAATTCTCTCCTCATACAAACTTATTGTTACATCCAAATTCATAATATGTCTTTTGACATATCCTCTTTTCTATTAATAATATTCTCTTATATATATCTTGATCTTGCAATATGTTCCTTATTTGATTCGTCTTCCACCCGCCTGCATTTCGGAAATTCTCCTGACATGTTTCCTTTCATCCAACACATCCTACCATTACAAACGACAATAATACCAATTCAAATGGATTAGTTTAGATCCAATCGTCCATATCAGAGCAGCTTATGGCTTTAGCGGCGTCAGCAAGCTCTTATCCTTCGTTTCTTCTGATGGAATTCAATGACCACGAGTGGAAAGCAATATATTATCATTTAATGTTCAAAGGAAATGAAACACGAACCTTTGCCTTGGTTTCCAGCGTTTAGGCACAGAGTCTCGACAAAGAAGCGAAACTAATCGGAGTCATATTGTGCCCGGTGCCGTGACTGCCGTTCTGTGTCCAGTTTCCAGCGGGTGTTTTCATTGCTTCACAAGCTATATGGACGGAATTTGGTATGGAGTTGTATTACATACATTGACGAACGACTATTAAATACTTTAAGCACTGTGGCAGAGAGAGGGAGAGAGAGAGAGAGAGAGAGAGAGAGAGGGAGAGAGAGAGAGAGAGAGAGGGGGAGAGAGAGAGAGAGAGAGGGGGAGAGAGAGAGGGGGAGAGAGAGAGGGAAAGAGGGAGGGAGAGAGAGGGGTCCAGGTTTCCAAAATAATAATTAATGGGTTATTTATCGCTTTTTTTAAAAAATATTTACTGAAAATAATAATAACAATTGAATGATTTGTACAGCGATGTAAAGCGCTGTATAAATATTACTTCCTATTCTCGATCTAATAAGTAAAAACAGATATAGAAAAACACACTTAAATGGCAGGTCGCTTCAGATGAACACAGTTTTATTATAAAATTTAAGCTTAGAGAAGATATGATTTTTACAGTTGTTATTTTATCCCCCTCTCTATTGATGTTACATTTTTTAGAAGATTGGTGGCACAAGAGTATTTATTTGAAATATTTATAATTTTTAGGACCGGAAAATATTTTTAAAATGACCTTAAATAGCTTTAAAAGTTTGTAATGTTAAAGTTTGTAAATATTTTTTTACACATTTAGTTATTTACAGTGCTGCGGCCTGTGGACGCATTTGCGCAGCGGTTCGTGATTTTTTTTTTACTTATCCTATAAGCGAATTTAGGTAAGCACTAACCGGCTAGCCTAGTTAAGCTATTTACGTCTGCAATTCTTCCATTTACGGATATGATTGTCTCAAAGTTTTGAGTTTAGGTCTGAACTCTGACGATTTCATTCTTAAGTTATTTATGTAAATAACCAGTCATCTATATATACATAATTTGAAATGTAACTGAATATAAATCTAAGCATTCACGTTTCAGAATTGGAAAACACATTACATAAATAGTTTTAACCGTATTCGTATTATTCACACTTAATGTCTAGAAATGATATATCACCTCAATGAAAAACATAAAAATAATTGAAATAAAAAACCAAATAAATTAGGTTACTTGACACTGGGGTTATAAACTAGCGAGGGTGAAAATACAAAAATGAAACGAAGTTATAAATTAATATTATATTGGAATAAAAGAACAAGGGGGGTAGCTTTGTGGGTTTTTAACAACATGTGTAGGTATATATTATTCGCGAATAAGTGAATAATGCATGAAAACCTTCCTTCATAATCATAAATTCTCCCGAAAATATTCTTGTTGTAAATGCTGTAGTTTGTATAGCCATTTACCTTTTATAAACTAGCGAGGGTGAAAATACAAAAATGAAACGAAGTTATAAATTAATATTATATTGGAATAAAAGAACAAGGGGGGTAGCTTTGTGGGTTTTTAACAACATGTGTAGGTATATATTATTCGCGAATAAGTGAATAATGCATGAAAACCTTCCTTCATAATCATAAATTCTCCCGAAAATATTCTTGTTGTAAATGCTGTAGTTTGTATAGCCATTTACCTTTTGATGTTGATATGTTACCCGGTAGACAGATGGACTCACATTCGAAATTACAGAATTTAATTATGATCTGTCCCCAGAGTCAACTGAATCCGAAATTATGCCTTAATTCAAATTTGCTCGCTCAGTGCTTTAATAAAGTCATAACTCGGTCTCATTACGTCACGTTATGAAACATTGCATAAACATTCAGATTTATGACTCCTACGTATGTTAATATTATGTACCCCACCGCCGAGGGGGGTCGTTTCGAGGCTTTACAATCCACATATGTGGAGAATAGGGGGGAAGGATGCCAGGAAAATAAGAGTGTTCTCGTATGTGCATATTTTATATGAACAAACTGCCTGAATTTTCGAGAAAATCCATTAATGCGAAGAGGTGCTCATGTTCACCCCACTTTACGCAGGCGTTTGTGGTTCTAGTGTGCAGAGTCCATAAAAAAACAACCCGTCTCTTCGCCGCTAGCAAATTTAACCCTTACATAAAAATACTCTCCTAAAGCATTGATCCGTTCATTACACAGGTATACTGGTTTTTATCCTTTGATGTGTGGGTCTCCACTGATCGTTGAATTGATATTGTGGGGATGGTTTTGAAGCATAGCGTGAAATGATACGTATATTGAATTTTTCAATAGATGTAATCTGTCAAGTTGAAAGGTTCAGATGGAAAATGGGAGTTGCCATTCGCCACGTCGAGCGAGAGCGCCGCTACATCAGCATAAAAGCATTTGAAAAACAATGCAAATTGAAAAGGATTCCGTATATAAAAACGATTCAGTAGGTATGAACATTTTTTATACAAAGTGTGTTAGAACCCGTTATTAATACATCCTGGAAAATGGGGAAAAGGTAGGGTTGCTATAAATTTCAAGCAAGGATGGGATACGAAACATGATGATGAATCAGGTGTGGGGTTTTAGGGTGAATTGTAAGGGGTAGGAGAGTTAACCGAAATATATATATATATATATATATATATATATATATATATAATAAACATTATAAGAATCACAAAAATATATATTCCAATATTACAATCAGACAAGACGCCCTTGAGGTGATTTTTTACAAAAACGGCGCTGCACAAATCATCCAAGTATTATTATTATTAATTAAATTACCTGCAACAAAGTGAGATTTAAATTCCACCAAACCATGTTTTTTTTCCATGAATAACGGGGTAGTAATCTCGTAGACAAAACGTGAAACGCTGAAATTATTAAATTTAAAAAAAAAAGAATAAGATGATAGCATTGCTATCGAAACATGTAGAAATATTTATATATTTTAAATAAAGTGGTATATACAAAGTGTATTTTCAATTATATAATTAAAAAAAAAGAATTGGTGTTCACGATTTCTATACATCCATTTACATTTCGTACATTTGTTAGAATAATAAATCTTACCACGATTGTACAACGTAATTTCCGATAAATTTAAAAGAAATATGCGCATTCATTAAAATATATACACAAATATTTCAAGACCCTTAAAACATTTTTTTCTGAAATACGTGCCAAGCACGCCCTTATTACGGTACTGAGTATTGTCTTTATTGCGTTCCACGTATTTTGACTTCATTTTAATTAAGGACCTCCTTAGCAAACCGTCGTTAAAAGACAAATAAAGCAGCATGGCCACATAGACTTGTGCGTATAATCACACCGAGGCAATGGGCAGTTAGATACATTTTGGTAGAGCGAGCGGCCACGTTTTGCGCAAGTCGAGCCTTAACTATTCATTTTATGCCGGAAAAAAATACTTGAGAGTAATTCGGAGGTTCCATTCGACCCACCGATAAAATTGTCTCTTTCAGGGAACTGCCTCGGGTCACCCGTTCCCTTCCACTTTCTCTTTTCATTTACTAGCCAAGACACTGTTTAAGGTTTCCCTAGAATACAATAAAGGAGAGTGGACAAGCAAACGGCCGAAGGGTTCGGGATAATGGCCTTAAACAAGTGAAAAATATTTATAAATACGCATAAGATAATTGGGTGCCGAAACATGTACGGAATGGTTGGCCGAATTACCGTCGTAGGCGGAACTGCCCGAAGACTACTTGTGATGGGTGAATTTTCATATATAAAACACACGAGTGCGTCCGTAGAGTGATGGTTTACGCATCTGATTTTGTGGTTACGGGTTCGGTTGGGACTTGAAATAGTATCTTTCAGAATGTGGATATTGCCTGTTTTAAAAACAGATTTTATTAATTAATTTCAAATCATTGAAAACAGGACGAATTAAAAACAATTTTAAATTAAAAGAAATTGGTTATGCTATGCCCTCCTAAATAAAAAAAATAAAAAAAACAGAAATATTTTATTTTCTTGCATTTCAAAAACTTATCACCTTGTAATATCCCTAGTTTATTTTTAAAGGTATCAAACAATAAAAAAAACATGTAAAATTGTCATGACAATCCTTCATTTTAAAATTAATTAATTAATTGATTAAAAACATCCCAAATACTATATAACCAGCTTTTTCCATAGATAATAAATTTAAAAGGTATATTATAAATAACAAGGACAAAGATAACATTTGTAACGATTGTAACTTTTCTTAATATAGGAAATACTTAAAGAAATTTTATTACTAGAGTTAAGGAGTACCGAAGGTATTTAAGTTATAAAAATTATTCTGAATATGCCAACCATATTTTGGAAACAAATCAATCTTTTGGAATCCATAAATGTTTAAAAATTTCACATACGAATACTGGTTTACAAGTTGACAAATTTGAAATTTACTACTATTAATATTCAAATATTTTTTTTTAACTAGCTATCTCTTAAATTTCTTTTCACAATATTCATAATTTTACTAATATAAATTGTTTCTAATTTTGAAACTGTCAATTCATGGTGGAATTCCATATTAAAATGATTTTTTTTGATTAAAAAACCTTTGTAATTTTTTTCCACTTATTTATTTTCGACCGGACCGGTTTCACCCTATCACTATAATCGGATTGGTAATAAACCATCCCGAAAGTAGTTTTTTAAAAACACAATAAACAGTATCGTCAGCAATAAAATAAATTTCAAACAATAAAAACAGTATTAGAAAAGCAGGGAACTCACTCCCGAGATCTATGCTATATGTACCATAGATTTAGTATTCATTGTACCGGTCTGAGGATGCCCGTGATACGGTGAAACCGGTCCGGTCGAAAATAAATAAGTGGAAAAAGTTACAAAGGTTTTTTTAATAAAAAAAACATTTTAATATAAATTGTAATAATAATAACCATTATTATTTAACAATTATTTTTAAAAACAATAATTATTAGCCTGAAACACTCATCCAAATTGAAAAAAACCTTCCGAGAAAAGATAAATGTCGCCGACAGGACTCGAACCTGCACCCTTCTGATTGCCGGTCAGATGCTCTATTGATTAAATTGACGGGTTTGCGATAAACCGACGTAGCTCAACGGTAGAGCATCTGACCGGACTCAGAAGGCAGAAACATTTATCTTTGCTCGAAAATTTCATTTGTTCAGGCTGTGTTTATAAAAATAATTGTTACCCTTTGCGCTATGCACAAAAATCTTGTCTTAAAAACATTAGTTTATCAATTAATATTATTATTTAATTTTTTATGCCTTGCTGTTTTCTTGATTTTATTTATATGAATAAAAAAATAAATTCGTTTTAAAATTTATATTATAAATTAATTGTTTTTCTAATATACTCGTATATATTTAAAAAAATATATATTTTAATAATTTTAAACAATTACCTGCTTTCATCACTTAGTATATATTTTTTAAAAATTTATTTTGTGATTTGTCTATTTACTTGTTATTTGTCTATACTTGTCATTAATATTTTTAGTGTATTGTTTATCCTTATGAGGGGAGCTTTGCTTCTGAAACACGTAAATATTTATTTATTATAAAAGCGGTATTTTCAAAAATGTGTTTATTAATTTAGTTATAGTTAAAAGAACTTTTAATTACGATAAAACCAAATATTGAAATTTGAGAATAAAACACTTAATTCCGAATTTGCGAATTACTATAACCATATATTTTTTTAAAATGATGACTAGGTTAACTTAGTCACAGTTAGGTGAGTTTAGTAGCACGAAGTTTAGGCCAACGGAACGGAGCTTTCTAAAAAATATGAAATTATTTCGCAGTACATTTTGAAACTTACAATATTATTAAGCAGGTAAATTTGCTAAAGAGGGTTAGAAGATTGATGTAGTAAAATGTTTAACATATTTTTCACAATTCAATATAATCATTTATTATTTATGTATGTGTTTAAACAATAATCAATGTAATACATAAATTAATGAGAATACTAAATGTCTTACATCATGTCACGTAGTATTTGAAACTGGGAAATACCAATTATATAGATAGAATCATTAATAATCAACGTAAAACCTCATACTTAACACGTTCCGTTAAACCTCTGTATTTCCCGTCCAAACCCTATTCTGTTTCTATTGTTGGTTCACGTGAAATAATTACCCCATGATCGTGTTTACCACCTGTACGCATAATAAATAATGAATAATTATATTTGTAAATTAATTAAAAATTACTTAGTAATCGCTACTTTATTAATTTATACATATCAACATGTTTCGAAAGCGATGCTTTCCTCATCAGGAATATACAGAATACTTATTTGTATTCTGTATATTTCTGATAAGAAAAGCATCGCTTTCGAATAAGTATTCTGTATATTCCTGATGAGGAAAGCATCGCTTTCGAAACATGTTGATATGTATCTATTAATATAGTGGTAATTACAAAGTAATTTTTAATTTGTTTATTAATAACGAGGCCACAAAGTGAATACCAATCTTTTGGAGAAATTATAATTATATTTGCCCAGTAGAATGTACAATTATTATTGTGTCCGAAATCGGTCGCTTTCAACGTGACGGGAGACACTCTAGACGGATTGCAACCATTATTTACGATCGCTAAACTACAGACAGGTCCACTCTAGGTGAACATATTATGGCCAGTATCCATGCATAGTGGTACGTGGAAATGCCATGTCAGAGGAATCCATTCCCGGCTTGTTCCTTCAAGTAGCGTCGGTGAAAAGTTTGCAGTGTTCATGTATAATATTTTATTGATATTTGAAACTACGTCACCATACAAAAAAATGTATGACGCAAAATAATTTGGAAGCCCTTGTGCCTTTAAAATGTTTTTGCAGCTTTTACATTAACTGTTTCTCAAGGCCACAAAACAAATTAAATTTAGACTCAACATGCACATTCCTATGACCTATATCACCCATTTTCAAAGATTTTGACTGCAGAACCTTATAGAATTATTTAAAAAAAAAAAGGTGTCTTTTTTAGAAGTAATTGCTACTTTAATTTGAAGGAACATTACGTCTCTAAGGATTTATTTTACTTAAGTGATAAGCATCACAGCATCCCCAAAGATGATATAGGCCTTGAGGGAAATTATTTCCTCCTTGGTCTCCTGTGTGGAGTTACTGTAAAAAAAAAATCGTACATACACTGTATACAAAAATAGAATCTCTTATTTAAAAATAAAAATTATTCAAAAACCCAAAAATGTTCTTTCAAACTATAAACATGACTACCACCTGAATGTGATAAAATCCAATGAAAAAAATAACGAAATCCGTCAATTTTTATTCACTCTATATAAGGAGGAAAAAAACTTTTTTTTTTTTAAATAATCGCCCGGTACGAATGGGTTAAGAGTTCTACTTTATAAAATTCCTAATATTTCATGAGATATAACACATAAGTGTGTGTACTTCAAATATGTTTCCTTTATTATGTTCTTTAACGGTGAGAGAGACGCCGGGGAGTTATTATTTATTAATTCAAAATAATGATAATATTATTGGGCAATGCGATAAACATTGTGTTTTTAAAGAGAATAATATTTATTACATTTTTTTAAAGATTTACATGGGCTTAGAATTTATCAAAATATAATCACAAATATTACACATTTCTGACTGTTCTATTCATGTTTTACAGACATATTTAAAAAGTTGAATATCCTTAAAAAATTGCTCTGATGGTTTTTGTGTAACATGTCGATAAGATAAATTAAAAAAAAGAACAGTGTGTAGTTTAATTTTTTCACGAACACTACGTAACTTAAATGTTTTTTTTTTGTAATGCGGATGAAAAAAATTTGGTTATGTTTATATACAAAAACGCAACGAGAAAGTATTAAAAATACTTTTCTCGACTTTAAAAATCATATTTGTATTTCAATTTATTTGTAAAACATACAATAGGTCGGTCAGAAAATATAATATTTCTGATTAGATTTTGATAAATACTAAGCCTACGTAAATTTATAAAATATTTAATAAACATGTTTCTATTTAAAAAACATTATGTTTATCGTATTGCGTCATAGTACTATCATTATTTTGAAATAATAAATAATAATTCTCCGACGTCCCTCTTGCCCTTAACTTTTGCTCCTAGTGTCTACCGGTCACTCCGTATAAACCCGTAGTGCAGAATTTTCTGCTTTTTTATTATCATTTACTAAATGCCGGTAATTTTATGGTAATGCTACCCCGTGGGTCATGTTAAAATTTTTATCTTATTGGGAGCATTAGAGAAAATCTCTAAATAGAGGTCGTTTGCATAAAAGGTTTTGGAGTTAAGATAAAAGTG
Source organism: Halesus radiatus (assembly GCA_022606495.2). Classification (NCBI taxonomy): domain Eukaryota; kingdom Metazoa; phylum Arthropoda; class Insecta; order Trichoptera; family Limnephilidae; genus Halesus; species Halesus radiatus. The sequence goes on from JAHDVE020003212.1 coordinate 17,131, forward strand.
ATTGTGTGTCTGCTCCCAATTTGTTGGGGAAAAGTTTAACCAATGAATAATATGTTTAATATAAGAATTTATATTTCTCTATATATATGTCTATACGAGGTGTGTTCAAAAGAAAAGGTGAATTTTAAATTTTCGCAGGCTGTGCACATTCGATTATCGATTTTTGTTGTTATGTTGGTACACATATGTTTATCATATGTTAGCATTATCAGCCATTTTGGATCAGTGGTTTGTTTTTGACAACTGGAAAGGTTAGTCACGTTTTGTTTTTTCTTCGATTTTTTACTAAAAAAAATTTTTGTAAAAAATCGAAAAACATCGATTTTTTGGATTTTTTGAAGAAATGCTGATAAGGACATAGAAAACAAAGCAAATCTAAAATTTCACTTTAATAGGAGTGATGATGCCCCAGAAAACGGCTATCAAGTTCCGACCAAAACTAGGAAATTCCTCCATAGGATTAACAATTATTAACAATTTTTTTCTAAAAAGAATAAATTTTGTTTTGAAGAAATGCTGATGAGGACTTAAAAAATAAAGCGAATCTAAAATTTCACTTCAATCGGACTGATGATGACTCAGAAAACGAACCTAAATAAAAAATCGAAGAACACCCAAAAACGTAACTAACCTTTACAGTTGTCAAAAACAAACCACTTATCCAAAATGGCTGATAATGCTAAATAATGTTTTTGCTGTCAAAATTCCTTCTTTATCAAGAGATGTAGGTTTTATTCGGTTCTTACATGCTAGAAGGAATACAGTACGCGCGTCGTTGCATCCGTTTCAGATTTTTTAATTCGATTCAAAATATATAGTTGTATCCTTGGAGTTTACCAGACATACGGCCAGGAATCTTAAAAGTGCAGTTAATGTTTTTTTTCTGTTTCCCCTAAAGCGTTGATGACAACACAAATATATGAGAACGCAAAATCATTTTTCAAACTAGTTACGCCGAGGGAAGATATCGAAGAAACTTCAATATTTTCATTTCCTGCGAATTCTCAATAATAGGACCACGACGGAAGCTTTACTTTGAATGACAGCTTGTGAAAGAGTTTCTATTATAAGGATGTCCTGAAAATTTGGAACTTGCGCTAATATTTGAAAAAATGTTGTTTGATATTACTTGATAAATTTTCAAATTCTGTGTATTTTCAACGTTACAATGCTAGTTGATTTTTGATGGAGCATCTGCCAATTTTAATTCAGGTCTGAAAGGATTCAGGGGTTAGATAGAGACTTTGTTTTTGTTAGTAGCTCCACCTGAAAAATTATTAAATCAAAGAGCCATATTCACGCCAGGCGCGGTCCGTCCATGTATGCTGTCTATGCTCCGCATATCTTGTATTTTAGGGTCAAAAAACTTTATTTTGATGTATTTTTTCCTTAAAGTAACAAATGTTTTATCTAGCCGTAAACAGCCCTACTGCGATTCAATACCGCCCGTCCTCGGAGATTTAACACACACAATGACACGACACATGAAACAAGTTGAAATACTTAGTCATCTACATATCTTTCCCGAAAATAAACATATTTTAATAATAAAGCACAACTATTAAAAATCTTATTATCTAAATTGTTTAAAAATATATCAGCTACTAAAAGGGCTAATACTAGGACCCCTTGCTAAGCCATCCTTTTGTTTAAAAATAATATTATCAAAGCGGAAAAAGTTTTGTTTCAAAACAACATTAAAAAACTTATATAAATCCTGTGAAAAGTTCTTAAAAATATTCGATGAATTTAGTAATTTTTTAATAATATTTTTTTTGTTATACGATGTTTAAGATAGTTTGAATCTGTAATGTTGCGGAGCGTAAATGATTTATATAGCTAAATGGACACACTCTTTTTATCAGTAATTACTTCTTGCTCATGGGCTAGTTTATAGATTTGTATATTCAATTTGATAGTAGGTATATACTGATTGTCAAGCATCCCTTCTACAAAAAGTCACCGACCGCCACTGGTGCACGTACAGTGGAATCGACTACATAGGAATCGAATGTATGGGATACATATTACCAATTACATCTCAGAATTATTAAAAATCTTTTGTTTTTAAAGTAACTACTCGTTCGGCATACATATACCATCTCAAGTTGACTCAGTGATCAGATAAACTTGTTTGTGTCTCCTTTAAAGAATCCTTACATTTTTGTCATCAAATTCTTACACACAAGAAAAGGCTAATCAGTGTATCTATTTTGTTTTGGAGAGTTTTATCCACTATGTACAATTGTTACTTAATGTTAATTATTTGCAACCGGTTTCGAATCATCCGTGTCATTTTCTAGCGTCCTTAAAAACCGCTAGCAAATATATAAAATTAAGTAATAAATAAAATTATGCAAGAAACGTACGCAGTGGATAAAACTCTTCAAAATAAAATGTACAGAAATTGTTACATAGTTAATTTCCAAGAAAAGCAGCATATTTTTTATTTGTTCTTAAAAATAAATATTATTAATACTGCATCTACATATATTTTACAATACAATTGAAATGTGTACATAAATGACCAAGTTATAAGAAGAGTAAAAAAAAGACAGGGTGGAATTGAGATTCGCAACGAATTTGGGTCAAATAAAGTCTACTTCGAAGTGGAAAACGTGAGGCATGTTTGTCAGGAGTTAAATAGAACGCTTTCTATCATAGACGATCTTCGCGTATATCCACCAAACCCACCCCAAGGGATTACTTGAATGGGGTAGTTTATTAAAGTCAGAAAACCCAACGAATGTCTGTCAGAGGTAGACTTTATGGAGGTAGGTTATGTCAGTACGTCTAACTAACTAACTAACCATCACGCCGTTTCTCAACAGAGGCAAGTAGAGAAGATAGAACGCCATGCAAGTCTGTGTTAGTAAACACTCTTTGCTTCATTCAGATGCATATATCGTCTCGTACATATTTCTCTGTTATTCTGAACTCTTGACATGGCCTGATTCAAGCATTAAACTTGATTGTGACATATCTTCCTAGGGCGTCCCCGACTTTTTCTACCATTCGCTTTTGCAGCAACTAATTGACTTATTGATTGTTTTTGTGTTTAATTCGTGGAACTTCCCTAGTAGAGGTCCTGGGTCCGAGTCCCAGATGCGACTGAAATCTTTTTAATTTCTGTTGTTTTTTCGGTTTCGTGGTTCTATGTGTTAATATTATCTTCTTCAATGATTAAATATTACAATGAGGTTTACAAACTTCAATAAGTTATAAAAAAATAAATTGAATATTACTTTCCAGACTTGTAAAATAAGTCAAAAGGATGTCTCATATAAATAAAAATCGGGTAGGTATATCCGAGACTCCATTCCGGTTGTAATTGAGTTCGGGATGAAACTTTGCAATCATCATAAGGATAACAGCCAATAATATGGGATTTATAAAAATGAAGGATAATATTAACAAGTCTTGAACTTGGAGTATGATATCGGTGTAAATGGCGTAAATTGTCATTAGCTAAGTTGGTTAAGCGATTACCCCGGATAGGTAGAGGTCCTAGGTTCGAGTCCCAGATGCGACTGAAATCTTTTTAATTTCTGTTGTTTTTCGGTCTCGTGGTTCATTTGGGATGTGTTAATATTATCTTCTTCAATGATTTAATAATGTTGTTACTAAGTTCTGCAAGTGTTTTTGGCTTTTATTATTGTATTATGACAGCTGTTTAGACTTTCAAGGCAGTTTGAACATGGCCTTGAATGCCAAAAGAGCTGTCACGATAATAAAAACTAAAAATACTTGCAGAATTTAATAATAACATTGTTAAAATTGATTTACATTAAATTTAAAATAAAAAAAAAACACTACTTTGCTTGATCCAAATAGTAGTACGAAAAAAATGTATTTTTTTAGTCATTGAAGATAATATTAACATCTCATAAAATGAAACATGAAACTGAAAAGATACAGAAAAGAAAAAAAAAGGTAACGATAACAGCTGGAATATACTAGGTGCTGAGTTCCAGTCCCATAAATATATAAAAATATATATGATAATGAGGTTTATAGGTTTCAATAAGGTAATCAATTTATTTTAATAACTTATTGCTTATAAACCTCATCGTAATATTTATTCATCGAAGAAGATAATATTAACCAATCTTAAATGAAACACGAAACAAAAAGATACCATAAAAGTCGGATAGGTATATCCGAAACACTATCTAGATTGCAATTATATTCGGGTAGAACTTTGTAATCATCATAAGGATAGCAGCCAATAATATGAGATTTAACGGAGGAAAATATTGACAAGTCTTAAAGTTAAGGTTTGATATCGACGAAGGTGGCGTAAAGTGAACTGATCTCATTAGCTCAGTTAGTAGAGCAGTTGTCCCGGTAAGAGAGAGTTCCTTGGTTTGGTTTCCAGATGCGACTGATACCTTTTTTTATTTTTTGTGTTTTTTTCGTGTTTCATTTAGTATTTGTTAATTTTATCTTCTTCAATAATTCAATAAGTTATTCCAAAATTGAATTTTTTATTTTTATTATTTAATTTATGTAAGTGCATTTAAGTATCAACATGCTAGTCTATTTGTTAAAATAAAATAGGTTTGAATTTCGAATATCCATTTATGGATAAGACTTTCTGAAGTGATGAGTTTCAAGTTTTGCACTCAATTCTGTCGAGTACTTTAGAGTATCGCTTTGAGATCATATGGCAATATATTCCAGGCTTTAAGAGGAACGGCTGCGCTGCCGTTTCATACATAACTTAATTTTGTATTTGAGGCCAAAATACCCATCCAAACTGAATGATACGTTTTTTTTATTATAATTTTAGTAAATATCTAGTACCTATGAGAAGTATTTAATTTATTTTTGTTTTAAATTATGAAGAATACACCACGAAAAAAAATCATAATTTTAGAGGCAACTTAGAAATTATTAGGGTGTTAACCGTATTTTTTTTTAAATTAGCGTATTTATATGTAAGTATGATTACGTAAATAAAAACACATAAACACAACATTAAAAAAAAGTTTTTCCTTGTCAATGTTTTAAATTATGTACGGCAAATTTGTTACATAATTGTTAAAGGTTCCCCTTAAAATCGCGAAAAATCAATTCCTTTAATGGTTTATATGTCATAATGTAAAACAAAAATAAATAAATTACCTCTAATCCGTACTAGATATTTACTATACTTTTTGATGAAAAAAAAATCAGTGGTAAAACCATGTATGATCGAGTGAAAAATGTTGAGATTCGTAAAGAATGCAAGGCTGATGTAAGCGTAGTGAGCAAGATTAAGAAAGGGACGCTTAGATGGTTTGGGCATGTAGAGCGAATGAATGAAGAAAGTGTAAGGAGAATATATGACGCGAATGTGAATGGAAGAAGAAGCCGGGGACGTCCGAGGAAGACGTGGCACGATCAAGTGAATCAAATACTTGAGTCGGGCCATGTCAGAAGTCGGAATAACAGAAGAGAATGTATGAGACGTTGTATGAAAGTGAATGAAGCAAGTGTATGCCAAGATCGAGTTTTTTGGCGGTCCGTCCTCTCTGCCTACCCCTGCGGGGAAACGGCGTGATGGTTAGTTAGTTAGTTAGTTAGTTAGGTTCACGTGAGTATTTTGACCTCAAATCCAAAATTAACTTTTGTATGAAACAGGACGCGCAGCCGTTCCTCTTAAGGTCTAACACTCAGAAAGCACGCTCTCCGAACTTAGGTATGCGTTTTGGTTCCTTCAACCTTCCGATAGTTAATGATGCTACTGATCTAAGAGTTGACATTCATGAATTGCAGGAATATACAGGTCCGATAAGTAATCCGGAGCCATAAAGTTAATTCAGTTAAACACTCGTACCATCCTGCAAAGAACTGGATTCTTTCAGGACATTTGAGTCCTTAAAAGAGTGGCGATTGGGAGGGTTACTATAAATACGAGCGACTCAAGACAATACGGCGTTTGTCGAAAATATCTTAACTTAGGAATATAACGTCTTATCTAAAAAAGGAAAGGAAAAATTGGCGAGTTGAAATAGGTGCAACTCGCCAAATTTGCGAGTTCCTTGAATTCCTTCGTTAGCTGTGGGAAAAAACTTCAACGTGGTTCAGTCTAGGCTATTTAATTTCACCGTTAAGGGGATTATGTCGTTTTGGTTTTTTTGCATGAAGTATTTGCTTGGGATCGTGAGCCCATATGTGCTGAATGCTGAATCCATTCAGCGCAACAACTATGAGAATATCGCGTTGCTCTTGGACCATAGTATTCGATCGCTTGGATTTTAAATGCGGATTTTTAACAGCTCTCTATTTATAATATGCTTATTTATAATGCAAGTTAGTCTTATGTTTTCATATTTTTAATGGAAGTTGAAATAATGAGATACTATATATTATGAACACACTCGATCCCTTTAGAAAATCGTCACTGGTCACTAAGCATAATTGAGATGCTCTAGAATATTTTTTATATTTTTTTTTCTTTATATGAATACCGCACAAGAGTACCAACTGCTCCCATCCGTCTGGAGCCAGTGAGACTATGGAATCCCTAATTTCGTAATTTTGTGAAGCTGAGGTAAGCTTGAGGTGATTTTTCACAAAAACGGCGCTATACAAATCATCCAACTATTATTATTATTATTATTGGGGAGGGGAAGAGGGAGGTGGGTAAATACCTGGCTATTCAGATCTGGTCACCAAACACGGCTAAAAGCCATCTAAAGCAACTTTTAAAATTTATTGGAATATTAAGTCGGCGATTTAAAAACAAAACAGTACCGCACAAGAGTTCTAAATGAGCGAAAGAAGTGGGACTATAAAATCTCAAATGCTGTAATACATAATAAAGCGGGGAGGGGAAGCAGAGAAGGGATAGGAAGGATTAGAGGTACCTGGATATTGAGAACTGATCACCAAATACAGCAAATACCATTTCAAACTCTTTTTGGAATCCGAATGTTGATCCTTCACCGAGGAAATGAGTTTGCCACATCGTTGAAAACTGACGTACTGAAAAGTCTGTTTAGCTTGTGTAAGTCAGGAAACCCGACTAATATCAGAGGATGTATTTTATAAAGGTAGGCACCTACGTTGGTAAGTGGTCAGAATAGATGCCTCGCCCTGAGAGAAAACGGTTTGTCGGTATGTAAATATTTATGTTCAAGGTTAGGGTAAGTTAGGGTAAGTTTTGGTCAATCGCAGACATCCCCCGGCAAGTCAAGAGAGACGTGGGGGTGGAATTTATAGTTACCGCAGGAATACGCGAAATCTGTGTTGATTTACAGCCCCGACCCGGAATGTACGAATGTGAGTGCTGAATAAACAGGCGGGGCCTTAAATCTTTCAGAATATTTCAGCCAAACGATGTTACCGGTATACGGTTTTTTATAGCTGATGTAGTGCCGTTTGAAAACGGTTTATTGAGAGATTCTCATTCTAAAAGTCCTTTTTTTACATTGCAGGTACTTAGATAATATATATATAGGCAAGTACATCATAAGTAACTAAATCATAATAATTTTATCACATAACTAGCATAGAGGATGTAAAGCCATACAAATGGCACATACCCTGTACTTTTTAATCATTCATATGATCGTTCCATTTATACTTTTCAGCCCTTTTAGTTTTACCTAAATATTTGGAAATACGAGTACATAACCAAATGGTTCACAAATTATTTTCATTACTTTATATGAAGATTATAATATACCATAGGTCAGCCCAAGTGGTTCGCTACGTTTGGTGATGTAGCAGGGTTGTCCGGGTTCATGGGGTGAGGTTTGTCATGGTCTTAGCGGCGGATGCATCTGCCTACTGTGTGGTGGGCCGGATCAGGAAAGACCGGTTGAAGGAGACTCTTTGAGCTCTCCAGGCGGACTCTTTCGACCCAGCATCGCCTTTCACCGCAGTGGGAGGGATGGATTTAAACGTTCGTCACTCCTGGACGTATTGACCCCCCAGATTCCTATCCACCCCTCATACCCCTTTCCTTTCAAGAATTTCCTCCCTTTCCTTTCCTTGATGATTAATAACCCTCCCCACAGATTCCCAGAGATGGCATAGACACTGAGGGAAATTATTTTCCTCAGGGCCTCCTGTGTGGAGTTAAATGTAAAAGATACAAAAGTTCCGAATTTGTAAAAAGTTTTATGTCGAAAAATCGGGGACGGTGATGGGATCAAAAAAGTAGAAAGTTTGCGTATTTCCACTCTTATAGTATCGCGTCAAATGTTGAAGTGAATGCACTCTCGCCCCCAAACTGATGCATTTGCACTGTGTTTGCACAGAGTTATTATGTGTGTTGCAGCTCACGGAAGTTGTTGCAAACAAGTGAGAAGTTTCAGCGATCTTCCCGGTAGAATTTAGACAAGCAAGACTCTTCCTTTAGGCACACATTATTAAAATTGAAATAAATGTTTTTGTACAGTACATTGCTTCGAGTTGAAAGCCTTGCTTTTGGAGTTAAACATGCCTTCGCGATGGAAGTAAAAAATAATACAGGCATTTTGAGAAGGAAGGATTGTCTTCTAAACACTATTTATTATCATTATTTTCGTATTTTAAATTTAATAATGTTATTATTAAGTTTTGCAAGTAGTTCGTTTTAAATATTATTGCGACGGCTGTTTCGGCGTTCAATGCCATTTTCAAATTGTGGTTAGGTCACATTGAGACGACTTATTTATATGATTCTATTTATTCCGACCCAATTTCTATGGCGCCTTAAAGGATTTATTACCGGAGAAACTGATTTACTGAGAAATGAATTGTGATAATGGATACTCTATTCCGTGAGGTGATAGTTAGAATCTGTTTTCCAGCATTAAATAGAAATGTTACCTTATTTGATTTATAATGACGTTAATGCTATTGAGTTATTTTAATGTGTTACATTGTTCAGGTTTTATGAACACACTAAGAAGAATAAATAATTTTCCCGCTTTATTAATTGATATTATATTGGTTTTTCGGCATCATTCGTTCTTTTATTCATTTCCAATTGTTCAAGTAAATTTAATCCAAGACCCTTTCTTTCTATACGTAAGGGTTTAGGCTCGTCATTGTCAAGCGGGACGTGATTAAAAATTCGCAGAACATCTCTCAGTGAATAATCACGTCCCGCTGTCCCGCGTTAATTTGACGAGTGAATGTTGTTTTTTATTGCATTATAAAAAGTACAAAATTGATGATATATGCGTTATTTTGATTTTAACAGACACCCAATCAAACATAAGTAATTTGTAGTATCTACGTTTAAATTACTTCAAAAGTTAACGGTTTAGTAACTTATTAATTTTTTTGTGTTTAATTACTAGAACTCCATCATTTTTTTAAATAAAATTTTGAAGTTAATCAAATTTAATGATGTTATTAAGTTCTCCAAGTGTTTTAGTAATTAATTGTTGTTACACCTGTTTCGGTGTTCAAAGCCATTTTCATTGAGACGACATTCTTATACGATTGTATTTATTTCCACCTATTTTTAATTTGGAATGTATTCAATGTTTACGTTGAAAATAATTGTGATAATTAAAAATTCTCTATTCCGTTTAGTTGCCTTATTTCATTGCACCTTTTTAATTATATTGCTTAAAATAAGTTTTAAAAAAATGTATTGGATACTTCTCAGAAAATTGGCCGCCGACGCTTATGAAACGAAAACCCATTAAAATACAGTCTCGAAACTAGCTTCACTAAATTTGATTAAGTTCATTTACGGGTTAGTTCTAAGGTACGGTTACGGCTACCGCCCGGCATTAATTACTATTTTGATATCCCATAGAACTTTATTTTTAACAGATTAAAAACTTTCTTCACAAACCTTTTCATATTTAAGTATAATGGAAAAGTTAACGTCTCGTTTAAAATTTATGCCAATTATTATGGAACGAGTTCAATTTAATGTTCGACGTATTAGGTTAATCTTTTACATCAATAATAATAATTGGATGATTTGTTTTTGTGAAAAATCACCTCAAGGGCGCTGTAAAAATATTACTTCCTATTCTTTATCTAATTATGTACATACAGATACAGAAAAAACATACTTACCTGGCAGGTCGCTTCAGATGAACACAGTTTTATTAGAAAATTTAAGTATAGAGATGAAAGTTTTACAGTTGCTATTTTATCCTCCTTTTCAAAAATGTTACATTTATTAGAAGATTGGTGGCACAAGAAGAGTTGGTGTTTATTGAAATGTTTATAATTTTTAGGAGTGGAAAATATTTATAAAATGACCTAAAAAGGCGTAAGAAGCTTTTAATAGATATTAATATTTTTTATTTATTTTTACAATTTTAGTTATTTACAGTGTTGCGGGCTGTGGACGCGTGCGTGATGCAATGCGTGAATTTTTAATTTTTTTCTATTTAATAACTTTAGGTAAACACTAACCGGCCGGCCTAGCTAAGAAATTTACGGCTGCATTTCTTCAATTTATGGATACGATTGTCTGAAAAGATGAGTTTTAAGTTTAGTTCTAAATTCTGTCGAGTTTTTGAGAATTCTTAAGTCATGCGGCAGTACATTCCAGGCTTTAGGTCCTGATACTACGAAAGCTCAATCACCAAACTTAGTATTATTTGTGCGCTTTGGTTCGTTCAACCTTCTGATAGCTGATGACGCTGCTGACCTAAGGGTGGACTGCCGTAAATTGGTATTTTCAAGAATACACAGTCCTGAAAAGTAAGCCGGAGCCATTCCGTTAAGTGACTTAAATACCATCCGGCAGAGCTTGAACTGGATTCTTTCAGGACATTTGAGCCAGTGAAGATTTTTGAGATGCTCTGAAATGTGAGAATATTTAGATACGCCGGTGATAAGTCTTTTTGCAGCGTTGAATACTGATTGCAATTTGTTAATTTGGTATTTGGGGAGACTTGCATATATTCCGTTGAAGTAATCTAGACGTGACACAACGTACGCAGTTTCCTCTGTTGGCAGGTTTCTCCGTACTGCTTTGATTTGCCTCAATTGAAAGAACCCTGTACTTACCGTTTTGTTTACTTGAATTTTAAGGGAAAAGCCTGCATCCAGATTGCCACCGAGTAATTAAATTAAATTGACACCGAGTGTCTAAAAATAAAATAAAAACTTTTATTCATGGATTATCGACACGTCTCCAGCATTTAACAAAAAATACATGTGGCACCTAAAGGGTTAACAAACGTCTTCGGAGTAATGTCACTTCCTGAAATATTTATTGGGGAGTTATCAATGATATGCTGACGTCTGCTTGTGACGGTCCAGAGAAACTCAGTCTTTGACGGATTCAGCTTCAATCTGTTTGAGGTCTCCCAGCGAGTAATTGCTTCTGGACACTAAGCTATGCGAGTTTTTTAGTCTTATTTCTTCTTGTAAGCAGCAAACATAAACTTGCTGGTCGTTATCATAGCAGTGGGATTGAATACCAAACGATTCGATTATTTTAGCTACATCATTTGTGAAAAGGATGAAGAGCAGTGGGCCGAGAACTGACCCCGGGGGGTACTCCAGATGAAAGGGTTGCATATATTGATTGGTTTTGCCCCATCTTCACTGCTTGTAAACGATTGGTTAAATATGATGTCAGCCATTTCTTAACGCCACAGAGTAAACAAAAGGATTCTTCTAAACGTGTGATAAGAAAATAGTGGTCAATCGTATCAAAAGCGCCAACTTACCCGACTCGATGGCAAGAGCTGTATCTGACAAAACGCGTAGTAATCCATTTTCCGTTGAGTGGGACCTTTCGTATGCAGATTGATATTTAGTTAACAGTTAACAACTTATTATCTATGAAGCAGTATTTTTTTCTAAGATTTTAGATATAAATGGAAGATTTGAAACGGGTCGGTAATTTGAAAGATCTTCAGCGTCCAAATGCGGTTTTTTTAATAATGGAGTTACGAAAGCTGATTTTAGTGATTTTGGGAAATCACCAATGTTAAATGGCTTATTAAAGAGTTGAACTAGAAGGGGACCTATTTCATTGCAACACTTCTTTAGTAACCATGTTGGTATAGGATACAATATTAGAAAGAGCAATTGGACTCACTCCTGAAATAAATGCTACATATACCATAGATTTAGTTTTAATTGTACCAGTCTGTAGATGCCCGTGATAGGGTGAAACCGGTTCGGTCTGAAATAAATAAGTGGAAGACAGTTACAATGGTTTTAATATTAAAATGTAATTCCACCAAGAACTAACAGTTTCAAAATTAAAAATAGGTAAGCATTCAAAGTATGTATGAAGCATGAGCTAATGGTGAATGTAAGAGAGAGTACGTAAAAAGTGCGCAATAAAGTTGTGAATGATGAATACTTGAAGCAGGTTGATGAGTTTGTATATTTGAGAAGTATATTAATGAGAGATAGAAAGACTGATAGGGGTATTGAAAGAAGGGTTAATCTAGGAAACTCCATTAATGGAGGACTGAACATGGATGGCGCAAACAAAAAGTTGTCCAAAGAAGCGAAGCTAGCAGTCCACAGTGGAGTGCTAATACCAATCCTGATGTATCGACAGTGAAGCATGGAACTGGCAGAGGAAGGATGAAAGTAAACTGATGTAAGCGTAATGAGTAAGACTAAGAATAGGACGCTTAGATGGTTTGGGTGTGCAGAGCGAATGAACGAAGAAAGGAGAATATATGACGCGATTCTGAATGGAAGAAAAACCCGGGAACGCCCGAGGAAGACATGGCACGATCAAATGAATCAAATACTTGAGCCGGGCCATGTCAGAAGTCAGAATAATAGAAGAGAATATATGAGATATTGTATGAATGTGAATGAAGGAAGAAGTGCATGACACGATCGAGTTGTTTGGCGGTCCGTCCTCTCTGCTTACTCCTGCAGGGAAAGGGCATGAGATTAAGTTAGTTTCATAAGTTAAAAAAGGCGGCTAGATAATTTGAAAATGTAGAGTGGATGAACGGAGAAAGGAGAACCAGGAGAGTTTATGACGCGATAGTGAATAGTAGAAGTAAGGGATGTACGAAGAAAACATGACACATCCAAGTGAATCAAATACTTGAGTTGGATGTTGAGTAGTCAAAATAACAGAAGAGTAGGTATGAGATAATGCATGATTGTGAATGAAGCAAAAAGCGTTTGATAAAACAGACACTTCTGTGGTGGTCCATTTTCTTTGCCTACCTCTCCCGGGTAACCGGTGATGGTTAGATATTTTGTTAGTTTTCATAAGTTACTCGGAAAGGATTATCATTTCTAATATCGAACAATATTCAATTCGTTTCTTTATTGATGTTCCTTACCGCAGTTGTAAAACTATTTTTGTAAGTTGTAGGGTTCATTAAACTTCACCATTAATATTATAACATCCAAACATTAAATGAAAACTCTATGTGTATATTAAAGGGAAAAGCGCTGGAACTGAACCCGCAACTTCCTGCCCTAAACACAAATACATACATACTTAACACAGCGCTATAAAGGCATAAACATTTGTAGATTTTTCATTGATTCTACTCGATGTACTTATTAAACTATTTCATCTCACGAGAAGTCAATATCTAAGGTCATTTTATAAACATTTTCCAGTCATAAAATATAGAAATATTTCATCAAATACCAACTCCTCTTGTTCCACCAATCTTCTAATAAATGTAATAACATCAATAGAAAAGGAGGATAAAATAGCAACTGTAAAACTTTCATCTCTATACTTAAATTTTCTAATAAAACTATGTTCATCTGAAGCGACCTGCCAGGTAAGCATGTTTTTCTGTATCAGTTTGTACATAATTAGATAAAGAATAGGAAGTAACATTTGTACAGCGCCCTTGAGGTGATTTTCACAAAAACGGCGCAATACAAATCATCAAATTATTATTATTATTTAATAAAATAATAACAAAAAAAGATCATTATTGCAGTAGTTATGTAATTTTCGCAAACAGTAAAAATTTTCTTTGACAAATTTTCGTACAAAATTATGATTGCAAAAATTGAATCGCGCTTTTTCAATTTCGGTACAGAATACTTAAAATGAGTTCGATAAGATATTGACACATATTAGGAAATTCTAAGACGGAATGAATAAATATATTTTAAAAAAAAAAAATCGTTTTCCGATTTTCTATGAAAAAATTAAATATTTTAACAATTTTATTTAGGGGGTTCGTTAGACAATTTAAATTCATAGTGGTTTTTCACATAATATTACCATCACAACTAGTATTATTAACATATATGCAGGTATATATGAATTAAACCATGAAATATTATATTCCTTACTAAATCAATTCAAATATTACGACCAGAAAAATAACAAAATGTACTTACATGAATCTAAAAAAATTAGAGGTTATAAACCCAAGATTGATTTTATTAATAACGATTTCTTTTAAGCGGGCAGTAGATAAAATACAGTTTTGAAAAATTTGACACAGGATAAAACCTTATCAGTCTTATCAATGCGCGAAGTCTTCCAAATATTAGACAAGTATTATTAACTTATTTGCAAAGTAATTATGTAAGTACTTTCATGGACAGTTGGAGTAGATGGAATGAATAGTAATTTTACTCTCGTAATTTTTATCCTGATATTTGACAAAATATGTGTTTATTTTTTATAATGATAATTTGTGATAGATAGAATGTATCCATTAGATTCAGATAAATAAATAAAGTACGATTTTCTTGTTCGTGATTAATGTTTTCCATTGGTTCCGGTTCCTAGCCAATTGTCTCCATTCCCCAGATCTTCCCATCTTCCTCCAATGGTATTTTAAGATCACTCCACCCTTTCCTCGATTTGCTTCTGGGTCACTTCTACTGGGGCACCGACTTGGTCATGATTTCCATATTATTGTGTAGCCTAGTATTTTGCAACATGACCAGTTCATCGCAGTCTTTGGCACATACAAAAACTAACAATGGTTTCTTGTTTCATTAGAATCTAATTCTAATGTTTTATGAAAGATTAAGCTAATATTGGAATAATGTTATTGTTTCTTTTAAAACACTTATTACTATTACCACATTTATATAAATTTACCTAAGTTGTTGACTGCATAAATTTATCAGTTCTCCTTAATAAAGGCACACAAACAGTAACAGAATTTAGATAAAGCACCTACTTGTAACTTCCGCAGCATTTTCAAAGTGTGTTTTAAGTAAGAAGCTTTGCAGGTAGTACTCCAGGGGGTTGTTTACCGAGCGAAATCTCAAAAGAGAGGAGGTCAAAAATTACACCCCTGAGAATTGAATAACCTGCGAAGGTTTTCCCGAGAACAACCCTAATCAAAGTAACATCAGAAGAAAGGGATACAGTTCTCAGAATACTACATAAAGATCAAGAGACATATAGGAGACTTATATCAATATTGTATCATTCGTTTTCTAAGTGGTTGTGTACCAAATGTGTACATGAAAACATTTTCCTAGACGAATATATACATGAAGATCTCTTCAAAGAAATGTGACAATATCAGCATGTACATAGAGGAGTATGTTTATGAAAGAGACGATGGATAGACAAAGAAAAGGTCTGAGTTATTGACGTTCATGAAAAGGCTAGCATTACCAAAGGTCGTGTTTCAAATCAACATAAAAATAATACTTCCTCGCTTTTTAAAAATGAAATATGGTTTTCTCAAAAGATGTCAAAGCTTCGACGCTAGTAATTTGGAAAGAATAGCAAAACATAAATAAGCAGGGAGTCAATGAGGACCGAAGTCACGATTTTAAGGATTCTTTAAAATATTTCATATGGGGTATTTCATAGGCCTTCACAAAGATCGTACGAAAATTTCTGCGAAGGGCACTTATAATTTTTTTTTTTAATATTTAGAAGACGGAAACAAATTTGAATGTCAAAATACTTGACTAATAAAAACATATGAAAAATTAGATTATTGTCAAGATCAGGATTTTAACGTAGGAATCTTTAACTAATCTATCGCGACAACCAGAGTGAAACTTCCAGAGTGGTATTCTTTCAGTATCGCGCTGGTGAAAGACCACCGTTCAGAATTCAAACGTTGCTTGAAATGATCTTATCCTAGTTTGGTGACCAGATCTAAATAGCTAGGTACTTCCCAACCTTTCCCTTTCCTATTTCCTTCTCCTCTCCACTATCTTCATTCTCACAACATACCCCAATTGGGGATCCCAGTCTCACTGGCTCCAGACTCTTATGTGGTATCACATTAAAAAAATGATACTGTCAAGTTTAAATCTGAATAAAAAAATTATGAAGTTCATCATATAAGTAACATAAATTTAAAAAAAAAAGAAGTTTAGTTTACCATACAATGACCAATAAAAAATCATTAAGACTTACACCTAAAGCGAAATAAGTGAAAACTGTTTCTTCTTCGGAATGTAAATAAATATGCAAATCAAACTGCCTCATGTAAAACAAAAAAATACAGAACTCATAAAAGTGCATTTGGCTAACAAAAAATGTATACGAATAACTAACTAACCATCATGCCATTTCCCCACAGGGTAGGCAGAGAGGACGGACCGCCAAAAAACTCGATCTTGGAATACACTTCTTGCTTTATTCACTTTCATACAACGTCTCATACATTCTCTTCTGTTATTCCGACTTCTGACATGCCCCGACTCAAGTATTTGATTCACTTGATGGTGCCATGTCTTCCTCGGTCGTCCCCAGCTCCTTCTTCCATTCACATTCGCGTCATATATTCTCCTTACACTCCTTTCTTCGTTCATTTGCTCTACATGCCCAAACCATCTAAGCGTCCCTTTCTTAATCTTGCTCACTACGCTTACTTCAACCTTGCATCTTTACGAATCTCAACATTTTTCACACGATCATACATGGTTTTACCACACATTCGTCTCAGAGATCTCATTTCTACAGCATTCAGTCTACTTTCATCCTTCCTCTGCCAGTTCCATGCCTCACTCCCTATGTCATAAGATTTCTGGCCTTTGTTCGCTTTAGCCTTTTTCTAGGAGCATAGGTACAATTATTGTGACTTTTGCGTTTGTAATTGTGTTTTTTTGTAGAAGACCTGATATTATGATATCTCTTTATTTTTGGGTAAGATAATGCAGGCCAAAGTCCCAGGAAAAAATATTTACCTGTTCCTGAGGTAGAGGGTCGATATGCTTTTACACCCATAAAGCGTGGCACGGGTACAATTGTATCTTCATACATTTTATATTGAAATGTTTATTTCAATTGTGTTATCATTTATTTTTAAAAATAGTATAAAATATGACTTACAACATAAGTATTTGATGATTTTAATATCAAATGTATAGTTGTACAATTGTACCTAAAAACAAAATTATTCAAAAAATCCTATCCGACATAAAACATAAATTCAAGTACGTATAAACAGAATTTCGGTACATTTTTTCTCTTAATCCTCCATGGCTTATTTAGTTGCGGTTTTCTCTCCTTGTTATTTAATTCCCTTAGTATTCAGTGAAAAACCATGTATATAATGTCATATAATATTCTCTTGCTCTGTTGTTATTTGTACCTACTTTGTATTTGATTATTTACACCCTTAGTTTCTAAATTGTTATTTTATAATACCTGCTCATGAATATTTTATGTCATAGTTTTAATTTGCATATATATGTATTATATATATTATAATAACAGACATACTATGTACAATAGTATATCTGTTATTTTACAATTATATTAGGTTAGGTTAGTTAGTGTAAAGCGCACTTGAGGTGAACCTGCACAAAACTGCGCTATAGAAATTAACTCTTATTATTATTAATATATCGGAGCATTTTAAAATGTCACCGGACGAAGTTTAAAAATTCGACAGCTCCCAGTTGGATTGGTACCACGCGCACTTGTGCAGCACTTGCCGCATTGCTGCCATTTCGGAATACCATAATAAAGAGACAACATTTTCAATAAGGCACCGACATTTACGAGCACCATGCTTTTGTCTGAAAATACTGCGAAAATTTGCAACTGCAGCTTAGTCGTTATTTTTTACGGCGAAGCTCAAAACGATGAAGTTTTCTGCAATAATTGTTTGGCAAAAAACAGAATTGTGTCCGAATTCATGCAGCTGTTCTTCGAAACAATTTTTAACGTGTCATTTTCGGTAACCGTTAGTTTTTTCAATAGAATTTTACACAAATATTAAAGCCGCATTGACGAAAAATATTTGAACGCGCAATAAAAATTGTAGAGAAAAATTTCCATTATCAACCTACTCATATCAGAATTGCAGAGATAAGGATTTTTTGCCAATATTGTTGACTCTGTTTTTTTACACTTTCTGCAGATATTACTTCTTTCAAGAAAAAAATGAATACTTGTTTTACTAGTATAATTAGTTCTGAAACATAAATATTTTTGGGCATATCCAATTTTGCTGGAAATTGTTCATTGGAAAAGAATTTTTTGTTTTTAATTCCGAACGGGTAAAATTCGATTCGCATCTACCAGCACCGCAATACGTAAAGCGGCAGGCATGGCAACATTATTTGCTTCCAATATCTATGAACACATTCACGCACAGCATAATGTAGACCTTTATTCTTACTGCGACATAAGAATCAGTAACGATTTATTAAGTAATTATTTAAGAAAAAAAAATCTTGAACGTATTATATGAATAATAACAATATTTAATATTTGGATGACTTGTAGACCGTTTTTGTGAAAAATCACCTCGAGGCGCTGTACAGATACTACTTGCTAGGATTTATCTTATTATTTACAGACACAGAAAAATACTATTACTCTAGATTAAAACGGTAAATTACAAAGTTTTCGCTATATGATTTTGCACGCACAGGACGCAATATTAGAAAATATTTCATATTGCAGTTACTGTTTAAATCCTATTTGTAATTTATATTATATATATTAGAAAGTTATTGGCAAAAGAAGAGTAGGTATTTGTTTGAAACTTTATTTTATTGGAGATTTTCGATGATAATTATTTACAATCAGAAATATTTATAGTTATTTACAATTTTGCGGACTATGAAAAGTTTCAAATTTTTCTGTTAATTGCTTTAGATAGGTAGCTTCGCTATGTAAATTGAGTATGCAACTGAACCATTCATGTATATGACTTTCCGAAGAGATGAGTTTTGAGTTTTGCTCTGAATTCTGTCGAGTCTTTAATCAATCTTAGATCGTGTGGCAGTGTATTCCAGGCTTTATAGCCTGACACGCTGAAAGCTCGCTCACCAAACTTAGTATGTGGTGCGCGCTTTGGTTCCTTCAGCCTTCCGATAGCCGATGACGTCGCTGATCTAAAAGTTGACTGTCGTGAATTCAAGTAAGCCGGAGCCATTCCGTTAATTAATTTAAATACCATCCAGCAAAGCTCTAACTGGATTCTTTCAAGACATTTGAGGTAGTGAAGATTATTGAGATGCTCTGAAATATGGGAGTATTTAGATACGTCTGTAATACGTCTTTCCGCGGGGTTAAAGGCGAATTGTAATTTGTTAATTTGATAGTTGGGCCCGTGAGGTGATTTTTCACAAAAACGGGGGTATACAAATCACGATATTATTATTATTATTTCAGATACTTGCATACATTTCAGTGCAGTAATCTAGACATGACATAAAGTACGAATTGAATAGCAATTTAGTCGCCTCTGTTGGCAGGTTTCTCCGAACTGCTTTAATTTGCCTCAGAAGAACCCTGTGCTTTCAGTTCTGTTTACTTGAGTTTTAAGCGAAAAATTGTAAAGTTACAAATAAATAGATTTTAATATTTGGTTTAATAAATGGATAGCCAAGCATACCCGGTTGGCAACAAAATGTGATAAAGAAGGGCGGTGTGAAACGAAGCTACCGTGTTTTAATTTTTATTTTTTATAGATGTCATCACAAAGTGCCTATTTTCTTGGAAAACTCTAACTAACTAACCATCACGCCGTTTCTCCGCAGGGGTAGGGAGAGAGGACGGACCGCTAAACAACTCGATCTAGGCATACACCTATTGCTTCATTTACTTTCATACAACGTCTCATACATTCTCTTCTCTTATTCCGACTTCTGATATGGCCCGACTCAAGTATTTAATAATAATAATTGGATGATTTGTACAGCGCCGTTTTTGTGAAAAATCACCTCAAGGGCGCTGTAAAAATTGATTCACTTGATCGTGCTATGTCTTCCTCGGTCGTCTCCAGCTTCTTCTTCCATTCACATTCGCGTCATATATTCTCCTTACACTCCTTTCTTCGTTCATTCGCCATACATGCCCCAAATCATCTAAGCGTCCCTTTATTAATCACGCTCACTATGCTTACATCATCCTTGAATTCTTTAGGAATCTCAACATTTTTCACACGATCGTTCATGGTTTCACCACACAGTCGTTACAGAGATGTCATTTCTACAGCATTCAGTATACTTTCATCTTTCCTCTGCCGGTTCCATGCCTCACTGCCATACATCAGGGTTGGCATCAGCACTCCACTGTGGACTGCTAGCTTCGCTTCTTTTATTTTAATTTATAAAAATAGGCTAATAATAAATAATTATATAATTGAAAATAAACTTTGTATATACCACTTTACTTAAAATATATAAATATTTCTACATGTTTAGTATTCATTTATTCCTGAAGATGGTAGCATTGCTATCGAAACATGTAGAAATATTTATATATTTTAAGTAAAGTGGTATATACAAAGTGTATTTTCAATTATATAATTAACAATGATGCCACGAAGTTATCAATCATTTGAAGAAATTATAATAATAAATAATTTACTAATTTCTCATACATGTTGGCTTAACGAATTTTCAAATATGTAGTTAGTAATGTCACTAAGTGCTTGTACCGTATTCACCGCCCTCTACTATTCTTAAAAGTGTTCAGTAATATACTTATCTCCACTTCAAAATACTTTTCGGCGATAAGAGGAATTCGAAGGAAACGTTGTCTCCTTGAACGTTGGTTTCTGACACTAGTGTAAAAATAGTTGAATGCATTTCATCTTCAAAAGCTCATTTTTCTCCCAATGACAGTCGCTGCGGACGTTGATTGATTTATTTTGTGGAAAGTTTGTTTATTTCACTCACCGAGATGTTACCCAGCGAAAAACACACATAAACATAAACATAATGAATGCACGGCGTACGAACATTATTACATTTAAATAATTTGCAGAAAATGTATTCGAAAAACTAATTACCAATCAAAGAATCATTTCTGATAGTTTACTAATAACGCAGCTAAAAACTCTTTTTTTTCTAACACAATACTTGATAAATATGGCACAAACAGTACGGATCTGATTAAATTGATATTTTCATTAAACAAGCGAGATGAAATAAAACAACGTTTGTTTTTAAATTTTGAAGACTGAAAAATCTTCGCAAAATTCATGAGCTTTCCTTTTGATAGACTTGAATGTTTCATACATACGCATTTTCTGCTTTCGAGTTAATTGACTCGCAAATTGACTTAGTAGTTAGATATACGGATAAATCCTACTAACGCAAGATTTGAAATCGTAAATTAATAGAGTCAATATGTCTCAAAACTCGAAGCACTGGATTTCATCTCCAAATCATCTGACCTAGGGCATTGTAAGTATTGTAGATCAATGGCATAGGGGCTAACTATTATTTTAAAAACAAATAAGTGATCACTCATTTCCCAATCAATATTTGATACACATTGTAGGTGATAATAATAATAATATTTGGATGATTTGTCTAGCACCATTTATCTTAAAAATCATCTCAAGGACGCTGTAATTTTTGTTTTCAATTTCAATTTGCAATCTTATCACTAACTATAGACAATCTATTATTACAACTTATGCTTGACAAATTGCTTTTTACCAATGAAGGTAATGCCATGTTAAAATATACATGTTATTAATTTTATGTACAAGCAGATACAGGACCATACACCTGAGAAAGATAGGACCATACTTACATGAAATGAACATTATTTATTAGCGAAATGTAAATGCTCTTTTGCACGCAGAGGACATCATATTGGAAAACACAGATTTGGCCTCCAGATACTTGACCACTTCCAGTATGTTCACGGAGGGGTGAGTTTCCGGTTGTGTAGCCCTTATAAGATCCAGGGTGGCTGGAATGAGGGAAAGAATAATCAGCTCCGGGAATATCCTCATCATGGAGGCCCGCCTCAGTTCAGCCTCCAGCATCGACGCATACTGGAGAAAAATATTGGACCCTCAAAATTTAAACCAGGCAGCACCTTTATTTTCATGTACAAATTTCAGTATCATGAATCATTCGCCTACTTTACTATTATTTTATTTTTACTTATTTACATATGGAATGTGTGGGATTGCACCAACCTCTCCACATACCGGAATAAACATTTATTATTATTATTGCTATTGGAGAAACTATTTAATCGTGTATTTATTTTAATTATCATTTTAGACTATAGACAAAATTCCTCCTCCTTGCGTTATTAAACATAATAACGCAAATAATAATTAATGTCTGGAGTTAAAATCGTTGTTAAGATAACAACTGCTCGTATTTTAACACCATACTGTTTTACAAAATCACCTTGTGCATTTTTATATCTCAAACAATAACTTTTTTTGCTATTAAATTTTTTGTCCAAAGGATGTCTTTTTTTTACTTCTAACTTTAACATTTTAAACACGACTAACACGTCTCATGCGGTTCTCTGGCTTTGCATTTTTCATTTTATCCCCATTCTTCACTCGGTCAAGCATGGTTTTTCTCAAGTTCCCGTGAGTTAACTGCATTCAGTCTAGTTCCGCTTTCTTTCCCCGGTTCAATGCTTCCTCCTTTACATCAAGCCTGGAACCAAGAACTTGCAGAGGTAACAGAACTTTAGTTTTATTTTCTGAGCATAAATAGTAAAAATAATACACACGCTTTTTTGCCCAATGCTCTATCTTACCACTTACTATAGATAGCCTGTTATAATTACTTATGGCTAACAAATTGCATTCATATATCTGTAATACCAAATTATATGTAGAAAGCATTTGACCCATGGACTTGGTACCGCGTTAAAATATACACGTTATTAATTTTATGCACAGGCTGATAATGCTACATAGGATAATACTGACCTGGGAATTCACTTTGTTCTGCAAGCATAGGATATAATATTGGTAAACATATGTTTTTGGAGATATTATTTAGTCCCGGTGTATAATTTTACAATTATTTAAGTTTTTGATCGATTTTAGGAAAGAAAAGGCATGTTTTGTGATGGGTGGTATTGATGTTTTAATTTAGCTATTAGAGCAATAGAAAACCGTTCTTGTTTTTGAAATCTTTATGATTTTGGGTACCTTCTGTCGTATTAGTGGAAACATTGTTGGAAAGCCTAGGTTAGTTTTATGAATAAAAATTTAGTATCTATACCTAAACCTAAAAATTTTCAAAAATATTATTTCATATTTGTGAATACCGCACAAGAGTCCCAACTGCTCCCAAACATCTGGATTCAGTGAGACTATGGCATATGGTTAAGGTAGGTGGGAGAAGGTAGTTTGATGGCCTCCGTGGTCGAAGGGGAAGGCTCTAGACTACGAATCCGAAATTCGCGGGTTCAAATCCCGGCGCGTGCAAGTTAATTTTGTTTATTAATTTGTGTTGTTTCGCAATTAATTTCTTAAAAAAAAAAAATATGTATATAGCATATTTCGCACGTTCCAGAGAGGAAGATACTTTCAGTATCGCCGTGGTAAAAGACCACCATTCCGAATTGAAACGTTGCTTGAAATGACTTTAGCCGTGTTTGGTAACCAGATCTGAAGAGGAATGTATTTCCTTACCTTCCTCTTCCCCTTTTCGTTCGACTACCTTCAGCCTCAAAACATTCCACAATTGGGGATATCATAGTCTCTCTTTCTCCAGACGGCTGGGAATAGTTGGAACTGTTGTGCGGTATTCACATAAAAAAAGAGGGGAAAGAGATGGGGAAGAGAGAGGTGACAGAGTATCTGCCTATCCAGATCCATTATTAAAACAATCATATTAAAGCCATTGAACCAAACATAACCTTTTTTGGATTCCAGATAATGTATAGTACAAATCAAATTTTTGAACCTTAAAAGTTAAAAAAAAACTTGAAAGAGCCAAATAAATGACCACAGTTTTCGTTATTATATGAATTGTCCCTCCAAAAATATATATTATCGAAATAATATGACTTGGACCGGCTCAGATGAGGGGTAAAAATTTACTGTGTTCATACAAAAACATCGTTCTCGAAACTTGAAATGTATGTTTATGAAAGGCTTTAAAATTTCGCCTAATATTGCATATTCAATGCAAAGGAAAATACTCAATTTAATCAATCGGATCACTTCACGAAATCGGAAGCACACCATAAACTTGGAACACATTCAATGTTTTAACCTGATTAATTTCCCTCGATTGTATTTGATAGAAATAATATACCCGCGTTGAATTTACCCCAACCCCCGGCGTCGCCCACCCCATCGTTGTCCCGCCACTTTATATCAGGGGGTGAAAAGGCTTGATATTGGTTTCACCCCCGGGAGCGCCCGATTGAACAATACAACCTGAAATAAAAAAAGATAAATAAAAATACTACTACATTCTCGAGTTTAGCGGTTGTTGAGTAAAAAAATTAAAAGCTTAACCCCATCTGACGCGGTCCAATCAATTTGTTAAAAATACTCGATACCTGAATTCGTATTGCGCCGAGTTGTGAATCTTTAATAGATATATTTTATTATTCGTTATTTTCGCGTGGAATTACAAATATTCAATTCATCACAGTTTTAATAATCGAAGAAATTTATTCAATTAATTGATAAACTAAAGTTTTCAAGACAAGATTTTTGTGCAGTGCGCAAAGGGTAAAATATAGAATATATAAAATATAAAATATTTACAGGTGAAATATAATAAAAAAACAGTAGTTGTTGAATGAAACACTAGTATATATTGATTAACTTGGCGGGTTTGCGATAAGCCGACGTAGCTCAACGGTAGAGCATCTGACCGGCAATTAGAAGGGTGCAGGTTCGAGTCCTGTCGGCGACATTTATCTTTTCTCGGAAGGTTTTTTCAATTTGGATGAGTGTTTCGGACTAATAATTATTGTTTATAAAAATAAATTTATTCAAATTTATTCTTTTTCATATAGGTATGAATGTGTGATTTTACAATAAAAAATCATTGTCTAGACCCCTTACTCCTATATTTTATAACTAAGACGGAATTATTTTTTTCTTAGGATGCTCTATGACGGTCCGGTGGGGAACGAACATTTCAATCGCTTCTGGATACACTGCGCAGAAAAGTCACAAACTGCGTTGCAAAGCCGTTGCCTCACTTTATAACTTGACTTTTCTGCGCAGTGTCTCCAGTAGCGAGTGTAAAGTTCGTTCCTCATCAGACCATCAGAGAGCAGCCTTAGTTGAATTTTACAATACATACTAATGTATTTATTTATTCAATTTCTACAAAAAAATTAAATTTTATATGCTTAAATCGAATTTAATAATGTTGTTATTAAGTTTTGCAAATATTTTAGTTTTTATTATTGGGACTTCTCAGTATGTTCATAGGACGAAAACAATTGTATAAATCAATTAAGAGAACATTGTAATTTAAATGCGGGGAAAATACATTATAAATGAAAGTATCTCACAGAATAGAGAATTTTAATTGTTTTCTAACTAAATCGGTTTTACCGGTAATAAATCATTTTAAACACCGTCCAAATTAGAATTGGGTGAGAGTAAATAAAATCGTATAAGTGCGTTGTCGAAATGTGGCCTAACCACAGTTTGAAAATGGTTTGACCACCGAAACAGCTGTCACAATAATAAAAGTTAAAGTTCTTGCAGAATTTTATAAAAACATTATTATATTTAATTTACATAAAATTCCTAAAATAATTATATTTATTTCTACGAAATAAATACAAAAACACTTTTATACAAATTTACACCGTTACAGATTTTTTATTTAATTCATTGAAAGTATTCCGTTTATGCAGTGTACGCGCAATGTCAAAAATCCTGTAAATACCATGCGTTATAAGATGTAAAAATCAGATCAATTTTTTAAACCACCGCATTTAGTAAGTACCTACGTAGCTCTAGACTATAAAGGAGATTGTGATGACGTCCTTGAGAGTGAGAATTTCGTACAAATAAATTGCCTAGACTTGTGATGTAGAAATGAGATAAAGATCCTTTAAACAAATGTGTGAAAGCATGTAGGACAACATTACAAATGTGAAGATCCGCAAAAAATGCAAGGATGACGTGAGTGTATTGAACAAGATAAAGAAGATGATGCAATAGTTCGTACATGTCGAGCGGATGTGTGGAGAATTATGACGCGGAAGTAAATGTTAAGAGAAGTCGATCAAGCGAATGAAATACTTGAGCGTGTCATGTCAGAAATAATAGAAGAGTATGTACCTACGAGACGATATTATGAATATGGACGAAATCGCGAGTGTGTGCCAAGGCAGAGTGGCGTAGCATTCCATTCTCTCTACTTTCTCCCACAGGGAAACGGCGTGATGGTTATTTATGCACGTTTTATTACTTTGCTGCTTTCAGCTTCCACAAGCCAATCCTTACTGTCTTGCCTTTTGGAATTTATTCTCAGAAATCTACATAAGTAAACATATTCTAAGCAAATGTTATTTTAAATGAACTAAGTACGTGCTTACATGTTACCTCAAATGATCGCGTTCATTTCCTAGCACCAGCGCTGTAAATCGTAAAAATGCACAACAGAACTGGGTTATATCACGATGCTCTCCGTCGGGCTCCAAGTTACGTCGTAAAAATCCACCACTCTTATAGATTTAATTAAAGTCGACCCTATAAAACGTAAATTTTAAAATGTTGCACTATGTGATCCTGTAAAAGTCGGAAATGCCGTAGGAAGATAAATATGGATTGCCATGGAACAGTCAAGTGAATAAAGTACTTGTTAAGATTTTATTTAACAGAACAAACAGTACGTACGAGGCGGTGTATGAATGCGGATACAGCGAAGGGGTGTGTGCCATGGCAGAGTTGTGTGTTGTTGCATCTTATTGAATTTTTTTTTACCTATTTTTAATAGATTATCATAATTCCACCACTCATTTCAAAAATAGAAGTATACATTTTGTATATCATTTTTCATGTTTTCCAACATGTTAAAATAAAAATTTTCTAACAATTATTTTTATAAACAATAATTATTAGCCTGAAACACTCATCCAAATTGAAAAAAACCTTCCGAAAAAAGATAAATGTCGCCGACAGGACTCGAACCTGAAACCTTCTAATATCCGGTCAGATGCTCTACCGTTGAGCTACGTCGGCTTATCGCAAACCCGCCAAGTTAATCAATATGTACTAGTGTTTCATTCAATAATTACTATTTTTTATTATATTTCACCTGTAAACAACCAACTTTATTAGTATGAGGAAGGCTTGTAACGGCTAATAATAATAATAATACTTGGACGATTTATATAGCGCCGTTTTTGTGAAAAATCACCTCAAGGGCGCTGTACAAATACTACTTGCTAGGGTTTATCTTATATAGAGAAATATAAATTCTTATATTGAACATATTATTCATTAGTTAAACTTTTCCCCAACAAGTTGGGAGCAGACACACGATCACTTTTATCTTAACTCCAAAACCTTTTATGCAAACGACCTCTATTTAGAGATTTTCTCTAATGCTACCAATACGATAAAAATTTTAACATGACCCACGGGATAGCATTATCATAAAAGTACCGGCATTTAGTAAATGATAATAAGAAAGTAGAAAATTCTGCACTACGGGTTTATACGGAGTGACCGGTAGACACTAGGAGCAAAAGTTAAGGGCAAGAGGGACGTCGGAGAGTTATTATTTATTATTTCAAAAAAATAATGATAGCACTATGACGCAATACGATAAACATAATGTTTTTTAAATAGAAACATGTTTATTAAATATTTTATAAATTTACGTAGGCTTAGCATTTATCAAAATCTAATCAGAAATATTATATTTTCTGACCGTCCTATTGTATGTTTTACAAAATATTTGAAATACAAATATGATTTTTAAAACCGAGAAAAGTATTTTTAATACTTTCTCGTTGCGTTTTTATAAATAAACATAACTAAAGATTTGTAATCCGCATTACAAAAAAAAAAAAATTAAAATTACGCAGTGTTCGTGAAAAAATTAAACTACACACTGTTCTTTTTTTTTAAATTTATCTTATCGACATGTTACAGAAAAACCTTCAGAGAATTTTTTAAGGATATTCAACTTATCCCTCACTAGGTGGCGTCGAGACAAATTATGTCTTCATTTTATTGGTGAAAAATATTTTTGACTTGTCAAATATTTGGCGACATTTATCTTTTTTCGGAAGGTTTTTTCAATTTGGATGAGTGTTTCAGGCTAATAATTATTGTTTATAAAAATAATTGTTACCCTTTGCGCTATGCACAAAAATCTTGTCTAAAAAACTTTAGTTTATCAATTGATAAAATTATTCTGTATATTATTTTCCATGTTTAGCAACATTTTGAAAAATGCTGCACAATTAAGGGGGTGACCATTTATGGTTCATATGGACGCTCTGGGATAATAAGAATTTGTGCTTTAAAAAAAATATGTAGTGAAATGATATCCTTACTTAAATAAATTGGACATGTATATATTATGTAACATTACTGTATATGTACCCTACTTTGAAAACTCATATTTTTAAGGAAATACCGTATAAGAGTCCCAACTGACATGGATCATTGGGACTATGGTAGATATTCCTAATCTGATTGGTTTATGTTGCGAGGCAGATGGTAGAAGAATGCGACGATGAAGAGGAAGGCGTGATTGTATGTGGATTTTCAGATATGGTCACTATACACGGCTAAAGCCATTTCAAGCAACCTTTCGATGATGACATTTCGAATGGTGGTCTTTCACCATGGCATTATTGAGATTATCTACCTTCATCTATTTATCAAAAACTCCCATCAATAAAATGAGAAAATTAATAATATAAACGATCTGATCACTTTATAACAAAAAAAAATACATTTGTTTTCGTTAAAAATTACCTCAATATATAGTTAGAATATGTGTCTACAAAACTCCCCAACAAATCATTAAAAACTGTCTCGGTTCTTAAATTAAGCTGAACTTCTTTAAATTTCTTATCAAACAACGTTAAAGACACGGAACACTTTGAAAGTAAATTCGAACCGAGCCATTAAAAGTGCAAAGTTCAGTTCTGAAGCGCACCGCGCAGAATACGGGGCGATCACCGTACAACGGCACGGCCGTAAGACCGTATAGCGCGAACACTCCAAACGTCAAACGAAACTTTGCTTTTTAAATGCTCCCCTTTGAGGCGCGATCGCTGAACAGGGTACGGGGAACGCCGTCGGCCCCTATTTACCCAAACGACTCCCACTTATAAGGGATGGCGCGCTTTGTGCCTTCACTTAGCTCTGATAATAAGACGCACATGTGTTCCGCCTAAAATTAAGTCGTCATAATGAGTTTGGCGGGGCGTTCTGCTGCCATGTTTGTCTTGATGGTAAATTATCTTTAAGGCGCCCACTTCAGCTTTGCGAAATTACCTAAGAAATAATACTTGGTTAATTTTTATAATGCCATTATTGTGAAATATCACTTTAACAAACGTAAAAAAATATTTAAAAAAAACTATCGCTAACACATTTTATCCCCTTAAAACAATCTACCTTGATGTAAATATTACATTATAAAACTCACTAAAAGCTAGAGATTTATTTAGGCACAGGGTTAGTTAAATTTGTAAAATTACTTTCTAATTCTACAAAGATGTGACCGAATATTTGATTAAAATAAATTATGAGTTTTATTCAAAATTTTAAGTAAATCGAATTAATAATGTTTTGATTAAGTTGTGGATGTACGTATTTTAGTTCTTATTCAAATGTTTTTTAATCGTTGAAGAAAATATCAACAGCTACCAAAAGTGTTTTATTTTTTTAATTTTTTATTTTGAGTGTTGTTAATATTACCTTCAACGTCATATGTTTTACAATGGAATTTAAAAGCTTCAATAACTTATTCCCAAAAAATGAAGTTTGAACCAAACATACTGCTAACACGTTTTTTGTTTGCAGTATTCACGTCATTAAGAGAAATCCGTAATCAACAAATCTACCATCATTAAAAAAGGGAAATCCGTTTTCAAGTACCTTACAGAATAAAGGATATTAATTATCACAATTGATATCTAAGTAAATCGGTTTTTACTGTTAAAATTTAATAAATCATGAAATTAATAAGAAACTCTTTGTTCAAACTACTGTTTAAAATATAAATATCAACAATCTTCGCTTCCGAAACATGTTGATATTTGTGTATTAAATAGTGATGTAAAAAAAAACTTTTTTTATTTTATTATCAATGACGCCACAAAATAATTATACATTTATTGAAGATACCATTAACCATAAAAATAATTTTTTTTAATAAAATCAAAATACGTTGTATCAATGTTACCTACCCAATGTTTGATAATGACTATTTTACCGAAACAGCTGTCACAATAATATAAACTAAATTACCAGCCCCCATAGTTGTAACGTTTGGTGTGCCACAGGGATCAAATCTTGGCCCACTGCTCTTTTTAAAATTCATCTTAATAAATACATTAATTTGGTTTACTTTAATTAAAACTAATATAATAAATGGAGTTCTACTAATTAAATAAAATCACAATTTAATAATATTTTAACAAATTGATGTATGTGCTTGTTATTTCACGATTTTATTCAAAATTAATTAAATAGGTATGAAGAATGTGAAAAATGTCACGACCGTATTTTTGTAAGACCAGGAGCTTTAATAGTTTTTCAAATCGATATCAATATTACGTTTCCCAACTTACTAGCTAATATATTAAGTGCTGTTTTTGTGAAATATCACCCTACGGTTCGTTTTACAAGGATAGCAAATGAAAACCATGTCTATGTTTGCCGTAAATATACTTTGATATTCATAGACGAAAACAAGTAAACGAAAAGGATTACTTATTTACTGATGTTGTTGACTAAGGAGATCTTTGAATTGTAGAACACAATGTCAAAATGAAACAATTCAAGGAAATAAGGTAAATGTATTCTGTTTTTTAATTTTTTGTACAGAATAAATAGAAAACCTCGCTTTACAAAAGTCGAATTATGAACCGATTTGTATGCAGACAAACAAATGACTGTACATTGACTTATAAAATACCAGAGACTTCAGGAATATTCCAACACTAAAATTATTATACTCTTCCTTAGTTCGTAGTTAAGTCGAATATAATTCTTCTATATGGTCCCGTCACTGTAAAATTCATTTCGAGTCCATTGAAAAATTCAACATAAATTTCTAAGATATGTGAGCTATAAACTCGTATTACCTATTGAAACTATAAATTACAATTACTTAATGAAAGAACTAAAATTATTAAGACTCTCAGGTGGGAGACTTGTTTCTGACGTAACTTTTATTTTCAAAATTGTTAATAGTTTTATAGACAGCCTTGATATTGTTAACTTAATTAAATTTAATATTCCAACTAGAACTACTCAATCTAAAATTTTATTCAATTGTAACAATAACTTCAGGACTGAACCATTAAAAAATTCTCTATTACCTAGACTCTACGCAGAAGTTAAAATATTTTCAGACATGTTAGATATGTTCAACTGCTCGAATACAAATACAAACAGACGATTATTACATAGATGTGTTACAGTGAATATGAGGTATGTTTTGAATATTCGCCTCTGTAACTAATTACTTGGAATGGTACTTACACCATGTTATTCCTGTATATGTAGGTTATTTTATCAATGTTCCTACTGTGATGTGTTTTGCACCTGTTTATTTTAACTAACTATATATGTATATGCCCATATATACAGCCCGTATATAATACAATAAATAAATAAAATGTGTGATGCGAAAAAAAAAATTCACTATTGACATTGGGTACATTGAAAAACATGTACTTTAACTAGTTACTTTTTTATTTTTATATGAATACCGCACAAGAGTCCCAACTGCTCCCAACCTTCTGGAGCCAGTGAGACTATGGCATTCCCAATTGGGGAATGTTATGAAGCTGAAGGTATTGTGGAGGGGAAGGGGAAGAGGAAGGTGGGGAATACCTGGCTATTCAGATCTGGTCACCAAACACGGCTAAAAGCCATTTCAAGCAACGTTTCAAATCTGAATGGTAATGGCAGGGCGATACTGAGAGTAACTTCCACTCTGTTACTTATTAATATTTACTTTAGTGTTTTGTTTATTGTGTTTAATATATCATTTCACTAAATTATAAAGCCGTTCATCTCAACAAAGGACTGACTAAGTGAGATGAGTTACTGTTTTTTTGTTTGTTTTTAATTTATGAAATAAAAAAAATATATATATATAACTAAATATTGACTACAGGAGTACGTTTTTATAACAATCTATTCAGCCATTAAGTAAGAATATAATACCTATATCTAGAAGCAGGTAGACTGTTCGGTATTATGGTGTGTAAAATAAACAATCATTTAAATTATAGTCGGCAGAGAAAATACAAAAGTTAGATGAATAACTCAAAGATGAATGGATGGTTTATCAAGTGACTTGAGTTTGGATCTTATACCTACGAGAATATAAAAGTGAATAATACGGTAAATTTTGAAATTAAGCCAGGGGACTGCAGGGGAAAATCGACTTTGCACCCCTTTAATTCCCTACACAATAAGGAGTAATACGGTCTGACCAGCGATTCAGATAAGGTACCTGCGACCAAAAACCGTCTTCAAGCCCCTTTAATTTCGAACACAATAAGGTCGATTCGCAGTCAAAACGGGACGTGAAACGCGTTGGCAAGCCAAAATACACCGTAAGCGTGTCGACCTTTGAAGAGAGTAAGGCTCAGAGTGGGTCAAATCGGGTGCGTACCTCCCTACAAAGCAGTCAGTCGCGGTTGACTTCGCAATACAAACCAATTGCAGGACTGCAATAGGCAAAAATAAGTATAAAGGTAAACAGAGACATAATATTACTCAACATCGAGATACTATAGATTTTTGTATGATTTATCTTATATTCAGCGATATACACATTCTCCATTATACTTGACATGTGAAGAAATTCAATATAAAGAACCCACTTTCACAGAGTGCATTAAATATGAACAACAGAGAGTGACAATATTGATGACCTCAAACCCTCGAAAGTTCAGAAATTAATAGCTTCGACCTAGTTCTATACTATGTCAAGAATCATGAAATTTGTTAGGTGATGTAAAATGGAAAATGTTTTAAAGTGCATTTCACAACAAAAAAAAACACCTTTAAAAATACATTATAATGTCAATTTATTGATATTGAAGTTTAAAAACAGTTGCGGAAAAAATGGCAACATTATGGGAATCAGAAGCCTCGATAATATTTATGCCAAAAAAATATATACATCACAAAGAGGACACGGGGAAAAGAGAAGAGGCAAGTCTCAAGGTATGAAAATTATTAAATGCAAACAATTTGTTAGGCTTCGATAAGTGCTTTTTACAAAAACTGTCAAGTTAGTTAAGTGACATTGTTGAATCAGTATAAAAAATATAAATAAAGTTTTTTACATAGTACCCATTTATCAACGCCAAAAGGAACTCTTGACACGCCTTGTGACACAAATTCAATATCCTTCTACGTTCTACAAAGGATTTGATGAACAATTATTAATTCTGCCTTGAGTTGATTACGAGATCTAATGTGTCACATTCAGAGGTTCATATTATTAATACATACTATCAGGATCATTTTTAAAAGCAAATAAAGTATTTTAATTTCATATTTAAGCAAATACATATTTTTTTATACGGAATAAAAATTCAATAAAATTATTCCTCTTCTTATAAGAAAATTTGATGAAATTTCAATGAGTGCTTTTTGAACCCAGAAAATAACAAAAAAATAGTTTCGCTGTTCAGATAGATTGAATGCTGGGGTTATTGATAGTGAAAGGCTTCAAGTTTACGAGAAAAACTGTCAACATTGAGCAAATGTAATAAAACAAAGCCGATGTAAATTTGAACAGTAAACCAAAATTAAAGTAGTTTTATTGACAGCAAAATTTGTGGAATGAATATATTACAAAAGTTTATTATTCAGGCAAATTCTGATAAAACGAAAAGATTTTTTTTTCTATATTTTCATATGAAGCGGAGACTTTGTGATGTGACATTATAAGTTTTAAAAACTTTTTTTACGGCATTTTTATTTACATACTTATTGCCAACCGAGTTTCACTACCACCGTACTTTCTACAGGACAGTATAATACCACGGTAAAGAATATTACCTGAATACATTGTTTTTATGACACCTCTGCATATTAATTTTTTTTTCGGAGTATCAGGGCCCAAGGCTAGGAATAGACTCCCCCGGAACTAAGAAGCGTAACAAGTCCAACAAAATTTCGGTCCAAATTAATAATCATCTTTGAGACATTCACTTCCCCTAATTCAATTAACCTGCGAGTACCACTCATGTATGCCTGTACGTTCTATTCACACGTATCTCATTTTATTAACACTGTTCGAAGCCTCTCACTTCAACCTGTTTCTTATCGAGGGACGAATCACATTTAGGAAGATTAATTCCAACAAAATCCCAGAACTGTAGTACCACCCATCATAAAATATGTCTTTACTTTCGTAAAATCGAGCAAGAGCATATATAATTAATAAAATAAATACCAGAATTAAAAAATATCTCCAATAACATGTGTTTCCCAATATTATGTCCCCTACGTGTAGAACCGTATATACATCTCGCTAATAAACAGTTTTAGGCTGCTCTCTGACGGTCCGGTGAGGAACGAACATTACACTCGTTACTGCGGACACTGCATAGAAGAGTCAAATTTGCTAAAGTAACGGTTTGCAACGCAGTCCATTGTGGGACTTTTCTGTGCAATGTCTCCAGTAGCGACTGAAAAGTTCATTCCTCACAGGACCGTCAGAGAGCAGCCTTAATCTCAAGTGACCTGCCAGATAAGTATGGTTCTGCATAATATTGCTTGCCTGTAGGTATATAAAATTAATAACCTGTGTATTTGAACGCGGCATCGCGTTCATGGGACAAATGCATTGTGCATATAGGTTGTCATTATAGATCGGTGAACAAGTGAATGTTATTAGTTAGCCATAAGTAGTAATAAAATATTGTTTATAGTTAGTGATAAGGTAGAGCATTGCAAAAAATATTGTACAGCGCCCTTGAGGTGATTTTTTTTACAAAAACGGCGCTTTACAAATTATCCAAATATTATTGTTAAAAATATATTGATTTTTTAAATTACTGCGTATTTATATGATAGATAGACAGATAGTTTATTTACATCCTATAACATTTTGACATTGTGTACACAGGTATTTATAATATTATAAACAGGTATGTTAGTTGTAAGGCTCTCGTTTTAAGCCATAGTTGTAAGTCATTTTGCAATATTGTATATACAATATGCATTTGGTCATAAATATGTGTTAGATTTAAATATGTACTGGGTTTACATATGTGTTAGGTTTATATTCTAGTTATAACTACTTAATTCTAAATTGTAAGTCACTAGCTATAACTTTTAGTTGGTAAGTCACTAGCTATAAGCCATATATGTAAGTCACTGATTATAAGTATCAGTAGTTAATCCCTAGCCATAAGTCTTAGTTGTAAGTCAATAGTTATAAGTCTTACTTATAAGCCATCAGTAATAAAGTTTAGCTGTAAGGTATTGGTTGTACGTCAAGTGATATGTTATTTAATTAATTGTAAAGCTCCCTTGAAGTGATATTCCCACGAAAACGGCGCTATATAAGTAATCCGATTATTATTATTATCACAGTTTAATACGAAAACAACACAGAAATAGAAAAAAAAACGCATCAATATATAATTTTAAATAAATTTACGAATAAACATACATATGTTGAAGAAAGAATATTCTGAAATAAATTACAGAATCGTCTCATAAAAATCTCACATTTGAATAATACATTTTACCTGCAAACGGAACCATCATAACGTTTACCCATAAAACTATTTCCATCCCAGTGTCTGAAAGCTTTAAGGATGTTAAATCCTTAAGCGACAGTTAAAAGTAATTGTGGAATATTCGGAATGCCTCGTGTTTACCATTTCACCGTCCTGTTATCGTGCATCATTCCCTTCTTCCCCAGAGTTATTTATGCTCGCGCTGAAGGTACAGACATTCAGCGCTGAAAGAATTATAGAGGTAACTCTGGCGGCAGGAATGTGAAAGTAAACTCTTGGAATTTTAGCTTATTTGGATATCTCCAAGGGTCGGGAGTCAGGGACGTCTTGGTAGCTGAGGTCATTGTTTAACATTGTCCAACATTGGCTAATGATACCTCCTAATGTATTATTACATGTTTTGGTGGCAGCGTATTTTGTAAGATAAATAAAACTTAATCCCGATATGCAGATCTGTTGATGCCCATATAGTAAACATTTGAAAAAGGAATAAAATATAACATAACATTTTGGCACTAAGCGATATTAGATCCAGTAACCTCTTAACTCAATATGGAACGTATTGACCGCTGCGGTACAGAGGTCGTAATATAAATGCTTGTGTATCAGTTTGAATCGGTCGATTTGCTAATTTTAAGAAATGGTGATATACTAAATTTAGTTATTTTCGGCAACCATATCCTGCTTTATTGGTAATGATGAAAGCGTTAAAAAATCAATTATATCTGTGTAACCTCAACACCTGTTTTTTTTAAAGTTTGTTTTCTAGGAATTGTCAATGTTTATGGACGCTTTCAGTTTTGATATTAATTTTATTATATCTTTAAAGGGCATAAAATTTCAAGATTCTTTTTTCGATACTACCAATTTGTTGTGGAAATCTAGTATAAAGATTTATTACAACGATTTTAAAACTTTTTTCCACTTTTATTTTTGACCTGATCGGTTTCAGCCTAACACAAATTTAAAAAGCATTTTAATAAATCATTTCAACATTATGTGAAGTAACCGTTAAACAGTTTAAGAATCTATGACATTATCTCATAAAACTACCTAGCCTCAAGTTTGTGTAATATAATTATAATACTATCAATTTATTTTATTGCACAAAATTACAAATGTTCGAGTTTTTTTTATTTATTTATCCATAAACGAATATCCCTCTTATCTCTGAACCCTTTCATAGCGTGATAGGCCATATTATCTATAATATGTAAATTATAGCTTTAAAATTTTATTAAATTATATCACGCTTCTTTGAAACTATCTGAAAACCAATAATATTAGGCACATTGATTAGCTTTAAGGGCGATCTAATTTCCATTATTGTTCCAAAAGTGTTATAATTTTGCCTTTGTTCTGAAAATAATATTTCCAAAATTACTGCAATTTCTGTCAGTTATTATTGTAATTTCTCTTCGGAAAGCCATATCAATGAATGGTTTAGTTGTATACCCAATTAACATAGCAAAGCTAGCCGATAGTACTCACCTAAAGTAATTAACAGAAAAATTTGAAACTTTTCATAGTCCGCGATATTGTAAATAACTATAAATATTTGTAACTGTAAATAAATATTTTCAAAAATTTCAAATAAAATGATGTTCCAAATAAGTACCAACTCTTCTTTTGCTGATAACTTTCCAATAAACATAATATAAATGACAAAAAGGATTTAAACAGTTACTGTAATATCGTGCAATGTGCAGTGTTTTCTAATAGTGTGTCCTGTGCGTGCAAAATCATATATTCTCAAAAAACTTTGTAATTTAACGTTTTAATCAGGAGTACTAACTAACTATAGAACTAACTAACTAACTAACCCGCCGGGGTAGGCAGAAAAGATGGAACGCCAAACAAGTCGATCTTGGCATACAGTTCTTGCTTCATTCACATTCATACAACGCCTCATACATTCTCTTCTGTTATTCCGACTTCTCACATGACCCGACTCAAGTATTTGATTCACTTGATCGAGCCATGTCTTCCTCGGGCGTCTCTGGCTTCTTCTTCCATTCACATTCGCGTCATACATTCTTCGTACACTCTTTTCTTCGTTCATTCGGTCTGCATGCCCGAACCATCTAAGCGTCCCTTTCTTAAGACCTACCAGGTAAATATGTCTTTCAGTATATGCTTGTACATAATAAGATAAACCATAGCAAGTAGTATTTGTACAGCGCCCTTGAGTTGATTTTTCACAAAAAAACGGCGCTATACAAGTCATCCAAATATTAGTATTATTATTACTATGATATTATATTCCATAAATCATCAATCTTCGTCCTTTTCGGTTTTATCAGCCAACCAGAGAATCCATTTTCAGGAGAGACACTCCCAAATCACTCCAACATACGAGCAATGCATGTACGCAAGTTCTTTTTATTACATGTCAGAAGGGATAAACATCTGATGATGAGAACTGTCAAGTTAGATGATTGGCTTTTTGTTGAAAAACGTTTTTCTATATTCGATTTAGATGATAAAATAAATCTTATACCGTATTTCAACTCAATTCTAGTAAAGCTGACAACTGAGAGTATAATGCGATGTTATGAGAAATTAAAGCGGTTATTAGAGATTAATCCTTTTTATAAGGGAATAGATGATATGTACCCGGCCTTGCTCAGGTACAATAATTGATTTGACAGCGAAAGTGACTAGCTCCAAATAAAGAAACATTCATTTGAATATTTTATTCCATTCCAAAAGTTCATTTTTTCAAAATTTATTTAAATCATAAAGTTCTTAATTAGGTACCTACTTGTGTTTTCCATTTTGAAAATATTTTACCCAAAAAAACTTTTGAATACGCAATCTGTGGCTAACCAGAGTGTTATATCTATGGGCCAACCTAAATAAAACATTTCGGGTTCAATGTTTTTCATACCAATTTTAAAACGTTACATAAACAGTTTTACATATTGGATTTCATTCAAACTACTTTCTAAACCTTCCCGGCGCTGATAAAAACAAAGTGTGCTATTTTTAGCGAAACCGGTTGACTAATTTTCGACAAACATCGAGGACAAACAAACAAACTTACATTGATTTATATATATATATATTTATAGATTAACAATTTTTGCAGGAGTTGCCGAGTTTAATAATAATTTTAAAAAATATAGAACTATTTTGTACGTCGTTGTGTAGTGATACAATAACCCCAAGAATGTTTAAAAAGGTTCAAATAAACGTTACAATTACTACTTTCACCAAATCTAGCGATGTCTCCCTAAAATTTTGATGTGTTAAAATATCGGAAGAATTAAAAAAAGGGTTTAGTTTAACAGAATTTTTACTTACTAACCCTTTAACAGTTCCTTTCTAATTTTTTTTAGCACATGGTGATGATGAAAGGTTGGGTTAGGATTATCTGAATTCTGGATAGTATACTAAATATGTAAATAAATAAAGTAGGATCGTTAAGGATGCCAGAAGAGTAATGCTCATTTTGACGTAGGTACTTATCATATTTTGACTTGTGATCTGTTGGGTAAAAATGAGAGAAAAGGAAATTGTTTTACTACGCAAATTAGATGCTACCGATTGGCACCGAGAAGGAGCATTAACATTTTTTTTAAAAGAGTAGAGTTCGAGTTGCACTACGAATTCTGTGAAGTTTTTTTTTAACCGATTTACGTTGGTGCTAGAGTTTATTAGAAGCTTTAGGGCCGGATATTCCGATAGGGCGATGTTTTTGCTGATCAAAGAGTTTATTAACGTGAATCGGTATTTCAGGAATGCATAGTTCAGATAAGTAAGGCGGAGCCATTCCGTTAATTGCTTTAAATACCGTTCGGGGACGGTTAAACTGAATTCTTTCAGAACATTTCAGCCTGTGAAAATTGCCGAGGTGCCCTGTATTATTGCTATCTTTAGACATGCAGCGGCTTAAAGATTGAGCATATGAAAAATTTAAAAGGACCTGTTTTCTATACTTTTGTTGAGCATTACGTTAAAACATACATAATGTGAAAAAATAGTATTGAATAGTAGTCACATACCTTGCTCTAATAAAAAAAATTGTATTTGCAGATTATATTTGAATATTTGAGGATTATTATTATATTGAAGATTATATCTGAACTACACAAAATGCATATAATAATGATAATAATACTAATAATAATAATTAGATGATTTGTATAGCGCCGTTTTTGTGAAAAATCACCTCAAGGGCACTGTACAGTTATTTCTAAACTAATTATGTACAAACAGATACAGAAAAACATACTTACTTGGCAGGTCGCTTCAGATGAACACAGTTTTATTAGAAAATTTAAGTATAGAGATGATAGTTTTACAGTTGCTATTTGTTGCTCCTTTTCTATTGATGTTAAATTTATTAGAAGATTGGTGGCACAAGAAGAGTTGGTATTTATTGAAATACTTATAATTTTTAGGACTGGAAAATATTGATAAAATGGATTTATGGAAAACATCTATAAAATGACCTTAAAAAGCGTAAAAAGCTTTTAATAGATATTAATATTTTTTACTTTTTTTTACACTTTAGTTATTTACAGTGTTGCGGGCTGTGGACGCATTTGCGCATCGATGAGTGAATTTATTTATTTATTTTTCATTTAATGACTTTCGGTAAGTACTAACCGGCTAGCCTAACTAAGCAATTTATGGGTGCATTTCTTCATTAACGACATTGCTACATGTGTAAATAAACTACCGTAGTTCTGAGTTAATTGCTTGTTCAGATAATACGATATAAATAAATATTACCAAATATAATTTTTTTTTAGATAGATTTATATAATTTATTTGTTTTTAACAATGTGTACTCGTAGGGTTATTACGTTAGTATATTGTTTTAATTAATAAACTAATCTACCTTCGACGGCCTCCATGGTCGAGGGCTAAGGATCTCGACTACGAATCCAAAGATCGCGGGTTCAAATCCTGGCGCGCGCAAGTATATTTTATTTAATCAATTTATGACGTCACAATTAATTCAGTTAAAAATAATATATAGTATATTTGCGCACGTTCCAGAGTGGAATATACTCTCAGTATCGCCGTAGTGAAAGACCACCATTCAGAATTGAAACGTTGCTTGAAATAGCTTTTAGCCGTGTTTGGTGACCAGATCTGAATAGACAGATATTTATCTACCTTCCTCTTCCCCTTCTCCTTTCCCTCCCCAATACGTTCAGCCTCAAAACATTTTCCGATTGGGCATGTCATAATCACAATGGCTCCAGACGGTTGGGAGCACTTGGGACTCCTGTTCAGTATTAATTTAAGAATAATAAAAAATAAGTCCGTTAATCCGTTCGAGTTAGATACTTTTTAATTAGACATTCAAGTACACGATACTTTTTATAAGTCCGTTTTAATACTGATCTTCATTTTTCTACAGTACATTGCAATAAACAGCCCATAAAATCGACGTTAGTCTGGATTAATTTTAAAACAGGTGTCGGTATAACATTCACATAGCGATGTGCATGCAGACGAATCATTCTATTTCTGAGGTGTCTTCGTCGGTTGTATCAAATTATAATATTCCTTTGATAGAATTTATTTTTTACTTGGTTACACTAATTAACGCTTCATCATGGCCATAAATAGTTAGAGAGAACATAATACCAAACATGCTGCATTACTTTCTCCTAGAAATGGCATAAATATTTTATTTTTATAACATTGGTACTTTAATAATTTTGATAGTTTTTATGATATTGATATTTTTATAATATTATTTAAATCGTCGTTATAAAATTGGACTCTAGTATCTCAATAACAAAACTGTAAAGATTTTTTTCAACTTATTTACTACATTGATCACAACATGCATGGGCCTCTATAGCCTAATTTTGCCCTACGTTTGTATGATGATTGTTATTTATTGTTGTATTATATAATATTGTTGAAATAAACTCCTACTGACAGGCTAACTGCAGGTATAAGTTCCCACAGTATATAATTAATATTATACAATAAATAAAAATTTAACACAGGGAATTAAATGCGTTTATTCACCCAGGACTGCAGGAGCTTAGTCGGGAAAGCAGTTCTGAATTGCGGTCGAATGAACAAATGTAGTTTTGTTCCTGGTGAATTTGAAATATAACTTTTGTTGACTGTTGAAACTAATCTAGTTGTTGTATGGCCCAAAAGTATTATCCATTCTATACCGTTTTACATCAATTCATGTGAAAGTTCTTCTCTATCTTATAGTTAATGATTAAATTGATTTTTTTTTGTATATTTTCATATGAAGGCGTAAATTATGGTATGGTCCTGTATAATATTATCTCCCGGTACATAAAATTATTAACATGTATATTTTAACGCGGCATCACGTTCATTGGATAAATGCATTGTACATATAGTTTTAATTATCATCAAAAATTTAAAATAAAATAAATCTTTCAAATAAATACCCACTCTTTTTTTGCCAATAACCTTCTAATAAATATAACATTAATGACAAATAGGATTTAAATAGTAACTGCAATATCATGCAATGTGCAGTGTTTTCTAATATATTCTGTCTTGTGCGTGCAAAATCATATCACCTCAAGCGAAAATTTTGTAATTTAACGTTTTAATCTGGAGTGACCTACCAGGTAAGTATGTTTCTGTATCTGTAGATAATAAGATAAACCCTAGCAAGTAGTATCTGTATAGCGCCCTTGAGGTGATTTTTCACAAGAACGGCGCTATACAAATCATTCAAATATTAATATTACTGTATACTGCCCTGAAGAAGCTACAGTTGTAGCGAAACCCGTTAGGCATTAAGTATTAATAATGAAATTGATGCAAACAAAGTAATTGTTTTATTTAAAAATAAAACTGTTTAAAGTTTAGTTAAGAAAAAATACGCAAAATATAGAAAAATTAGGTAAATTTAAGTTGCAAATGTTTTTTTATTTATTTATTTTTTAAATATAATAGTAAGTTAGTTTTCAAGTTGAATTCATAGATCTTCATTTTAATTTAAAGTTTTTTTTTATTTTAATTTTTTTATTATAACCTTTTTTTTTAAAATTAATAACGTATTATTTAAAGCAATCATTTTGTGGGTTTACATTATAATTTAATAAAAAGGTTTTTCTTTTTGTTAAACGCCACGTTATAGGATATGAAAATCAACTATATTAATAGTACTGACACTCTATATATCGCAAGTTTGCCCCATGTGCGATGAATTTGGTAGCCACCTTTGGTCTGGAGTCCCAAAATATCTGGAAAACCCTCGACTCTATGCAGAAACTGGCAGTCAGTTTGATAGATTCGCATATCTTAACAAATGGATTGCATTCTTTAGAACACAGTCGTGAGGTGGGAATGCTAGCCTTTTTCTACCGGTATTTTAATGGAAGGTGCTCTGAGGAACTAGCGTCATTGACCACAATATATTTGTACACGGTTGATATTTGTCACATGAGAGCGGGTCGTTTCTACGATTCTTTCTTTAGTTCAACAGCCCAACTGAGGAACAATTTGCTGTTTCCTCCCTCCTACAATATTAGACTCTTCAAGACCCATGTTCACTCTTTCCTCTCCTCAAAACGACCCTCCTCACAACATCCTCAAAGACGAGGGAAATTATTTTCATCGGGGTCTCCTGTGTGGAGTTAATGTACAAAAAAATACTGATTTCGGATTAGCCTGATCCTTCGTCAGGGCGATAATTGCGCGCAT
Source organism: Halesus radiatus (assembly GCA_022606495.2). Classification (NCBI taxonomy): domain Eukaryota; kingdom Metazoa; phylum Arthropoda; class Insecta; order Trichoptera; family Limnephilidae; genus Halesus; species Halesus radiatus. The sequence goes on from JAHDVE020003212.1 coordinate 60,782, forward strand.
AAAATATTCCTTTGTATATTATTTTACAACTCAGAAGAAGGATCGGTTGGTTTATATATCCAATAAAGTAGCGTTTAAACAAATATAATTTTTTTTTTAATAACTTATTGAAGTGTGTAAACCACGTTGAATTATTTAATCATTGAAGAAGATAATATTACCACATCCCAAATGAAACACGAATCCGAAAAAACAACCGCTTAACCAACTTAGCAAATGGGACCAGTTCAATTTACGCCATCTACATCGATATCATACTTCAAGTTCAAAACTTGTTAATATTATCATCCATTTTTAAAATCCTATAATATTGGCTGCTATCCTTATGACGATTGCAAAATTCTTCCCGAACACAATTGCATTCGGAATAGAGTCTCGGATATACCTAAGCGATTTTTATTTATATGAGACATCTATTGACTTATTTTACAAGTCTGGAAACCAAGATGCGACTGAAATCTTTTTATTTTATGTTGTTTTTGCGGATTCGTGCTTCATTTGGGATGTGTTAATATTATTTTCTTCAATGATTAAGTAAAAAAAGCTATTATAAAAACAACAAAAAACTTTAAATTATATTTGCATGTAAGGAAAGAAAATTCAAGTATCATAATATTTCTAGCGTGCTAAGGCGGTGCATCCGTAAACTTCACAACGTGAACGTTCCTAGAAAATTTTACAACCGTGATAATTTGGTAGAATGCAGCCGACGGGTATTTATAATTTCCAAAGAGCAAAGTTCTTCAGGTACTTTCTCAGGCATGGTTTATGTGGGTACTTTGGATTCAACTTTCACTTTGAAAACTAGCAGTATCGTATTCATTCTGAAAATGCTCCAATTCTAAAGTTCAACTTTGTTTAAAATAGTATTACTCGGCTAATTTTTATAACACAGTTTTAGTGAAATATTACTTCAAATTTTTGAAACATGATCTTTTGAATTTACAAATTTCTCTAGTTGTAAAATGGTTAATACTTTTTTTATGTTTATCACGTAGGACATAAAAATATATAATAATATAATACTTTCTTATTATATTCTGACATAACTCAATTATTAAACAAATTATTATAAGCAATAATTATTACCTGAAAAATCATACAAATTGAATAATCTTCCGAGAAAAAATACATGCTGCCGACGGGACTCGAACCCGCGACCTTTCGTTTACCGGACAAGTGCTTTTCTCGGAAGATTATTCAATTTGTATGATTTTTCAGGTAATAATTATTGCTTATAATAATTTGTTTAATATTTGTGCTATGCATAAAAAATCTTGTCTTGTAAACATTAGTTTAATCATTTAAAATAATAACTCAATTATGTTTCTATTTATACTAAAAATTCTTAAATGTAGTTATATTTATTCTTATAATAAGATTGTTAATGGAAATAATATAAATATTTTCAAAAAATTGGAGGCGCAGGTGAAAAACGAGTCAACGAAAAGAGATTCCTTAAAAAAAAACCAGCAGATTTTCCCCTTTAAATCTGTCCACATTCGACAGATCGGGGATTATTGGAAAATGGGTTTGTAACGTTCTTAGTAAATAAATCCAAAATCTTTCTCCCAATAAAATTAAATATTTCACCATATGTTCTATCAATTCAAATAGACCGAGGATATCTTTAAATTCAGTTCACTCGCCCAAACTTTTAACGAAACGTTTAAACTTAGGCATACTATTGGTAAAGCTGGAAGATCGGGCAAAAACTCCAAGCTATTTCGGGGTACAGATTCCAGACGGGAGATACCATTGTTCATTGAATAGTTTATTTTTCTTGCGCATGGGGTAGGTATTCAATGCGTCAAAGAGGATTCTTTATTTCAAACACAAGGAGGCAGTTCAGAAGATAATTAACTATTTTATATTCGGCAGGCCAATTCAGTAGTAGTGTATAATGTGTAGGTAATATTTTTCCACCGAAAATAATTAATAATCTTTCACATAAAATCAAAAAAATATGCTGTACGCTGAAGAGGCATTAACTCCTGAACGGTGATCTTTGGGATCAAGAAATTTATATCTCTTCATGTCTCAAAAACTGAATTATGATTGCACTCTTTGTCAGTGCAATCATTTTCAATCATATTGTTTCCACCTTTTGTTATACATTTTTTAAATGTTCGGAAAGACACTATTGAAACTTGGGCAAAGTTAGGCAGTATCTATTACTAGTAATTAAGAAGAACGGCTGCGCCTGTTTCATACAAATAATTGGTAAAGATGCCTCTAAAATCAATTTATTTAATTGCCTACATTTCATAATATCAAACAAAAATAAAGAAAATACTTCTAAGGCGTACTAGATATTTACTAAACCTTTAATTAAAAAAAAAAAACTATACCATTAGGTTCAGGTGAGTATTTTGACTTCAAATTCAAAATTAAGTTATGTATGAATAAGCCAGCATAACTGTTCCTCTTAAGGGAGATAATTATAAATTTACATAGAAAGACATAGCGAAAAACAAATTGATGAAATTTTAAATTTTTTGTTGATATATGTCAATCGTGGTTTTGCTCATAGACTTATACTCTTGTAGGTATCATAACTAACTAACTAACCAACCATCACGCCGTTTCCTCGCAAGGGTAAGCAGGTCGGACGGACCGCCAAACAACTCGATCTTGACATACACTTCATGTTTCATTCACATTCATACAACATCTCATACATTATCTTCTGTTATTCCGACTTCTAATATGGCCTGAATCAAGTATATGATTCACTTGATCATGCCATGTCTTCTTCGGACGTCCCGGGATACTTCTTCCATTCACATTCGCGTCATATATTCTCCTTACACTCATTTCTTCGTTCATTGGCTCTACATGCCTAAACCATCTAAGCGTCCCTTTCTTAATCTTACTAATTACGCTTACATCAGCCTTGCATCCTTTACGAATCTCAATATTTGTCACACAATCATGAATTGTTTTACAACACATTCGCCTCAGAGATCTCATTTCTACGGCATTCGCTCTACTTTCATCTTTCCCGCTGCCAGTTCCATGCCTCACTGCCATACATCAGGGTTGGTGTCGGCAAGTGTAGGTATCATGAAAGATGATTATAGGGTTTTTATGAAAAGATGCAACAAACTAAGGTTTTGTAGTCGAAATACATAGGATTTGACTTTAAAATGTTTGAATATTAAATAGGAAATATTTTTACAAAATTTATATCGACTCTTTCTCTTTTGTTTAAAAAAATAATTCAATATTCTTGGTTTACGAACAACCCTATACTGTGAATTCTTCCCACTTCCATCATAATGTATGGAAAAAAGGTGGTCGTGCGATGACGGAGGACTGGCAGATGATTGAATCTGCGACGCCCGTGACACACAATGTCGATGTTCGTGATATGAATATATTCAGTATTAACCGCGTTATTACCATCTTGGTTACAATTCGCTTCATCATAATATCCCTTTGAAGAAAATATAATTAGCGGAATCATTTCTTCGGCAGTTTAGTTTCATCGAAATATGGTAGTCTGACGGCGGACGTTTGGAATTTATGAACGACGCAGTGTTTGGACAGACTGACGGAAGAACGGATCGCTGAAAAAGATATGACGGGGCTTTCAAAACATCCGAGATTTGTTAAGGAAGTGAAAAGCGCAATAATGTCGGCGTGATGAAAGATACAGATGCTGATGAAACGGAAAAGCTGTGCCGCATTTCCCGTTTGTTTAGATTTTTGATTTCCTTCCGTCTTGTTCTAGCTCTATCATGTTTTTTTTTCTCAGAAAAAAGATAAATGATTATTTATATAAAGTGCAAGAGTAGGGCTTTAGCACCTTTATTTTCTTATGGAGCGACGGATAGCCTTATATATCGCAAAAAAAAAACGAATTTAAATACGATTTTTCATATTTTAGTTAGTTTTTCAAATACTTGGATGTAATCGACAGTTTAAAATTTGTCATATTATAAAAGGGGACATATATTATCAAAAATAACATTGATTGCTTCGATTGAAAGAATCAGTTTTTTTTCCTTACTAGTTTGCTCATATTAAAAACATTAGTTTAATTTAAACCATTCAATTTAAATGGGCACTTGCAATGATGAATCTGTTTTAAGCAAAGTTGGAGGTTAAACGGATAAGCAAAAAGTTGCAAATTAAGCTATAGTTTCATACAATGCAAACATATCAGTTTTTAAATAAACAAAAATTGCCCCTGCTTCTACGCCGCCTCAATCAATATTGCAGTAAGAAGCCATTTACTGAAAACTTTTTGTGAATTTATCAGCATGAAGAGAATCGAATTTATCTTAGATTCGTTTGAGACAAAATCCCAGTCAGTTCAGTATCTGCAAAAATGAAATAAATCGTTTTTATTTTTATTATAAAATAAATACTTTTTACGACATCTAAATAATAAATAGCAGAAAAAGTGATTCATTGGTGGTTCAATACTGCACATTAAGAATCCTTCTCAAGTATTCTTAGACGGCTTTTTATTTAATTAGTTTGTGCTGTTTCACAATTAATTAATTAAAAAATAATATAAAGTATATTTGCGCACGTTCCAGAGTGGAAGATAATCTGGTGCGAGACCACCATTCAGAATTGAAACGTTGCTTGAAATGGCTTTTAGCCGTGTTTGGTGACCAGATCTGAATAGCCATATATTTCACCACCTTACTCTCCCACTTCTCCTTCCCCTCCTCAATACCATCAGCCTCACAATATTCCCCAATTGGGGATGCTATAGTCTCACTGGCTCCAGACGGTTAGGAGCAGTTGGGACTCTTTTGCGGTATTCATGTAAAAAAATGCACAAATGTCATTAATAACGCATTCAAATAAAACAAAAAACATCTGTAGCAGATAGTTTGACATAATTAAATATTTCCGGGAACACATTTATAGGCGATAATCAGTAAGCCAATGGATTAGCGGTAAAAGGCATGCTTTTTTCAAAGAATGTATTTATTACATGAATAAATTCTTTTTTTAAACACTTGAGTGACGTTCAACTTTCAATATTCATATTCGAAATAATTCATTCTCTTCTTCATGATAGCTCTGGATAAAGATTTCCCTCTAAATTCTTTGAATATTGCAATGTCAAAAAAATAAAATAAACGATAATATTATTAAATGTATTGCCAGTCGTTTCTACCCAGTCTTAGTTCATTTATCGTTGAGCAAAATAGGTAAAAGCTTAGTAAAATCAGAAATTATATACAATAATCTAAAATCTATTAAAACATCAAAGTGAGAGCTTTTGCAAAATGCGCAACGCAGCTTCGATAATACAAAATCTTAACCAATAATCGATCTAAACTTAATATAATACATGTCTCTACAAATGGTTTATAGTTGCCTGCAGCTAACAGTGGAATAGCAGCAGGAATAATAAAATTAATAAATAAATAGCCCGGCAGATATAATAACTCCAGTAAGGCCGGCTGCGGCTGTCACTGGCAGAATTAGGTCAAGACACTAGCATCTATTTTTCTCTCTAATGGGAAAAAGTTATTATCGTGGTACATTTCTTGGGCTTAGAGCGGTTCTTATTTGCCGGGCGAAACACGCAGACAATAATGCGGAAGCATTCAGAGCACAGAAGAACACACCCTTAAATATAAGGGTAGTAAAAAAATATGAAAATCGACTTTGGTAATGTTTTTCTGTTGGAATATCCGTCACCCGGTACAAGACTAAATAGTTCATTGTTGGAAAATACGTTAAATTAATATGTTAAACATGGTACAGTGCACCTATAAATACGATTATCTTACACTTTCAAGGTGTCGAACATATGCATGTTGCGGTATATATAAATTAAATTTTTGGGGATTTTGAACATCTTTTACCAGGTGTGGAATATATTTATAGATATGTCGATAGCCCAAAGCATTCTTATTGTATGTCCACTTTTTGGTAAATTTGAGTTATATAGTTATATTTAAAATGGTTATCTTTATACTGCACGCATATTAACCTACATCGAATCATATTTTTTATCATTTGTCCGCATGCAGGACCTATCTTAAAATAAATTCTCCAGTTTCCCGTATTTGTGCACAATTTAACAACATTGATACTTCACAATACCGAACTGAAGTAACGCGTACGACCACAAATTGTTGCACGAATATAAAATGTATCGAGAGCATCTCCTGTCCCGATCCTATTTTCCTCTTCCTATTCCCTTTCCCTTCTTACAATAGTAATAATAATAGTTGGATGATTTGTATAGCGCCGTTTTTGTGAAAAACCACCTCAAGGGCGCGGTACAAATATTTCTTAACTAATTATGTACAAACAGATACAGAAAAACATACTTACCTGGCAGATAGCTTCAAATGAACACAGTTTTAGAAAAAAATATTTATAGAGATGATAGTTTTACATGGTTATTTGTTTCTCCGTTTATTAGATGATTGGTGGCACAAGAAGAGGTGGTATTTATTGATTTATTGGTATTAATTTTAGGACTGAAAAGTATTCATAAAATGAATTTTAGGACTCGAAAATATCTATTAAATTACCCGTAAGAAGCTTTTAATAAATATTAACTTTTTATTTTATTTATTTTACACTTTGGTTATTTACAGTGTTGCGGGCTGTGGATTTGGATTTGCGCACGATGCGCGAATTTTTAATTTAATTTTATTATTTTATTTTATTTATTTTATTTTATTTTATTTTATTTAGTTTTATTTTATTTTATTTTATTTATTTTATTTTATTTATTTATTTATTTTTATTTTATTTTATTTTATTTTATTTTTATTTTATTTTATTTTATTTTTTTGTTTTATTTTATTTATTTTTTTTTTTTTAATTTTTTTTTTTTTAATTTTATTTTGTTTTTATTTTATTTTTTTTTTTTTTATTTTATTTTATTTTTTTTTTTTTATTTTTTTTTTTTTTTTATGTTGTTTTTTTCCCTCTTATTAGCTTCATATATAAAACACCTGTATATAAAAAAAAACACAAAAAATTTTGTGAAACTTCCTTTACACAAAAAAAAAAACTTTTTTTTTACAAATGAATAAATAAATAATTATTGAGATTTAAAGACTGAAACAGGAGACACACGAGACAATGAGTCAATCTTTCAAATGCGTTTTTTTCTCATCACTAAATATTTTGGACATACAATAAGTGTGCTTTATACCATCGATATGAATTTATATTATGTCAGTGAACTTATTCAATATAATGTCAGTCTAAAAAGGGGATTTTTTCTACGATGTAAGCTTAATGGACTATATTAAGAGGGAGACGCTAGGATGATTTGAACTTGCAAAGCGGATAAATAACATACTACAAAGTTAATAGATTGTACTAAATGTAGATGAAACCAGAAGTTTCATGAGGTTTATCCTGCTTACCGTTTTGAATTTACTTATTAAAGATTTTTTTCTTCCTTTGTAATCACCAGAGTATAGAAAAAATGGTGGAAAGCTTTCAAGATTTTTGATACACACACACACATATATACGAGTATATATATATATTTTGTTATCATTGGCGATAGTGTTAAAGGTAGATCAACATAGGTCATTGAAATCTTACTAGATCAACATACTACGGGAAGTGATGATTATATATATATATATATGTATTTTCTTTAATCACTGAAGGTAATATCAACATATCTCAAAATATTGAATACAGAAGATTAAAAAAAAATCGAAAGCTAACGGGGGCATCTGGGAGTCTAACACAGGACTTCTCGATCTGACCGGGATCTGCATTTTATCCAATTGAGTTAATATCATCTTATCGCTTCCGTAATTTTTATCGATATCTTACTTCAATTTAAAAACGGTTTATCTTCAATAAATTCATATATATACGTTTGGTTCCAATCTTTGCATACCGTTACCCTTTTATTATCTGTGCCTGTTATTGTTACATATTTCATTCGAAATTATCTTCGATGATTACTAAAAACACCTATTACAATCAGCTCCATAAATTTCAATAAGTTTTTCCAATATAAATTGGAAGTAAATAATATTATTCAGATTGTTCCATAACTTAAAGCGATGATAAAGGTGAGTATTTGAAGCCGCTTAGTGAGGAAGTATTGTATGTAATCTATTTCAAAGTAAGCGCGTTGTTTCGTGTGGCAGCCGACATGATTCTCCCATAATATTGTTTGACACTGGAAGTTTGTCACTGTACTATTAACTTAACAGTTTCGACATGAGACAGGCGAACGCTGCTCAAATTACGAATAGAAATTTTCAAATACAACAAAAATGTCATAAAAAGGCACCGAACGTCTTTGCTCCGTACATTTCAATCAAATGCTTTTAAGGATTGAAAATAAAATGTTGATCTTTCTGTTTGCAAAACACGGAAAATGTTCTGGAAAGAAATCGTACCATTATTTCATTGGCGTTTTACTTCGCGAACATTTTTCACATTTCAAATAACCCCTTTCCGTTTCATTGCATAAAGCGGCATAAAATATTCGCTAGAATAACTCATTTTTCACGGAATGAAATTTCTTTTCCAAATGTGTAGAAATAAACAAAGAATCGAAAGCAAACAGAAAGAACACAGGGTGTTTTTTAAAACATTTTTCTCGTTTTTTTTAGGCATGTGGTTCGTTATTTGTCTGTACTATACTTAACATAACACCAATACAGTTTGTTTCTAACATGTGGTATGAAGCCGTTTTCGTATGTTTGATAAAGCTAAATATTAAGCATGTTTGAATAAGGCTTTCAGCATAAAACGCAATACTTTTTTTCATATTTCCTTAAGTGCAAAGAATGATTAATGCGAAATGAAAACATTTACGAGTATAACAAAATCTTAACCCCGTATTCGTTAAATGGTTCTATGAGAATCATAAAAACAATCCGTGCCATTGTTTGTAATTTTATATATATATATACGTACGTCCTTTTTTTAAATTTTCCTTTCTTCATTAATTTTTTATTTGAATTTATATTCATGTTTCTGCATTACTAAATAACATGTGCGCACTGTACCAATAAAAAAGGTTAAATATGTAGAGCCCAATTTGGATATAAATAAATAAATAATATGAACCGTCAGAGTGCGGTGCAGCGCTATGGCGCTGCAAGCATTAGCCACTAAAATTGCGACTGCGCTGCGTTCTTCAGTATGCGTTTGTTGATTCTTACAAGAGCACGCGTTCCATTTGAGAGCGGTGTATTGCAGTTGGCATGTATCTTGTAAAGTATCTATATTGTTTGTCCTGTTATAATAAATTAATTCGGTATATTTCACCATTTCGGATCTTAGTTCTATCGTGGACGATGTATCAAAGGACGGCGACAATACGGATTATGAGCCCTTCGATCTGATAAATGGAAACAAGAATAACGGAAGTGCGATTATTGGCCATCGCAATAATATAAAATAAATAAATAGAAATTGAAGTAGAATAGAAACTGAATTTTCCTCACAAAACACAATTGTGAAGTGAAATAATCTCTTTTTTTTCTCTATATATTTAGTAGTTTTACTGTTTTTTATTAGATGCATGGGATATAATTCTTTTTAAGTTATATGTCAAAAAGAATCATTCTGTTTCGTTGATATTTGTCCAAGTTATTGCATTTTTAGTTAATATCATATTAACTCGCAAAATCACTAGAGCACTAAAACGGTTAAAGTCGTCAATTAGTTTAAGGAAAATGTATGGAAATAGCACGAAAAATTTCTTAAAAGCGGTCAGGCTAGTTTAAGGGCTATTATAAAAACGCCTATGATATCCGTATACATGTAAATGGGCTAACGTTTAAATAAATACACCATGTTGAAAATTTTAAGATAAATCGTTTTATAAAATCACACGAAGAATGGGATAAACGTATTCTAAATGTTTTAGACATATTTTCACTACTATTTCACGATTAAGATCATAAAAACCTTTCAAAATAATTACCTTTTCTAAAATGGAAATGAATGTCACCACCATTGGTGCCTCAACTCTGGAAGAGTCCTAGTGACTTCTATGAAACCCTTCTTTTCCTGTCTGGCTACCACAGCTGTTTTCCTTCAGTTTTTTTGTTTCCAAAGATGGGATTATAGTCTCCAAATTGTCCACTCAGATAGACGGTGGATCTTACAATAAGTAATATTTTTAATTTGTTTAAATATTTTAAAAAAAATGTATTTTTATAATTAACATTATTGATTGAAAAATTTATATATTTAAATTTTTGAAATGGTTCGGCATTTCTTTCTATCTACGGCAATCGGCCCCGAGAGTGGTTTTCCGGCCTCGAGCCATGAAAGAAAGGGGCCTCGATTCTGCATATTTGGCTGAAACCATATGATTCTATACAGGAATGTTTCTGTTTTTTCGGTTCGCGTTATTAAATGTGGTAGAGCAGAACTTTGCAGTGCATCTATAACATTTTTATTTAGGGGATTTAATTGATTTTTGTGTAATTTTGCAGTTGATTTTCCATCAAGTTCTGAGAAATCTTGAATTGTGTTCAATAGTTTGTTATTGGCAATATTTTCTTTCAACATTTGATATCAGATCCCATCTAGGAAGATCAATCACTTTAACACCGAAATATCACAAAAAAAGATGCTTATAGAGCTTTATAAATTAACATGATTAAATTTGGTTCACTGAAAAATAAAACGGAGTTCCACGAATTAAACACTTCGATAATTAATAGTAATATTTTATGTTTATCAAAGATCTCTAGACACAGATTCAAGTATCCTACTGGGTCAAATGCATTGTACATATAGTTTAGTAGTGAGATCAATGAATCGGTGAGTGAAATTCATTAACCATATTTAGTAATACTAGATTGTCTATAGTTAGCGATAAAATAGAGCAATGGAAAAAAAAGAAAACATTTGTCGAGCGCCCTTGAGGTGATTTGTCATAAAAACGCTGCTGTATCAATCACTCAAATATTATTATTATTATCATTATAGCTAACGGATGTCGTTTGATAAAGTTCAAGTTTAATACAATGTACATATGGTACGTATGTTTCTACTTTTTATGTTTTAATATTTCTCGCCAGTATTTAATTTAATTACATTTATATTTAAAAAAAAATTTAAGCCTTTATTTCTTTATTTTTAAAGTTTAGCTCTAAGGTATTGGTTGTACATAGTATTTAATTTATTGTAAAGCGCCCTTGAGGTGATTTTCCCACGAAAACGGCGCTATAGAAGTAATCCAATTATTATTATTATTATTACTCATCTCCATTATGGCACGCAGACACTCACTACTCTGTTCCGTTGAAATTAAAAATAATGAAATTTGTTTTTTATTCGCTGCTCACTACAAAAAATACATTACATCTTACGTCACATTTTAACGTAACGCTTACAACCACTCACCGCCTTTTTATCGCGTATTTTCCAATTCACTTATTTCCTACAATCGTTTTTTCAATTTCCGACTCTTGTGGCAAATCGCGCCGGGCATTTTTCACGTATTTTCCTTTCGAGCTGAACTTTCCCTCCTTCTTAGCACCCGTCCACACTTAACAATGTCAATTAGTTTCCCCCCTCGACGACGTCACTCAAGGCAACTTTTCCCGGAAAGAATCAACAGCGCGCCTACGAGCTGATGACAGATTGAATTCTAAACTTAGGCATCGACGTTTTAATGTATTTCCTCGACATAAATTACTATTGCCAGCATAAAATTAGTTATATTGTGTTATTTAGAGATGATTTGACGCATTAACAGGATGGAAAAAGGGCGGAATCGTCCCGAAAAGACATGGTATGGTAGAATCCTTTAAGAGTTTTACATTAAATGTATGGCATGATAGAATTCAAATTGAAATTGATGAAAGAAGGGCGTTACTATATAGAATGCAGATAAAAAAAATATTGTGCAACGTATATGTGGTAAAACTAATCTAATGGATTAGTAGATTCGCAATCAATACGAAGGTTGATGTAAACGTGATGGACGGGATTAAAAATGGTTGGTCTACATTTCCTAGATCATTTTCACGTTTAGGATGGATGAAGAAAGCGTTATAAAATAATTTATATTTGACGCTTCTTTGAATACGTCGTGGATGCTCCAGGAAGACATGGCGCGATCAAGTTAATCAAATAGTAATTTGGTCGTTTTAAGAGTCTTAATAATAAAATAAGGTGTAAGGATATTGACGTGGATGAATTAAGAAGTATGTGCAGGACAGAGTTGTGCAGAGTTCCATCCTCTATACCTACCCCTGCAATGACGCAGTGGTGAAAGCCGCTGAGTTAGTTAGAGTATGTTCTTTGTTGTGGGGTTGGCGAAACTTTGACTAAATTTAAATTAAACACAGCACTAGATTCACTGAAAGAAGAGGCCTAAAAATTCCAAAAATTTCAAATAAATACGGAGGTCGAACTCTTGAATACATAGTGCCAGTGATTTTCAATAAATTTAATGAAAGTTATAAATTGGAGGAAAGTGAGAGGCTTTGCGTGAAATCGATGAAGTTATGGATTTTAAATGAGCAATCTATGTATCTTTAAATTTTTTCTTTGTATCTTTAAATTGTATCTTTAAAATGTTTCTTTGTATCTTTAAATTTTTTCTTGGTATCTTTAAATTTTTATCTATGTATACTTAATGGCTAAGTTAATGTACCTATAATGTTAACGTCAAATGTAAGTACCTATTTTATTTAAGATTAATACATATTACTAGTACTATTAGGACTAATTAATCTTTGTAGAACCTGCAGACAAGCTGTCATGTGACCGCTTTGCAGGACTACATATTTTGCTTCTTTCTTATTTTACCTTGTATGTATTTATGTTCTTTGGATGAATAAACAATAAAAAAAAAAAAAAAAAGTTTGTACTGAAATTTGAAGTGCCCTTTCACCGGCTTCCCCATCTTAGGACAAGTGATTTTATTTATTTATTTATCAGAAAACGGCGCCATACATCAGACCAAGTATGTGCTACAAAAATAGCATTTCGTTTCACACGTGTTTTCTAAGTCTACACGTAACGTTGATTAAGGTGATACAAATCCTTAAATTCAAAAAAAAATCCCGTACTCCTTGCGCAGGTGGTGAAAAGGTTGAAATTCCCGCTTAAGGGGAACGGCTGCGCTGCCTGTTTCATAAACAACTTAATTTTGGAATCGAGGCCAAAATACCCATCCAAACCGAATGATATCTTTTTAAAATTAATGGTTCAGTAAATATCTAGTACGGCTGAGTATTTTATTTATTTTTGTTTTAAATTATGAAGTATATGCCATGAAAAAAATCAATTTTCATAATTTTAGAAGCAACATAGAAAATTATTGGGGGTTTATTGTATTAAAAAAAATTATTACATTTACTATGTAAATATGATTATGTTAATAAAAATATAACAATAAAACATTAAAAAAAGGTTTTTACTGGTCGATATTTTAAAACATGTATGGCAAATTTGTGTTCCACCGCAATGCTTATTTTAATACGTTTTTAATTTTTTTAAATTTTATACTACATTATATGTTCAAAGCAGACGCGGTAAAACTTTTTTTAAATCACCGTTCGACCACAAATAATTGTTAAAGGTGCCTCTAAAATCGCTAAAAATCAATTTCTTTAATGGCCTATTTTTCATAATGTAAAACAAAAATAAAATAAAAATTGTTCGAACCCCTAGATATTTACTATACTTTTTGATGAAAAAAAAATCATTAGGTTTAGGTGAGTATTATTATACAAAAATAAGTTAAGCCGTTCCTCTTAAAACTAAAAATAAAACGTTTCACGAAAACAATTCTTTTTATTTCCTGATTGTTTTTCACGTATCGAATGAGAATAGAAATTTCTCAAAGGGATATATTAAATTTAACTTTTACTTTATTATTATTTTATTTTGCCCGAAAAGCTGCCCCTTTCGTTGATGATATCGAGTGTAAGTTTGTTGTATTTCTTTTCCTTTTCTTTTTGGTTTAAGTTTAACACCATTCGCTCCCTTCCACCCGACAATACTCCTTGAACTGAAGATTTCCGTCTTATCCTTTATTTATCTCTCTTCTCGTCTTGTTTTCTAAGTGATATAGTATATCCTTGTTGATTGTGGGACAAGAGATGCCCAGTCAACTGGAGCACCAAACACGGACGTATTATTCGGTTCACAAAATGAAAAGGATGATGAAATAAGGTGGAGAGCGAGGTAACAAGATAAAATATTATTATGTCAAAGATTTTTTAAATGGGAGGTTTTTTGAGAGAATCCTTTGTTAAACAACCTTGGGTTTTTTCGCCTCGAAAAATTGACGAGAAGAATTAATTTTCATGTCAATTCTTTCCCCCAAAGACTTACAGGGAGGTTTTTGGTCCTTGAACAATAATGAGTTGCAATTATTGTCAAATTAATTCGCGTTTAGAAAAGATTACAGATAATTTATCTTTTCTACCGGTGATTGTCATAGAATACAGAAAACACGCTAGAAATGCCTTCCATGTATATTTCAATGGTAGCCTTTGAATTAGTATCTTTTGGTTCTAGCCCAATGAAAATACAGCATTCTGCCTCTCTTATACCATCCACATTTTATATTGCCATTCCATTTGATCGAAACGAAATGTAGAATGAGAAATTTTAAGGTCCGAATATCCAGAATTTTGATCACGAAACACGCCCACATCGAATTTCTTGTGTTCTTCTTTATCCTTAGTAGACTCAGTGATAGATTTTTGAGCTTAAGACCATCAACCTCGGAGCTATTGTAACTACCAAGATGAACGCATTCGCTTGGACTTCTGCGATTTCAGAATTCAATTGGCAGTCGCGTGTCTCTTTCTATCATAAAAAGGCTGACAAAGTTTGAGCGCGACGCAAACTAAAAAATACGTAAAAATAACATAACATATTTGTCGCTAACTAACTACGTGTACAATTTTGACGCAAATTAAACTATTCAGCAGTCATAAAAATTTTATTGTACGCGTATACTTCCTCATATTCCTGTTTTATATATTATACTCTATTTAGTCACAAATATTTGCCAAAGTTGCCTCCTAAAAATATGAATAAATTGTCTTCTTTTGTGTCTTATATTTTCTAAATTAAAACAAAAATCAATAAAATACTTCTAATCCTTACTAGAAATTTACTATACCTTTTGATTTAAAAATATCTCATTAATTTTGGATAGGTATTTGGCCTCTAATCCATAATTTAGTTTTGTATGAAACTGGCCGCGCAGCCGTTCCTCCTTAAATGGCTTGATTTAGACACCAAATTTAGAGTGATTTGGTTCCAAAATCTTTTACCTTTATAAAAAAAAGTATTTAAGTATTAAACTTTGGCAGAAATTTATGGGGTATTGATGAATTAAAACGTGCTATGTACCAACCTACCATGGATGTTAGTGTGGCCATTTAATATTGGGTATTGCCATCAGAAATCATATTCTAGCAGAAAATATGCTTGCTTTACGTAAACTCTGAAGACAAAATTACAAGTTCCCAAGAAACAACTGCGCTGCATGAAAAACAATCATTGTCATAAACTCCGCATCCCAATATAACCGCTAGTTCTTTTTAACCACACAAAGCAGATGGAGAATATGGATTATAATCATGTCCTCGATTTTTACTATATTTAGATGAGATTTATGAAGTAGAATATCTCCAAACAATATATTCAAAAATTCAAGAAGAACACCGACAGGACTCGAACCCGCACCCTTCTAATGTCCGGTTAGATGCTCTACCGTTGAGCTACGTCGGCTTATCGCAAACCCGCCAAGTTAATCAATATATACTAGTGTTCCATTTTAATAATTACTGTTTTTATTATATTTTCACCTGTAAACAACCAACTTTATTAGTATGAAAGAGGCTTGTAACGGCTAAATCCCTCAAATAGATGGCGTCGAGACAAATTATGTCTACATTTACAGGTGAAAATATAATAAAAAACAGTAATTATTAAAATGGAACACTAGTATATATTGATTAACTTGGCGGGTTTGCGATAAGCCGACGTAGCTCAACAGTAGAGCATCTAACCGGACATTAGAAGGGTGCGGGTTCGAGTCCTGCCGGCGACATTTATCTTTGCTCGGAAGGTTTTTTCAATTTGGATGAGTGTTTTTAGATTAATAATTATTGTTTATAAAAATAATAATTGTTACCCTTTGCGCTATGCACAAAAATCTTGTCTTAAGTTTTTAAGAACTTTAGTTTATCAATTAATAATTTTTTTTTTTATATATTTAATTATAATTATTATTAATTATATAAATTGAAAATATACTTTGTATATACCACTTTACTTAAAATATATAAATATTTCTACATGTTTCGATAGCAATGCTATCATCTTCAGGAATAAATGAATACTAATATAATATAATATAGTATAATATAGTATTCATTTATTCCTGAAGATGATAGCATTGCTATCGAAACATGTAGAAATATTTTCATATTTTAAGTAAAGTGGTATATACAAAGTGTATTTTCAATTTATATAATTAATAATGATGCCACAAAGTTACCAAGCATTTGAAGAAATTAAAATTATTATTATTCAATTTAAAAACGGTTAATTTACAAAAAAAAATATGCTAGGTAATTATTATTTCGGGTGACAACTGTTTCGCCTTCCGAAGGCATTATCGACAGTTTGGATTAAAATGGTGTTCTACAATTGAATACAATAAATAAATACTTTCTGTATTTATATTCCAGAGCACTCAATTTACATAGATTTCAGTCTTAATGTTAAACGATTAAAATGGTAGCTTTCTGAAAATGATCTGATTCTTGTTACGTATTCACGCTCTACGGACCAAATTTGTCTCGTGGTAAAGATTATCTTAACGTTATAAAGACAATACCTAATTTACATGAAAACCTTAATATTTACGTAGTCTCAGTGACACGTTATGTTATTTACTACAAAATTTCCAACCAAAAAACCCCATATAAACCACAAAAGTGTCCCGTCTATATTTCATTCAAAGATTTCCAATTTACACATTATAAAAATAAAACGCCATTTTTATTCTGAAATTATTCAAACGATGCAATAAATAACGTTTTACACTAAAACATGATATCTGTTGGTACTTATTCCATTCCATAAATCGTTCTTTGCTTCTTCTTAGCTACGTGAGGCTTAAGAAAAGTACCTTTGGAAAAAAAACATGTACATTAATCTGTCATAAAACGTACGCCACGGGCCCGGGATTAAGTAATAACTCTGGTGATAAATCTCAGTCCTTCATAAATTATGCATTAAATGAGAGCAGGCCTGTATTATACTACAAAATATTACAATCATTTTTTAACCAACGCGTTAGAACACCGCTGCAAATGTTCCCACTACAGTTTAACCTGGAATGACAAATGGGATTCATTTGGTCGAGCTAATTGTACGTGGGTTGGTTGGTTTAAGTATTTTTTTTTCTGTAGCCGTTATAATAATATTAATAATACTTGGATGACTTGTATAGCGCCGTTTTTGTCAAAAATCACCTCAAGGTGCTGTACAAATACTACTTGCTATGGTTTATCTCATTATTTACGGATACAGAAACATACTAACCTGGTAAGTCACCCCAAATTAAAATGTTAAATTACAAAATTTTCGCTCGAGATGATATGATTTTGCATGCACAGGATACATACTCGTATGTTAGACAACACTGCACATTGCATGATATTGCGACTGCTGTTTAAATCCTATTTGTCATTAATATTATATTTATTTATTGGCAAAATAAGAGTACGTATTGATTTGAAACAACAAAAATACTTCGGGCCATGTCAGAAGTCGGAAAAATAGAAGAGAATGTATGCCTAACCCTGCGTGGAAACGGTGTGATGGTTAGTTAGTTATTTTATTTGAGATTTTTTTTAAAATAACGATTTACATGAACAATTTCAAATTTTTCTGTTAATTACTTTATTAACGGCCAGCTTCGCCTAGATGGAAAAAAAATCACGAGATTATGATTTTTTGTACCGTACGATTTTCGCGGAAAAAAAAACGCCTCAAGGTCCCTCAAAATTTTTAATTCATTGCCTATTTAATATTTTAATTTATCCCATTTACTGTCATGGTATTAACCACTTAGCTATTTTTTATATCAGTTTTTGTTGGAAACATTATCATACAGAACTAAAAAAAAAATAATAAAAAACGACAGCCATTTTTCCAAAACACCAATAACATCAACAAAAATATACATTTTCTTATTAATTCTTTAGATATTTCGTAAACTGTCAAGATTAAAAATGTATTAAGGAAAATAGCGTTTTTAAGCTACATTTTTCTTCCTTTAATTATAAATTAAGCGACCTTTCACTATTTTTAGCGGATTCCTTCATGATTTTTTAATTTGTGATGTGTCTAAAAATGTTTTGTACATTTTTTGCATTCCTTCGTCACAATAAGCTGATCTTTTGGATGAATTCCAATTTGTAAATATTTTGATAAAATGGTATTAGTAAAGCTGTTAATATCCGGGTGATCTTTTGTACATAATTTGATTACTATAATTTGGCAGTTTGTATAGATGTACCATATTAGTCTCTATAGCATTATTAGATGATAATGGGAATTTGTTGGATATCTAAAAATGAATGTTCGTCTGTTCACGATTTTCTCTAAAATTACTCGTCCGGTTTCGCTGAAAATAGCACAGTTTGTTCTTATTAGTGCCGGAAAGGTTTACAAGAATGAAATCCAAAATGTAAAACTATGCAGTTATTATGTTTACCCTGATGAAGCTTGAGTTAAGCGAAACCGGTTTGTGAAAGTAAAATATAATAGTGGTTTATAACAACATGTTTCATTTACTTAATACCATGTCAAACCACAAAGTGATTGCTTCTTACGAAAATAAAACTATTCCTATAACGTTTTAAAATTAGTATGAAAAACACTGAGGCCGCCATGTTTTATTGAGGTTACCCCATAGATATACCACTATGGTTAGCCACAGATTACATTCAAAAGAATAAAGTTTGTTTCCGTAAAATATTTAAAAAATGGAAAACACAAGGAGGTACCCACTTAAGATCTTTATTATTCACATATATTTTGAAAAAATAAATATTTGGAATGAAACAAAATTGAAACAAGGTTCTTTGTTTCTTTGTTTAGAGATAGTAATAAACGCCACAAGGCATTACTTTCGCTGTTAAATCAATTATGGCACCCAAACGATAAGGAAGAATTCAAAACTTCACAACTTTTTTCTGAAAAAAAAAATCCCGAGTAAGGCCGGGTACGCATCAGCCAGTATGGAATAAAATATGGAAATATACATTTAACAGCTTTGAGTAGGTGAAATATATATATTAATGTCATGATAGTGTTAAAACTGCAAAAACACGGTTTTATTTTTTATTTTTTTGCTACGTACGCCCTTGGAGATTCCAAAAACAGCCCCATGGGAAGTGAAAAACTTTTGTGCCCTTCTAGATTCCAAAAAACAGCCCCATGCGAAGTGAAAAATTTAGGTAAATTTACTACTTACAATTAAATATAAATCGATTTAGTTTATGTTACTATCCACGTATAATACACGTCTTAGTATTTCAATGGTGATTTACAAACCCCGGCTTACCTATCGGAACTCTGCATCCCAGAAAATTCCAATTCACGCCAGTCAACTCTTAGATCAGGGACGTCATCCGCAATCGGAAGGCTGAAGGAACTAAAGCGCACACCAAATACTAAGTTTGGTGAGCGAGCTTTCAGCGTGTCAGGCCCCAAAGCCTGGAATAAACTGCCATACGATCAAAGATTGATTAAAGACTCAAAGCAAAACTCAAAACTCATCCATTCGGACAGTCATATCCATGAATGGTTCAGTTACCTAATAAACAAATAATTTTATTATTCGTAAATGTAAATAATTATTATAAAAATGTTTCAAATAAGTACCTACTCTACTTTTGCCAATAGCCTTCTAATGTATGTAATATCAATGACAAATAGGATTTAATCGTTAACTTCAATGTCATGCAATGTGCAGTGTTGTCTAATATATGTGTCCTGTGCGTGCAAAGTCATACCATCTCAGCCCAAAACATTGTATTTAACGTTTTAATCTGGAGTGCCCTACCAGGTAAGTATGTTTTCTGTACATAATAAGATAAACCGTAGCAAGTAGTATTTGTACAGCGCCCTTGAGGTGATTTTTCACAAAAACGGCGCTATACAAATCATCCAAGTGTTATTATTATTATTATATATTCTTAAATGAGGGCAAACGATGTTCTTACTATAAGATAACGAAAACTTTAATAACCATTAATGGTTCGTTCAGGACCCTACAGGGTTAAGCTCGGTACTCCCCAAATAATCACTAAAATAACCTAAACAACACGTGTCTAATTTGAAGGGTTTCTTAAAAGCTTTTATGGAGGGATGTCTTATTTTATCTGAGACTTGTCATATCCATATTTTTTCTATGCACTATTAATAAGCCATGGCGTGGTTCCATAAATTATTTTAAAAACATTCCTTGAATATAACTCGTTGGGAAATTCCCCTTAACGTTCAATTAAAGTTTATCACCCAAATCTCTCGAACCGCATTAAAAAGAAAAATAAAAGGTATGTAATTTAATTTAACTCGGTTTAGTGATTTATTAAAACAATTGTAAACTTTAGTGGTTACATTTTATAATTTTAAAGCCATTCAGACATGCTTTTTAGTATTCTTCCTTTTTGGTTACCTATTTTGTCAATTTAATTTATTACCTGTTTTTGTATGATACATTTTTTTCTCAAAATTTTGTATTATACAAAATAGGGGTTTATAAAAAAAAAAACCCGACAAAAAAGCAATAAAACTGTTTTTTTTCTCAATATGGTTAATTTCTTTGTTTTGTGATTACCACAAAGATACCCAATGGCCAGAGCCAGTGGGACTATGGTATTACCGAATCGGGGTATGTCGTGAAGATGATGTAAGTAGGAAGTACTTGGCTGTTCAGATCTGGTCACTTAAGGCTAAAGTAATTTCAACACCTTTTCTATTGCTTATGGTGGTTTTTCACTAGGGAAATACAAAATTATCAAGGAAATACACGCACTGTAAAAACATATTGATTTCGGAAAAAAGGAACAGAAAATTGCCTAATGACCGTATTTCACTGTGTTTTAAATTTTATGGATTCAGCCCAATAAAATCCACTTGGCACCTGAGTTCTTTAAAAGACGAAAAATTTACCGCCGGCGTGTTTGCAGCAGCTGGACAAAAAGGAACTCTCCTTAAAAACTAGGCTGCAGAAAAGTGAAAAGTTGAAAAAGGGTAGGCAATAATAAAATGAGAATAATTTTAAAAATATTAAAACCACATTAAATTATTAAAAATCTTCATTTTCTGAAAATATTTTATTAAGGCAGTATTTCTCCAATATAAGCCAGGCGTACTAAAAATTCTCTAGAAAGCTTTTGAATATTCATCAAATTATTAAATACTGCCCTCCGAAGTAAAAATAAAAGACTTTGGTGAGGCAGAATTAAAAGTCAGTCCTGCGAAGTTTTGTTAATAAAATTAATTTTCATGATTTCATTAAGATTATCGAAATTAATTCGAATGGATTAATTATTGACTGAGCGAATTCGGCAACCAGAATTATTTCATTGATTTATTTAACATTTACCTTAATGCAGAACAACGTACGTTATTTAGAAGTTAGAATGGAAACATGGATACACGGGAACATAGATTATAGTTACCTAATAAACAAATAATTTTATTATTCGTAAATGTAAATAATTATTATAAAAATGTTTCAAATAAGTACCTACTCTACTTTTGCCAATAGCCTTCTAATGTATGTAATATCAATGACAAATAGATTTAATCGTTAACTTCAATGTCATGCAATGTGCAGTGTTGTCTAATATATGTGTCCTGTGCGTGCAAAGTCATCATCTCAGCCCAAAACATTGTATTTAACGTTTTAATCTGGGGTGCCCTACCAGGTAAGTATGTTTTCTGTACATAATAAGATAAAAGTAGTATATTGGCGCCCTTGAGGTGATTTTTCACAAAAACGGCGCTATACAAATCATCCAAGTGTTATTATTATTATTATATATTCTTAAATGAGGGCAAACGATGTTCTTACTATAAGATAACGAAAACTTTAATAACCATTAATGGTTCGTTCAGGACCCTACAGGGTTAAGCTCGGTACTCCCCAAATAATCACTAAAATAACCTAAACAACACGTGTCTTATTTGAAGGGTTTCTTAAAAGCTTTTATGGAGGGATGTCTTATTTTATCTGAGACTTGTCATATCCATATTTTTTCTATGCACTATTAATAAGCCATGGCGTGGCTCCATAAATTATTTTAAAAACATTCCTTGAATATAACTCGTTGGGAAATTCCCCTTTACGTTCAATTAAAGTTTATCACCCAAATCTCTCGAACCGCATTAAAAAGAAAAATAATGGTTAAATAATGGTTACATTTTATAATTTTAAAGCCATTTAGACATGCTTTTTAGTATTGTTCCTTTTTGGTTACCTATTGTGTCAATTTAATTTATTAACTGTTTTTGTATGATACATTTTTTTGTCAAAATTTTGTATTATACAAAATAGGGGTTTATAAAAAAAAAAAAACCCGACAAAAAAGCAATAAAACTGTTTTTTTTTCTCAATATGGTTAATTTCTTTGTTTTGTGATTACCACAAAGATACCCAATGGCCAGAGCCAGTGGGACTATGGTATTACCGAATCGGGGTATGTCGTGAAGATGAAGTAAGTAGGAAGTACTTGGCTGTTCAGATCTGGTCACTTAAGGCTAAAGTAATTTCAACACCTTTTCTATTGCTTATGGTGGTTTTTGACTAGGGAAATACAAAATTATCAAGGAAATACACGCACTGTAAAAACATATTGATTTCGGAAAAGAAGAACAGAAAATTGCCTAATGACCGTATTTCAGATCTGTGTTTTAAATTTTATGGATTCAGCCCAATAAAATCCACTTGGCACCTGAGTTCTTTAAAAGACGAAAAATTTACCGCCGATGTATTTGCAGCAGCTGGAAAAAAAGGAACTCTCCTTAAAAACTAGGCTGCAGAAAAGTGAAAAGTTGAAAAAGGGTAGGCAATAATAAAATGAGAATAATTTATAAAATATTAAAACCACATTAAATTTTTTAAAATCTTCATTTTCTGAAAATATTTTATTAAGGCAGTATTTCTCCAATATAAGCCAGGCGTATTAAAAATTCTCTAGAAAGCTTTTGAATATTCATCAAATTATTAAATACTGCCCTCCGAAGTAAAAATAAAAGACTTTGGTGAGGCAGAATTAAAAGTCAGTCCTGCGAAGTTTTGTTAATAAAATTAATTTTCATGATTTCATTAAGATTATCGAAATTAATTCGAATGGATTAATTATTGACTGAGCGAATGCGGCAACCAGAATTATTTCATTGATTTATTTAACATTTACCTTAATGCAGAACATCGCACGTTATTTAGAAGTTAGAATGGAAACATGGATACACGGGAACATAGATTATAGTTACCTAATAAACAAATAATTTTATTATTCGTAAATGTAAATAATTATTATCAAAAAATCTCAAATAAAATCATGTTTCAAATAAGCACCTACTCTTCTTTTGTCAATAACCTTCTAATGTATATAATACCAATGACAAATAGGATTTTAACAGTAACTTCAATGTCATGCAATGTGCAGTGTTTTCTAATATATGTGTCCTGTGCGTGTAGCCATCATTAGTCAAGTCATACCATCTCAGCCCAAAACATTGTAATTTAATTAAGTTTTAATCTGAAGTGCCCTACCAGGTAAGTATGTTTTCTGTATATGTACATAATAAGATAAACCGTAGCAAGTAGTATTTGTACAGCGCCCTTGAGGTGATTTTTCACAAAAACGGCGCTATATAAATCATGCAAGTATTATTATTATAGAATACAATTTCAATATAGTTGTATATATATATATATACTTTTAAAAAATTGTTTTTTTACATTTATTATTCTATTTAGATAATAACAAATTATATGGTAATTCCGGATGCTTTTGATAATCCTCCTCATTAGGGGTTCCTGTGCTGAGGTGGACTAGATTTTATTTAAGAGCTGATTCGACGTTCTTTTAGAAAATGCTGGATAACTCCTCTCCTTTGATTTCTTTATGCCAGGTTTGAATTTGGTTTTGAAATCATTTACGTATTCCGTTTTTTTTTTTTTATTGATGATGGAAGTGAATTATAGAGCTCAGCGAAAATATATTTATAGTTCCTTTGTCCGAAAGTAGTTTTAAATTTGGGTATATTCACAGTGTTATTCTAGTTAGCTCTTGCGTTGTGAAAATAAGGTTTATTTGATTTTTTCGATTTTTTTAATGTTTGATTAAAGCATTCTTAGGATAGATATTTGAATGTTAGGGAGTGCAAAATACTTGAAGATTTCTTTTGTTGGCGTTCTTATGGGACCTTTAAGGATGATCTTTTTAAGGATGTGTTTTAGACAATTGTTTCATATGATTTGTGGTGGTCGATCCCCATCCTAATATACCATTTTCGAGGCAGAAGTGGCATAACGCATTGTTAACCCTTTAAATATTATTTTGACATAAAATGTTTCAAATATTAAAAAAAGTGTAATTTGTAAGTTTCCTTGTAATACCGTTTATGTGAACGTCTCGCCGAAAATTTTCGTCTAATTTTATAATAAGATATCTAATAATTTAAAAAAATTAAAAAAAAACCTTTGGTCACATCACTTTTATTTGTAATATACTTTTGCCGACCGGGTATCGCCACGGCCGTAGCTTCTACAGGTCAGTATATGACTGTATGTGCAATAAGGGTGTAAGAACGTTGTGAAAAATTGCTTTGGCATACATGTAATTTTAGATTGCATTCTTTCCCTGGTTGTCCTCTTTTGTCGATTGTAAAAGTACTTTGTTTTACTCACATTTAAAGTGAGTGCGTTGTTTTTCAACCATTTTTGTAGAACAATGAGCCCACATTCAGCTTCTTTGAAAGCGTCTTTCCAGTTATTTTCATGAAATATTATTACGGTGTTTCAGCCAAGCATGCTATTCTTCATTTGATGGGAAGATTATTAAAAGGCTTCTTAAAAAAATATTTTTAAGTAATGAATTTCATGTGAAAACACCAATCTTACGGATATCAAAGCCCTCACACAAATCAGGTAGAGAGAGAAATCTAAAAAACACGAAAAGTTACTTTGTAAACTTTGGGGATAAATGCGAATATGATAAATTGAAATGGAAGTTATAAAGATATTTTTTAACACGCATAAATCATTCGGCATTAAAGGCGATAAATTTGGAAGTAATTTGAAAAAAATACGTTCCTTTAACACAAGAATCATAGTTAGGGAATTATCCAAACTGTCACATCTTTAAAATTAAGTGAAATAGTTTAATGATTTATTGTAATGCAATTGAACAGCTTTATAATCAGTTGTTTTACATAAAAAATCGTGAAAAGTAAATTATGTTGTTTGCAGTATGAATATATTTTCATACACTCGGCCATTAGGGTTACCATAAGAAATATACATTTTTCCCCTTCACAAGACACCGCTTTCAGAATATATTCACAAGTAGGGTAGATACATTTTGTATAATGATGGAAATTATAAGGCTATTGAAGGTTAATACGAATTACCAATCAAAAACTTCCATAAGACAGGGTTGAAATTTTCCTTCGGACCAATGAATACGTATATCTAATAACTTCAAATCTTATATTTAATCAGTAAAGTTGAATAAATAGGTAAAATCTGAAGATAACTACATTTAAAATTCATATTTAAAATAATTAATGTAACAATACCTTTTGTTTTATTTGTCAACTCTTTGACCGGATTATCATATATGAGTACATCTTTTTCCCCTTATTCTAAAGTAATAATTGCATCCGTCCATAGTAGGTCCAGTTTTTTTTCGTACAACATCTGGAGTTGTTTCGCCCACCTGTATCTGGGTCGGCCCACTGAACGTCTTCCGTCTGAAATAGCACTCAGAATTTTCTGTGGAATTCGACATTCTGGTATTCTTAATACGTTTCCAAGTCACCTTTTCTATGAAAAGTAGCTGTGGATCGATGTGAAACTTCTTCTGGATAATTGGGATTATTATTCGATCTCATTTTGTGACTCCTGCAAACTCCTCTCAAAAGTCATATTTCGACAACTTGGACCTTGGAACGTGTTCGCTCGTTCTACATCCAGATCTGGTGACAATACGTGTGGAGCGATACACCGATGTGTACACTGCTAACATTGTCTCTATACTTAGCACAGCTTTGATTATCATAAATTATAAAGTTTTTAAATGCCTAAACTCATAAAATCGACTGGCTATTAAAGGCCGCAGGGTAAGTAATCCCAGTTTAAAAATATTCCCGCCTTTTAGAACACCTTTGATATCTTCACTAATTTAATGTAGGGAGGTTATCCAGTTCAAACTGTGTAGGGTGGTATGCAAAGCCATTAAACGAATATCCCATGTAACGATTCTGAATTATGCATTTCGGAGAACACGAATTTGCGAAAATCAATACTTTGATCAGCAATTTCATTAGCTATTGGAAAGTTGTAGGAACCAAAACGCAATTCTGATTCTGAAAGTTCGGTGATCGTGCTATCAAAGAAGCGGGCACTGAATATTGGATTAAACTCCTCCCCGGGCTCAAGCGGATTCGAAATTCTGAGAGTTACAAAGACAGGGCGAAACTTTAAACTAATTTATGTATAATGCGAAGATGGGTAGATAACATTTCAATTGTTAATAGGTGTAATTGGTACATGGGTTTTTCTAGAAAATCTGTGCGGTGAAGCACCAAAATCTCGCGATTGGTGAGCTAATTCATTTTGTATGGCCCTTTCTGCCTGGAATATTTTCTACTGATTAATCTTTTCTATTATACGAACTTCTATATTACGTGGCTTTGAAATATCATCACTTCCTCATTATAAAATAGAACAATAATGCCTTATCCATTACCGATATTATTTTTCTATTGTTCAACAAGAAAACATTTCTGAGGAGTGTTGAAATACGAGTATATATGTTGTGGTAGAAAGTTGTGATTAATTATCTAAATTACATGTCTCGTATTTTGAGGTTATGTTTATGTAAATAAATAAAATGTTTTTCATATTTTATTCGATAAATACTAAATCGACCGAGGTGATTTACCAACAAAAAGACGCAATAATGACGACTTAATTACCATTAATTTAATATCATTAAATGAAAGAATAATTAACCAAAGAAATGCTGACACTGACATTCCTCAAAGGACAAATAACTCGCTGCAATTATTATAGGGTTATTTCCCCTAAATGACACGTGTTTCTGCGGACCTTTACTTATCAGCAGGGTCATTAATCTTCTGAGGGCGCTGTTTTCAGGACCGAGAAAAAGCCTTACAACAGCGAGAAAGGGAAGGCGTCAGAGGCTTTTTCCCGTAAATGATACTGCGTTTCTTTGCGACCAGAAAATACCCTCAAAGGAAAGCGAAAATTAAGGATAACATGTTTTCACAAAGCCGGGAATCGTTTGCTGCTCTGGGAAGGCTATAACTTATATTTTTTTTCATGAAAACTTTGATTTTGTTAATCTAAATTTAATTTGTGTAATCGTCCCGTCGCGTTGTGTCGATGCAAACTTATTTTAGTTTTGGTTTCCATAGTATCTTAATTTCATGTTTCTCACAAAACTTTATATTCTACGTAACTATGATTTTAGCTTCACGTTAGAAAATGAATGATTACGTGTTTTGTTTATTCATTTATTGAAATAGCCTATCATTAGAGGATAGGTGGTCAAGGATTATTTGAGAAATGAATTTGTTTGCTTTTTAACAATTCAAATTTAATTGTGCCTGTGTTCCACAACGGCTGAGTGATACATCCGTTCCATAATAAGGAACGGATGTATCATTGGAATTTGGAAAGGTGATTTAAAGTCATTAAAAGAATGAAAAAAAAATTATCATAAAAACTTAATCTAACCATACTTAGTTCACAAAGATTTTTTTTTCGATATTTGACTGTAAAACTTTATCAAAAGCGTGCCGATTTATCACTGTGCCGAATTGTACCCCGTAACCAGCTGAATCATTTAAGAAAGTAATAAAATAGTCGTAAAATAAATAGGATTAACAGGTGGCGTAAAATTATACGAAATTAGTGGAACGCTTTGTATAACACCATAATTAATTTATTTATAAATAGTTTTTATTTTAATCATTGAATAAGATAATATTAACATAACCTAAATCAGAGGTTCCCAAACTTTTTTGTGTCGTAGACCCCTTGCCATGTTTTTCGGTTTTTGGTAGACCCCCTACTTACCTTTTTTTTTATATGAGTACCGCACAAGAGTCCCAACTGCTCCCAACCGGCTGGAGCCAGTAAGACTATAGCATCCCCAATTGGGGAATGTTGTGAGGCTGAAGGTATTGGGGAGGGGAAGGAGAAGGGGAAAAGGGAGGTGGGGAAAATACCTGGCTATTCAGATCTGGTCACCAAACATGGCTAAAAGCCATTTCAAGCAACGTTTCAATTCTGAATGGTGGTCTTTCACCAGGGCGATATTGAGAGTATCTTCCACTCTGGAACGTGTGCAAATATACTATATATTATTTTTAAATCAATTAATTGTGAAACTACACAAATTAATTAAATAAAATTTACTTAATTGATTTGAACCCGCGACATTCGGATTCGTAGTCGAGAGCCTTACCCCTCGACCATAGAGGCCGTCGTACCTGATTATTGATTTTTCATAAATTTCTAACTGTAGTGAAGTTTAGTGTTAAAAACTTAAAGTTAAAACAAATGTTAAGTTTTATACATTTATTAATTGAATTTAAATTAAAACTACTCAAAATAAAATTGTATCTGTTATATAAAATAAACGTAACATAAAATAAACTAAGCAATAAGTAAATGTTTTTAGTGGGAAGGATGAACCTGATGCTTTAATAATAAATTATCAACATTTGGCGTCAATTTTGTCAGGTTTAATCTTAAATCTCCTCGGCCAATGATGTCCAGTCTGTTTCTTTTTTTCGTTAGGAGATTGATAACAGCGCTGAACCCCCTTTCCACTAGGTATGACGATGGAAAGGAAATTAAAAATTTCTTCGCTATATTCCATAATACAGGATAAGTAACGGGTATGTTTTTTTTGCAGCCAGAAGTGCTGATATCCGTGCTTAAACTGAACCTTAAGTTCTTCGTTTGTTCTTATTTCAGTCAGTTCCTTTTGTATTGTGACATTCGTTTCTTCTATGTCACCATATGGGTTAATTATCCATGGTGGTATTACCAAAGTCAAAACATCAAATAAACCTAGTTTCAAAATTTGAATAGAGGGCATTTAAATGTTGAACGTAGGTTGAAACGTCGTCTTTCTGGCAGTTTGTCTGTGACAAATTGGGGAACTGGGAAAATTTGCTCCGTCCAATATTTTGCTTCATTAGTTTAACTCTGGCAAGAAACGCTGATAAGATGGACTTTGTTTTAATCAAATTAAGACTGTCGCCTTGTAACTGCAAATTAACCATATTAAATTTTGTAAACAAATCTGTTAAATAGGCGATGTCTGTTTTCCACTTCATTAAAATGTCTTTGTAAATTTTATCTTTAGTATCCAGAAATTCTAAAATAGTCTCAAAAAGTGCAAAAAATCTTGTCAAACATAATCCTTTCGACAGCCAGCGTACTTCAGTGTGAAGGAGTAATTGATGAAAGTGTTCGTCATTTTCTTCACACAACTGCGCAAAAAACCGCATACTCAACGCGTTGCTTCGGATTTGGTTTACTGCATCAATGACTAATTAAAGAGATTCATGCAATCTAACACTCAAATTTTTAGCAACTAAATGTTGTTGATGGATGACACAATGTATTGCTAACACCCCTGGCACATTTTGTTTTAAATAGCTTATAAATCCACGATAACGTCCAACCATGGCAGGTGCTCCATCTGTAGCTACTGATATTATATTTGATAAAGGGATTGCTTTTTCAATAAAGTAATCCTTCAAACATGAAATATTGATTCACCTTTAGTGTTGGTTGTCAAAGTTCTTGCCAAGAATAGTTCTTCGTAGATTTTTTGATTCATAATAAAACGAACATATACCAATAATAATGCTTCATTACCAGGTAAAGTTGACTCGTCCAGTTGTATAGAGAAATGGGTTGTTTGCAAATAATTACACAAGAAGCTTTCAATATCAGAACTCATTTCATCAATGCGTCTTTCAACAGTATTGTTGCTTAAGGGAATTCTTTTAATGATGTCAGATGCAGGTTTGTGTAAAACAGTTTTAAAAACCTCTTCAACGGCTGGCAAAATCAACTTCTCTCCGATAGTATGCGGTTTTCCGGATTTTGCTATAAGTAGTGATATATTGTAAGACGCCCGCAAACCATCATCGTTTCTTTGTGACGTCGAAGCAACCATTCTGTCCAGCGTGGGTCTCTTCTGAAGTTTATCTTTGAGTATTTCAAAGTATTTCAAATCTTTATCTGTTTTATCAGGGTGACATCTTCTCAGATGATCCTGCAGCTTAGATGGTTTCATAGCGTCCTTGCCCAAAACTTTGTTTCATAAAAGGCAGATAGGCAATTGTTTGTCCGACAATGATGGAATGAAGCCAAGCTTCAAATAATCAACACTGTACTGTCTACATTTCTTTTTAGATTCGGACATGGCATCAATCATCTGTGGGCAAAATTAATCTATTTAAATAAGACATAAAGTCCAGCAGCTGTATATTAAAAAATCAGTCAAATTTAAATTGTATGTCTTAGATTTTATGGCAGGCATAGGCGTACAGTCATTATAAATGAATGTGAGAAGGGGAATGTTATGAATGTTACCTAAGGTTTTGGTATGATGGAACTTTAAGGAAATTTGAAAGTAAAATGGCAAAAAATGTTAAAATAAAATATTATACAACAAATAATAATAACAAATTGTCATGCGATTTATCTCCACGTACATTCGACTGTCATGTGTAAAAATTCACTGGTTCCACTTTAGCAATAATACAAAATTTTAATGTGGTGAAGTATGTACAGTGCAATATCCATAATCCAAACTTCCGTAATCCGAACATTCCAGTAATCCAAACTGGCCCACAGTGTAACGATCAATGCACAAAAGTACAATTTTTTTACTTTTTTTGTGAAGTTATTTGGTAAGATATATGTATTTATAAAAGAATAATAAATGCCTAGCAAGGCTGTAAATAAGTAAATATTGACACACATACATATTTATTTATGTGATCGGCCAAAATATGTAGTTTAATTCCAAAATATATATTTTTTAATATGTTTCCTATATGTAAACATTTAAATTATATAAAAAAACAAACAAACAAATGAGAGTGTGTATTGGAAATTCTTCAAAAAACATGCAGTTGTATAGGTTGTGAATTTCTTATTTTATCTTTCAGTGGTAACATATTGTATGTTAATAATTAAATACATACGTAATATGTACGTACAGTTGTCTTTTTTGAGATTTTTCCGAAAACATTCCATAATCCGAACTTTTCGGTAATCCGAACATCGAACATTACGGAGATTGCACTGTAATTATAATACAGATTGCTAAAACTTTGAAAAAGAAACTATTGAGGAGTACTAAATAATAATATAATAAGTTTTTTACTTCATAGGTACTTTTATAAATAATGTACATGTCTTTATATTATAAGATAGTATAATGTAAGCAAATAGGTACTATCAGTGTATGTTGAGATCCACTATCGTGGACCCCCATTTTCATTTCATGGACCCCCAAATTTTTTTTTCGCTGACGTAGACCCCTTGCAGGTTGTCATAGACCCCTGGGGGTCGATATAGACCACTTTGGGAATCACTGACCTAAATGATAGATGAAACCGGACAAAAGGACAGAAACTAAAAATATTTCAGTCGCATCTGGGACTCAAACCTAGGTCCTCTGCCTATCCGGGGCAATGCTCAACCGACTTAGCTAATGAGACAAGTTCAATTTGTGTCATCTTCATCGATATCATATCTCAAATTCAAGATTTGTGAATATTATTTTCCATTTTTAATCTCATATTATTGGCAGCTATTTTTATGATGTTTACAAAGTTCTACCTGAACTCAATTGCAAACTTAAACAGTGTCTCGGATTTACATCCGACTTTTTATTTATATGAGACATCTATTTACTTTTTATATAAGTCTAAAGAATTCAATTTTTAATAATTAATTATTTTTATTGAGATTTAAGAACCTCATCGTAATATTTAATCATTGAAGAAGATAATATTAACATAACCTAAATGATAGATGAAACCGGACAAAAGGACAGAAACTAAGTTTAAAAAAAATAAAAATAATTAATTATTAAAAATTAGTTTTTATTTTACTTTTTATAATCAACAAGCTTTACAATCCGGCTTCGCTCGAGATCTGGAATGAAAGTTTGGAGAAAAGAAGATATTTCTTATAGTTAATCAGATATTTATAAATCTACGATAAAAATGTGCCTTTATTTTCATGTTAAAGCTGACTATTTGAGGATCTTTCGACTTTCGAAAAAAATATTATTATAAAAACGACAGGCAATGAGTGATATCACCATTATGCATCGAAAAAATTAAGCATGGATCGGAAAGCCACCTGATTTTCATGATTTCATTTTAAATAGTGGAAAAAGATTATTCTTTCTATTATGGCGTGTATTATTTATAACTATTATTTATAACTATTATTTATAACTATTATTTATAACTATTATTTATAACTATTATTTATAACTATTATTTATAACTATTATTTATAACTATTATTTATAACTATAAAGTATTCTACGTTTTAGTAATAATAAGGTAAAACTTAATACAAAACAAGATTATTGTTTTAAAGAACTGTTCGATGTAAAAATCAAACTCCCAGCATGTTTAACCTCTGTTTGGAGGATGTTGCTTTCCATGAGAAAATCTCACAAATACTTTTCCAGTCCCTAAAAGTTAGTGTTCATACGTTTTCTTATACTTGCGTTTAAATTCGAATCGAACGTAAAGTACTCGTATATATATATATTTTTTTTTTTATATGAATACCGCACAAGAGTCCCAACTGCTCCCAACCGTCTGGAGCCAGTGAGACTATGGCATTCCCAATTGGGGAATGTTGTGAGGCTGAAGGGATTGGGGAGGGAAAGGAGAAGGGGGAGAGGAAGGTGGGGAAATACCTGATCTAGTCACCAAACACGGCTAAAAGCCATTTCAAGCAACGTTTCAATTCTGAATGGTGGTCTTTCACCAGGGCGATACTGAGAGTATCTTCCACTCTGAGCTTTAGCATTAGCTTTTATTATAAGCGATTAATCTAATGGCAAGTACAATCTTTGAAATAATCAAATGGTAAAGTTTTTTTTGTAGCTATTGTAGATATAAGTTATTAAAAATACTTAAGTGATTTCTAACAAAAATCGCGCTATATTGGGTGAGGGTAGTACAACTATCCTCTTGATATGACCAGAAACTGTAGAGGAAGATTTTATGAAAAATAAAATTACATCATTACAAAACCCACGTCATCATAATATAATTACGTTTCTCAGATTTTTCTCCGCCTATAAAATATATGATACTATACTTGGAATATTGGGAGCCTACATTTTCTAAAAACGTTAGCACCATTCGCAGTTTGCATATTTTTAACCGAAGTTAGTGTAAACGACCCCGAAATGGGTGATTTCAATCATAATTGTGATTATTTACGTGGATAACTAAGTATTCTGCATACTTCAAGGAAAATAATATCCTGTCGTGCTACAGAGACTTTAAATGGATTCATATTATTATTCTAAGCAATTAAGCAAGCAATTACGTTCTGCAATCTGATTGATTGCAAATCGAAAATTATACCAAGCATAATATTAATTTACTATTGACTCTACTCGCAGAGTTAAAGCTGTTTGAGTTCAATAAATGAGAATACAATTTTAATCTTACCGCTCGCTGAGTAAATACATACATTTTCCTTTTAAATACTAATACTTTGATCGTCTATATTTTCACACCGTTTGGCCACCAATATTGCCGCAGCGGAAAAAGCAACACGATTAATACGTTTTCAACAATTCGGTGAATTCTTAAATCTTCCCACTACCTACTACGTAATCAGATAACGTTTAGTTAGGTGTACTTAAGTTGATAATGAAAATAATATCTTTTTTACGAGTCGGTCGGTTTGACAAACTTCTTTGTAAAGTTAGCGTAACATTTCGAGGAAGCCGGCTTCACCGTAAAAACTACGTGTATAAGGGTCGTTAAAAACAAACACATTATTTCGGAAGTTCCCGCTATTAATCCACAGGGAGTGCTTGAGTGAGTATTTATAGAACTTTAAAGGCGAATAAAAAGCTTCCTCCAAAGTGAAATATTTAAGGTTTAACCGGAAGTTCTTTCTTAGCTGAGGTATCTATCTTTCTATGGTTTGTGGGCAACCATTTTAACAAAGGCGATATTTCTCTATGAATTCTTTAAAGGAAATGAAAAATCTGGAAATAGACACTTATTTACTTATATTATTACAGCACATGAGTTGTAACTGTCTTGACGCAGCGATACTAGATATATTTTCATCTTGTGATTGAAACGTTAATAATCGAGTGAATTTAAAAGTAATAGAGGAAAGCTGAATGAGCCTACATTAATTTCTTGCCATAAAACTAAATTAGACCCAACATAATTTATTGAATTTATTTTTATATTTTACACTACATGTTCCATTAAGATAAACGTAAGGAAAGGGTAAATACGACAACAATAACAATGAAACAATTAAATAAAAAAAATATCAAGCATAAAAACTTATAAAAATACAATGTATTATTATTAAAAAAAATATAGAGTACAAAAACCCTTAAAATATAAAGTATAATAAAAGTTCCATTCATCATCGATCCAAAAGTATCTTCAACCCTGGACAACTAGTACAATTGCTACACTTAAACAAAATAAGATCATATGATGCGCAGATGAATTGAATATGAAGTCGGAGATACCTAAATAAGACATGGCAAAAATAATATCATATTGATCGACGTTTCATCCCCTCAGCCTACTCCATCGGAGGTGTAGTGGGAATTTTGAAAAGTGCATGCTCATTCAATGTCTCCATACAAGTACATACGAGTATACACAACTTTACTGAACTTCGGCTGTTTTATCATCTGCATGACTGCCATCTAATGAATTATAAACCTAGTTCAAAATGCACATTACCAAATGAAAACGATCATTAAGTTTACGTATTATTAGAATTTCTTCAAACGATTTGTAACTTTGTGGCGTCATTATAAATTAAATAATTAATAAATATACTTTGTATACACCCAATTTTTTACTAATACTTTTATTTCGATTGGGTGAACAATTAATTTTTTTGGGGTTCACGCGAAAGGTATACATAGAATATGCCGTAAAAATTGAAAGCGATCGGAACCTTCGTTCATGAGATTACAACCCGCACAAAAAAGAAAAAAGCGATTGGTGGGAAAACTACTTTGTTGTCAAGTCTTAGTAATTATTAATTACTAACACTCCTTCCACGAAAATAAATGTTTGGGCTATCCAAATGCTGTAACTTCAACATGTTTTCGAAACGTTTTATTTTTAAACGTTTAAAATATTCTCAGAAATTAAGGTAATGTAAAATGTCGTCAAAAAAAATGACGTTTTTCGCGTAAAATAATTTAAGGAACACGACTATTATTATTATTTAACTCTTAACTGAACTGAGAATTGAAAACGTTTTATGTAATATGATTTATAAATAAATAATTTTGAGTGAAGTGGTTCAAAAAAAATTTATGCGCTTATATTGATAATAATTTGAGGTTTACTGAAAATTCACGAGTTATAAATAGGATGTTCATTATAATACTCCATATTTAGATTCCTTATACATGATTTGAAACAAAATTAATGGTTGATTACAAAGGAAATTGAAAATGTCTGTTCTTGCGATCGATCGATCAACTACCTTTTAGGTTGAAAAATGACAGCTTTGAAGCCAGCTTATATTATGTAGTAGAAGTATTTCTTAACAAATTCTATAATACTCATTTTAATAAGAATTAGATAACTACTCCAAATATTATGTATTTTATTTTTATTCTCCAAAAGAGTTTCCATAATCATTTTAACAGTTTATTTGAAGACCTGAGGTGGTAGGTTACCTATGTGAAACATCGTAAATTATCCAAGTAAATCGGTTTTAGTTTTTTCCTCATTATATGAACTATAAGAAAATGAAACACCAAAAATGTTTTATTTTTTCTTTCTGCTGAAATCATTTTTAAATAGTCAACGTTTTATTAAATTTTATTGAAAGTGAAACAGTTCGAAATGACTTTTTTTCGAATTAGTCATACATGTAGATAGGTACCTGTATAAGTGTCTGTACGTTTCAATATTCATATATGTAGACACTTGCGTTTTGTTTGACCATATCCGTTCAAATTAGTATTGAAATTCTATTTGCCAATGAAAAATAAAGTTACCATAATCGTTCACCGTTAACAGTCAAAGTGCAAAAGATACATTCATTTATGTAATAAATAACTAAATATGACTTAAAAAATAAAATAACATTAGAAAAAAGTGCTTTGTAATAGCTCGGTAATTGCAATCAAACATTTCAGACCCATTTAGAGACATGTCTATAAATTGAAGAAATTCGCCCGTAAATTGCATAGCTAGACTAGCCGGTCGGTGCTCACCTAAAGTCACTTAAAGAAAAAGTTTAAAAAATTCACGCATCGGTGCGCAAATGCGTCCACAACTCGCAACACTATAAATTACTAAAAGTGTAAAAAATAAATGAAAAATTGTAATATCCATTAGAAGCTTCTTACGCTTTTTAAGGTCATTTTATAAACATTTTCCAGACCTTAAAATTAAAAGTATTTCAAATAAATGCCAAATCTTCTTGTGCCACCAATCTTCTGATAAATACAACATCAATAGAAAAATAGAAAAGGAGGATAAAATAGCAACTGTAAAAATGTCGTCTCTATACTTAAATTTTATAATAAAACTGTGTTCATGTAAAGTGACCTGCCAGGTAAGTATGTTTTTCTGTATCTGTTTGTGCATAATTAGATAAAGAATTGGAATTAAGATTTGCACAGCGCCATTGAGGTGATTTTTCATAAAAACGGCGATATACATGTAATCCAATAATTATTATTATGTTTCAAGAAAAAAATATTATTCAACATAGCAAACAAACCTTGTAAAGAACAGTATATAAACAGAATCTTTTCAATAATGTTAACTTAACCTTAAGTGTGTAAGTAAATTATATTTCAGAGTTCATTAGTTGCCTAGACTCAAAGTAACTAAACTGTGGCATCATTCGTAGCTCTAATAGATTTTGAATAATATTTAAAGCGCTGTCGTCTAGTTATTAATTTTATTTTATCTTGAAAATTTAGAAAGACCACATCATAATTAGAGCTACTAAAAGACAATACGCTTTAGCTTTCGGATATGGTTTGATGATTCTGACGAGGCAGAAATATCGACGTGCTTTTTCCTTTATTCAGTGATTTTTTTTTTTTTCGCTTTTCGTATCATCCATTCCTATCGTATAGCAGGTGTTATTCTACCAAAAAATAATAATTTCTGTCCAAAGACAGTCGAACTTTAGCATCTACACATAGGGAAATGTGATCCTGAAGGATACGAGACTTGTAAGAGAGGAGAAAAGAAAGAGAAAAGAGTTAGAAGTGGGCTGGGAAGAAACTGGCTATTCATATTTAAAAGAAATAAAAATATGTTTTTGTCAAATTTGTCAGTTCTAAGAATGTGACAAATTAATTTGAATTTAATGGGTTTAAACAAAAAAAAAATTAATTTTCCCCAAAAAGTAATTAATAACTTCATATCTTACCTTCCTGCAGAAAATAAAATAATTAAATAACTCAAGCTGAACGAATCTTTTAAAAAGGCCAAATAATGTGGTGAGTACGTTCTCGCGGGGTGCAAGCTTCCCTTGCAGTGTGATTTATTGGGTCTCGTCCGTTACACGCCCAGTGCCTCCCGCTCCCGCCACGTCACGACTTTATCGCGCCGCAGCCTTCATTGCGCTTTTTTTCTCTCCGGAAAGCCTTAGCGGAGACCACATCCGGAAATAATCAGTTAATGCAATGATAAATTCGCTGCGAGGCGCAGGAGCGCCATTTCACGTTATTAGCTTAGGTAGGGCTAAAAACAAAGACATTAGATTAGAAGAGTTACTATCAACGTGTTCATACTTTCCATTTTTTTAGTGTTTTCTGCTGCATTTTTACATATTAATAGTAAAAACTGAGACTGCCGCAGTTTTAAAAGTAGATAATAAATATGTTAAAAAATGTACATCGTAGAAAGAAGTAGACTTTATGTTATAGAGGTTCTTATGGTCTTTCGAGTTTTTTTTATTGAAGAAATACTATTTCGTCTTTTTTATTGAAATAAGTTACACACATTTTATTACGACAGCTTTCTTTTTTCTTACTTCCTTTCATTCACACTTTCGAGAAAACAGCTTTAACAAGTAATAAAGTAAACAGAAGAACAAGTAATATTTGACGAAATCACCAAATCAATTTTTATTCTCTGTAAAAATCTGTTTTAACCTTTGCGCACCTGAAGGAAACAAAAGTACGATTCGAAGGGGGGGGGGGGGGTCAGTAGGGTCCCCCATAAAATCGCGAAGTGACTATAACACCTATTATTCCATTAGCCCTTTCCATCAACACTCAGGCATTAGATACTACCGTTTTAATCGAACATCGCCTATCTTCGGCCAGCATTCAACCATTAGATCATGCAAAGCGGTAAAAGAAATAGTACTGTGCGTAACTGAAAACATTTTATTATTAGACCCCTTGGAATAACAAGGTTCCATCTGACACGGCAATGTTATGCGGTAATGAGTCTTAAATTTGTGCTCCTTAGAGCACATTATCGTCTGACATTGCTGTGTCAGATGGAACCTTGTTATTCCAAGGGATCGTATTGTAGGCTTTTCCAGTAAAATGCATAGTTTACGAGCGCACTCGCGGCTTTGGGGCGCGGATTGAAGATTCGCGGATGAAGGGGGGAGTAATAATTTGATAAATATTATTTAAAATCTTAAATAATGAAAACGTAAATCGATCACCGATTACTTTTTCTAGGATTACCATAATTATTATTAATTAGCGTATGTGATGTAAAAACCAGCTTAAATATTGCACAAAACTCTCATTTGGGGTAAGTTTATTACCCCCTTAAAGAAACGGTAATACTGAAAATAAAATAAAAAAATTGTATTTATAAAACTGTTAAAAAATACGCCTTGAGGGAAGTCATTCATAGTCGAGATATCTCACTGTACACATTTGAAAAGTTTGCATTATTGGGAATTTAAAAATATTCTCCCATAAAATATATTTCAAACGTAATGTGAAGTCTACACATGTCGAAAGAAAGCTCTTATTTTCATATTTATACTAAAAAAAATACTACAGATTTAGTATTTTTTTTATTTGTATCCACTAAACAGTTTATATAATAAACATTCTTTCCTGAAAGTGGAATTGAATTTAAGAAAACTAAATGAAAGTTGTCTTTCAGGAAAAGCAAAAGTACTTTCCAAATAAATAATTAGGTCTGCTCTTGTTTAACTTAGTCTCTTCTTTGTAACAACAAATCTAACGAAAGAAGACCCGGATATTTTACTCAATTGAATCAAAACACACAGACAAATTGAATAAAACATTATTTAGAATCAGAGCTTTACAATTATTCATGTTGCCAAGTAAGATTTCTTGGATCTAATTAAGAATCGAATTAAATGAATAACCCTGTTTTCGAATTCGCCTTTCATTGGCTATGTTTAACTGCTGTACGAGAAATAATAATATTCATGAGTTCCGTGAAATATTTACTCTTACAAAGAGTACACAATTATAACAAAGAATCAGAGGGTGGGAGTATGTATACTGTTCATACGCAGAAGAATGGTAGCAAGATAATAAATATCACCATTCATTTTATCATACGAAAATAGTGTATTTTTTATCATTTACGTGTGATTCTAAATACAACATAATAGATGCAAATAAATATATTGTTGAAAAGTCACATAAGTGAGACGAATGTGTGGAAAAACCATGTATGATCGTGTGAAAAATGTTGAGATTCGTAAAGAATGCAAGGCTGATGTAAGCGTAGTGAACAAGATAGATGGTTTGGGCTTGTAGAGCGAATGAATATATGACGCGAATGCGAATGGAAGAAGCCGGGGACGTCCGAGAAAGACATGGCACGATCAAGTGAATCAAATACTTGAGTCGGGTCATGTCAGAAGTCGGAATAACAGAAGAGAATGTATGAGACGTTGTATGAATGTGAATGAAGCAAGAAGTGTATGCCAAGATCGAGTTTTTTGGCGGTCCGTCCTCTCTGTCTACCCCTGCGGAGAAACGGCGTGATGGTTATTTAGATAGTTAGTATAAGTCACATTGTACAACGCAGTGGATTTTTAAAAACGAAAGTCGCATTATTTTCTTAAAAAAACAGCGAATATTGTTTTATTGAGATTTGCTATTAGTCTGTTGAACATGATTTTAGATAAATCAAATACAGCAAAAACGTATTTATTTAAGAAGCAAAGGCTTTCAAATGTGGGTTCTGTCGTCATGAAAACAGTATTTTATAAGCCAATACAACTATATTTTCCCATGACACTTATCACGACATTTCCATTATGAGCAAATTGAATATTTTTTTAATTTAAACATTGGGAGAAGTCGAGTAAATTGACTGTAATTAGAGTGATTTCATATAAATACTTAATTTTACAATCCATATTGAGCAAAGAAAAAACAGTTTTTCTATTCTTTATCACAAGAAAATTTTTGAAGACATATATTATCTAATAACAAATATCTAGGTAGGTACATAGAGTTGATAATTTTTTCTCAATCAATTAAGTACAGCCAAAAAGATATCAGAGGGAAGAAATAAAAACGGCGAGGAAGCCTGAAATTAATAAACGATTAAAAGCCGTCATTGGCAGAATTAAAAAGCCATCTCGCCGATAGGACCCGGAAAAGGGACGATTAACTGTTTAACCACACCGGAAGCGCTGGCTTCCCGCGCAAATGCGGCAAAATGGCGGACGGAAAAAGATGGCGGTGACAATACAGGCACTATCAATTAAACGGACCATATCCGGTGACGCCCCGTTCGAGTAGAATCAATCATCATAAATTAATTCAGCATACGATGCTCCCTGGTTTTAGCCATTTTATCCTGCTTCAATTTTTTTTAATTCCTATTTGAAATGTTTTGAGAAGTCCATGGATGGTCTACCAAACTAATCAGTTGATATGAAACCCATTTCTGACTAAATGCAATTTACCCTAAAGTTAATTTCATCAGTCAACCATACTTATGCCAACTTATGGACAAATAAAAAATTTATGTTCTTATTTTCAGCATTCTCATGAATATTGAAACAAAAAATTCGAATTAGAAACAGAATGGTAAAAATTTGCTAAAAGTACCTGAGTATACCATAGGCTGCATATGCTTTAAATCGTTTGTATGACGTATCTTTAATGAAGGTGAATTCTAACATATGGTACGTCGTTATATTTTATTATCGGTCCAAATCAATCCATTGATGAAAGATAAAATTATATTGCTTTACTTCAGTCGTTCGTTTTAATTGATTTGTTTTTAATCTTCATCGGAAAACTTCTGATGGTGCGGTGCGATCAGCTCAAAAAAGTCCACAAGCTGTATTGAAAAGTTACTTTATCACTAGAAAGGAAGCGAGGGGTTAAATATATTCTGTCCAACTTCAAATTAATTTTTCACTGAAGTGCCGACCGATCGTGCTAGCTTTCTTCAAGATATGCTTTCCTTGAGTTTTTTTCCCCAAGCAATGCGTTTTTCTTAATAACAGCAGGCTGCGCCTTTTTCTCGAAGTAAGAATAATATTTTTTTCTACATTAGGAAATTTTATGAATACCGTACAAGAGTCTCAACTGCTCCCAACCGTCTGGAGCCAGTGAGATTATGGCATCCCAATTGGGAAATGTTCTGAAATGAAATGGCTGAAGGTATAGGGGAGGGGAAGGAGAAGGGGAAGAGGAAGGTGGGGAAATGCCTGGCTATTCAGATCTGGTCACCAAACATGGCTAAAAGCCATTTCAAGCAACGTTTCAATTCTGAATGGTGGTCCTTTCACCAGGTCGATACTGAGAGTATCTTCCACTCTGGAACGTGCGCGAATATACTGTACATTATTTTTTAATTAATTAATTGTGAAGCGGCACAAATTAATTAAATAAAATTTAGTTGCGCACGCCGTGATTTGAACCCGCGACTTTCCGATTCGTAGTCGAAAGCCTTACCCCTCGATCATTGAGGCCGTCAAAATTTATATCAATCATTATATGGTTATTGAGTGAAATTTACTGATCGCTTCTCAGACAAAATAAACGAGTTAAATATGAATATTTTTGATCATTTCAAGCAATAAATATCTTTATTATGAGTGATCGCAATAATTATTACCCTAAACATGGGAGAATAATCAAAAATGGGAGATAAACTCCAAATTTAAAATGAGAACAAAATATCCTGCTAGCTTCCATTAATGGGCTAGCGAAGATTGCTTCCAATCTAGTGTTTAGGTCTATCGCTTAGGTTCCGTGAAATGGTATTTTTTTTATTCAATCGCATTTTAGCCACCTCACGTCATCTCGTGGATCAAAATCAACTGCAGACCTGGGATCTTAACGTATATTCTCAAGGCCCCATGTTGCTTGATAATATTTTTATTTAAATAATTAAAAATGTACTTTGTTTTCACCACTTTTATAAAAATAAATAAATATCTCCACATGTTTCGACAGCAATGCTGTCATCCTCAGGAATATATGAATACTGAAAAATAATTTCAATTATAGACAAATGGTGAAAATTAGAACAATAATTTAAGAATATAGAAATTATAAACATAAACAAAAATTAATTAAAGTAGGTAAGTAATTAATCAAAAATGCGAATAAAGAATAATTATAAAACATTGAATAACAAGTTTATTATTATTATTAATTTATTTTTTTTAAAACACTTAAATAGTATATGTTAAATATATATCAGATTTTGATGGAGGCTTTAAGGTTCCCCGAAAGCTTGCCGGTTTTAGCAATTGTCGGTTCTCGGATGTAGTAAGTAAATTATTCTTTATTTGAATACCGCAAATAAGT
Organism: Halesus radiatus; assembly: GCA_022606495.2. Lineage (NCBI taxonomy): Eukaryota > Metazoa > Arthropoda > Insecta > Trichoptera > Limnephilidae > Halesus > Halesus radiatus. Next base: position 104,092 of record JAHDVE020003212.1, read on the forward strand.
TTTAAACTGATCAGATTCGGTGGGACTATGGCATTTCCAATTGTAGAATGTTGGGAGGGAAAATAAGTGAAAAAATGAAAGACTATGCGGAGGAACATGGTTGGTAAATACTTGTAGACGCTGAATAAGACATGATACGATAAAACAAAGAGATAAGCCAGCTCAAAATGACGGAGATCCACGAAAAGACGTATAAATGTAAATGATCCGAGGAATGTTTAAAATTGTCTTATTGTGGATAAAGAACTGAACGGGGTAGCGCCTCGGAGGGCGAGGGACAATCTTATTCAGAGGCAACTCACGCTCAGGTCGGCCAAGTCTGATTCATCAAACTGACTGATTGAACCCTCTCATACGAATACTGTAATATTCGGAGAAATATCTTTTAATGTACAATATTTGGTTCACATTCTTGGAATGATCTTACATTTGGCATGAGGTCAGAAAGCAATAAAAAAAAATAAGAACATATGTCTTTAAAGGAGGCTACAAACATTAACAAAATATAAAGCTCCCCTTCGGTGGTTTTAATCACTAAACAGGGCTCTATAATAGAATATTATTATTAACTACAGAATTGTTTAGCGTTCCGTCCTCTCCTCCCACCACTTCGAAGGATCGATGTGGTTGTTTGCAAGTTAATTATAAGCACTTTTTGTACGAGGAATATTTTCGAATTCTGTAAAAGTCTTTCTCATTTCAAAGCGATTTTCAGATAATGGTTCAGCAGTTGATCCCTACGCAGGTATCATACAAATGCGTGGCATTAAAATAAAGTAGGCGAATAATATAATAAAGAAAATGTCATAACATACTCAGGCGCCATAAAAAAAACAGCTCAAATTTCATGAATAAACCATCCCACCATTTGCGCAAAACGTTTGGGTATAATAATTTAATAATATCTCCCACTTCTGTCTCATTGGGTCTGCGCTGACGGAAAATATACAGAATAATTTTTAGAAGATGAGTTATCAAATTTTTTTTACCACGGTCCATAACTTTCCCTCCAATTGTTGTCACTTAGGGGCCCGTTCACACCCCCCGAGTTGTTTTTTATCGCACCCCCGGGGGTTGAAGCGCCGCAACAACGGTTCTAAAAGTACCGCTCAAAAACGCTGATTTTACGTAATTGAAATGATGTCGTATATTTTTGCGAGGTCGGTAATGAGAAGAAGTAATACTTAAATTATGTTGTACTTATCATTTATCCTTATTACGTATTTATTATTCTTCTGATAGGACCCTATAAATCGGTTAGGAGTATAGACCAACATCTAGGTAAGCATCTCGAATATAAGCAAAAAATTGTTTGTTTGTCTGAAGCTACATAATCTCTCGAATGTAGCTTGGAAATAACTATTTACCCCGATAACAATAAGACAATATTGCTCCTGCTTTATTTTCCATTCGTTGTTTTTCACTTTATGTTTGGTGATGAAGGAAATTTTTTTTTTAACATTAACTCCACGCAGGAGGTCCCGTGGAAACTAATTTCCCTCGGGGTTTATGTCATCTTCGGGAATGTTGTGTGAACGGTCGTTTTGGGGAAAGAGAGGATAGGACATTCTCAGAAATAAAAGGGTATGAAGGGTTGATAGGAATCTGAGGGTCAGTGTGTCCTGGAGTGACGGAAGTATGAATTCATCCCTCCCACAGCGGTGCGAGGCGATGGGTCGAGTGAGTTCAGTTGGAGACATCAAAGGATCTCCTTGAACCAGATCTCCCGATTCGGTCCGCCAAGCAGTTGCTGGGCAGACGCATTCGCCACCAAGACCTGGACAAACCTCACCCCATGAACCCAGGCACCCTGCTAAGTCACCAAAGGTAGCGAACCATTTGGGGTGACCTATGAAAGAGGATATATTAATGAATCTAATAATCTAATTTATGATAACAAATAAAACTAATAATTTACTAAATCAATCGTCTCGCGCTTCTTTCCAAAATGAATAAATTAGCTAAACCATGAAGTTCCCGTGTCGATTCAGGCGTAGTGTACATTTAATTTAATATCAGGCTCACAGAATTTTAGAAAATAAAAAGGTTTTGTAGGTTTTATAAAATCGATATTTAGGAGAGAATGGTGAATTAAATGTAATAAATAAAAAATAGTGCAATGAAGTTTCGTAACTAAATATTGCAAGAAGCGAAATATTTTTCAACGAGTCTCTCTTCATTGCGTAATTCTACGTATTACCAAAATAAAGGTTTATAACTGATAGCAACGGTTTGTTACAAACCCCGACCTGTTTTGTTTTGAGATAGTGAAATGTTTATTCTACCTTCGTATGTTTTAACAAAAACTAGATTTCAAAGTAATAGATAAAAAAAACCATTCCGCTTTTAAAAACAATCCTGAAACTAGGATATTTAAACCAAAACCAACAAAATACGGGGTACGAAAACAAAAGACTTCTACACAGAAGTAAAGGAGGCCATTTCCCAGTCGATCCCAACGTTATTTTGATCCAAAAGTTTCCAAATAAACAGAACTTAATCGCGATTTCAATAAATTTCTCTTTACGATTAGGATCTTCGTAGTTTCAGTTATCTACTTTTCTATTTTCGAGAAATAAATTATTATTGTGAACCTTTGATGTAAAGAACACAAGATTTCTCTGTTTTGGTACGGCTCCAAATTTAAAAAAAATATATTCCAACTAAACATGTCTTTTTAATTCAAGCTGATGTATGTTTTCCTTCACGCTAGAAGTTCACTTGTGTTGTGGAAGACATTTTTGAGAGGTGTATTTAAGACAGTTGAAGACCATCAAGGAAAAATAGAATATGACCACAATTTTAACAAAATCAGATTAAGTTTGACAATTTCATATATCATGTTCGACCACTCGATTAAGTCGACATATAAAACGAGCTAATGTGAATTTTAGTTTAAAAAAACCTTTATAACATTAAAATTCATATTAAAATAGATTTCCAACAGAAATAAATTTTCCAAAATTAGAAATAATAAATCGAGCTAATTTAGAAAATATTAAGCGGTAGTGGACACCAAATTTTTATGCTTAATAACTTCCATAACTCTCAAATAAGTGGAATTAAATTATAAAGGTTTATTCTTGGAGTATATAAATTGAGATTAAATTAATCACAATTATTTCGCCTGATGATATAAGTTAAGAGACGACTGGATTAACATTTTAAAAATTGAAAATATATTTTTTTTTATTTGTGTACATCCATATTAATTTAACGTTAACTTTTCTGTTATACTGTGAAAATGCATTAAGTACTATGTTTTAAGAATGTACTTTTAAACCAAAAACTTATATATGTGATTGATTAAAAGAATTTAAAAAAAATAATGAACTTTTTTGGAAAATGAATGGCGAATTATCGAATCCAAACTCCATCTTTTACCCTTATAATAGAGCCAAACCCGAAAAGAATATCTTCAGTTAATGTTTGTCATATGTTTCTAAGCAAATATACTTAGAAAGTCCTTTTATTATTCTTCTTATCTTTACAAGAGCTCTCATTTTATGTGCAAGATACATTAGGTAGGCATGTTAGTGTCTCAATGGCCAAATGTGTTAATTTAAATATTATTATTTTAATTATATAAATTGAAAATACACTTTGTATATACCACTTTACTCATTTGAGTATTCATTTATTCCTGAAGATGATAGCATTGCTATCGAAACATGTCGAAATATTTATATATTTTAAGTAAAGTGGTATATACAAAGTGTGTTTTCAATTTATATAATTAATAATGATGCCACAATTATTATTAAATTAATTAATAATAATAATTTATTAATCAATTTATATAATTAATTAATTTAGAAATTATTATTATTTTAAATTAAATAACCCCACTTTGAAATAGTAAACTCAAAAATGGCACACTTTCGGATACATGAAAAGAAATTTCTTAATCCCTATCAACCCACAATGATCGTGACAAAGTTCGACAACCTCAAATAAGAATATATTGATATTTTACTAAAGGCATTTCGCTTAAATTACAATGTTAGGAATTTGTTTCATGCCCTTCAGTAATTTATAAAGCCTTCCAAAACCTTTGCCTTATGAAGTAAATACGAGTATAACACGACCGGCTAGTGGATGTGGTTTGAAGTATTTGGTTTCAATCCAGCGGCGGGTTCTATTCTAATTAAATCTTCCATAATTGCTTTAGCATTTTCCGTTATCAATTGAGGAAGTAATAGAAATTCAAATAATGTCAAGTTATTCGTAACCTAAGAATGTATGGCTTTCTTATAATTAAAAAAATAAACCCCGATTGCGATTTTAAAATAATTATTCTTATACATTCACTTTTATTACTTTCGCACAGTACGTATATTTGAAAATACATGGGCTTCAGAATTTTTTCCTCCCTATCCAGAGCGAATAAGAACTGGCTGTCTTCGTTTTCTCATTGCTGGTATTACTTGCTTTGCCCACTATTTTTTATATTGGTTTTTATAATTTCTCCTTCAATCGGTATCCATGATTATAATTTTGAAAGGTGATTTTTCTCTACTTCTGCAATTATCAAATTGTTTTTTTTTATGTAAGTTTTAATTTTTGTTGTATTTTTTTTTTTACATGGAGCATGATTTATCATTTAATGGGAAATGCGTTGAAACGCCCCTATAGGCCTAATGTTCTTTTGAATAAATAGCAATGACCGTTAATCTATTTAAAAAAAAACAAGACCAAAGATTTGCAAATCACTCTACAGTCTGTTTCTATTATCAAATATTTTTTATCACTGCCAGTTTGAAGTCAGGTATGAAAGGGCTAAAAAAATAGATAGTTGAATCGAAAGTACTAATTTTATCGAACCATTTACTTCGTAATGTCCTATCATGACATACGACAAAAATATAAAGAGATAATGACTTAATCTAAGGGAAATTATGTTTGGTAATGACCTTTTTTTTTCATCAATTGCAGCTCAAATGGGCTCAATTTCCACAGCGTTATTTTTCAGTAAAGGGATCTTCTAGGGTGTTTTAAGTCAGTCTGTTGAACAACGCTCTCTTTTTCTGTTTGTCCAGCAATCGAGAGGGGGGTAGGGGGGTGTAGTACAACGTAAATTCGTTTCATCACATCATTTGTTTTTGTGAGCGAGCACAGCCCACAAGTGCAGGTGGTAAAAATTGTCGTAAACGTACACTGGCAGTGGCGTCATGAGTCTTTGAAATAAATTAGAAATGCCAAAAAGTCGATCGAAAATTTTTAATGAAATTAAATATAACTTTTCTTTTTTTGTTGTTGATAATATTCAATTAAATTTAATGAAAGTTGTTGATAGAAAAAATATAAAATTCACAGACGTATACCTACCGTTATAGTAAAATTATTGCAGATAACATCCTCCAATATTGAATAACGTTTTTTTTTTGTTGAATAAAAAACGAACAAAAAAAATTAACCAAACTCCAAAATTCCATCTAAATTTTTTTTTCTAAATAAGACCCAGGAGCGCTATTCTGGTTCTTTTTAAGGAAGATTCGTTATCCTTTTCTTTAGGCTTAAAGACTTCTTGCTTAACTGCGGAATTCTGGAGAGACATAGTAAAAAAACAGATTGTTTGAAAACACATTGATGAAATAGCTTCAAGTGACACAAGGTTTTGAACCAAAACTTTTTAAAAGATTTACATTTTATTATAATGCATTTTAATCCATTTATATTTTATTTATAAATTGCATAAATACCATAAATGCCGTTTAACGAAGAATTATATTTCGTAAAAATGGACGTACCCCACCATATAGTAATGACCTGTTTATTCTGCCACTATTTGTAAAAGTGACATTTCGCGCCTGCATTTGTATTTCCATTTACGATTGTAAAACTTAATAGCAAATAATGTTTAAAATTGATGATAACGTAGTTAGTAACATCGTAACTTAATTAATATTGAGTTTTTGTCTTGTTAAATCTACGCAAATATTGATATTTTTAATAAATGTTATTTGCTGAATGACAGCTGACAGCTGTCCCCCGAGGGACTGGAACCGCAGTTAGGCAAGAAGTCTTTAAGTATAAGGAAAACGATAAGGAATCTTCCTTAAAAAGAACGGGAATAGCGCCCCAGAAATCACTGGGTGAAATTTGTGGGATAAATCCCGACACTCTTAATACACCCTGTATGACAAATGATAATGCGCTCATTTGATTAATTGTGTTGTTTAAAATTTAGAAGCTTTTTCCAAGACTAAATATTATGTTTTTGTAATCTGGCAAAACTTTTTTTACGCATTTGCGGTATTATCTATTTCTCATGTGGAGGGGTATTCTACAGAGGTTGGGAACGAGATGTGAAATTTTAATTGTAATAACTTTTATAATTATAAAAGATGATTACATTTTTAATCATCTTTTATAATTTACGTATACTTTCTGACTTGCCATAAAATTATAACATAAACGCATTACCTTGATTTCAATCACTTCAATTTAATATAGTAATCCATCGGTTTCGGAAGTATCCTTCCTTCATCAGGACTATATTAAGATGCAAAATAATGACACACATATATGCACATTAAGGTGTTGGAGTGAGTGCCGACCAAAGAGAAACGTGTAATTAGGGGGTTTTCAGGAGGAACAAAGCCATTTGCTGGAACAATATCTAGAAGTGGACTATACGATAAATTTAGTTGGTTTTTCAATAGCGCCCTTGAGGTGATTTTTCACAAAAAGTACTCTATACAAATCATCCAATTATAATTATTATATTTTTCCAGTGGATCACTATGTTCCTCAGGAAAAACCCCTAATTACCTCTTCGCATTTGGTCGTCACCCACTCCAACACCTTAATATGCATATATGTCAGTCATTCTTTTATATCTTAGTTTATTCTTAATATAGGTCCTGACGATAGAGGGGTAATTTCGAAATCGGTCGATTATTATTTTAAATTAACGGGATTCAAAACAAATTTCGGCATTTATATTATACTAAATAGTTTATTTGTACAATTTTTTTTCTGAACAATCAAATGCATATTCCGACAAATTACTAGTCAGTGTTCATTTCCTCAACTCTTTAAAGGCATTTTAATGCTATCGAGGGCCGAAAAATATGTCATATTACTATTCGAGGCTAAGCCTATGCTTTGCGTAGATTGGAATAACTCATTGCAGCTTACGATTCTCATTGTAATATTTAATCAAAGAAGAATACAATATTTACAAATTAAAAATGAATCACGAAACTGAAAAAGACACAAAATAAAAAATAATAGATACCTATTAGTCGCATCTGGGATTTCTGTGTCTTTTTCGATTTCATGTTTAATTTGAAATTTGTTTATATTATCTTCTTCAAATATTTTTTTGTTTAAACGAAACCAGTTCATTTATATATTGAATAAAGTGGTGTCAGTTTTTTTTTTCTTAAATTCAAATTTAATTATGTCTAACTACAAAGCCATCGATTTCTATAAGAGTTTATTTTCACAAAATCAAATCATAATAGTATAACGTTATCGAAGCCACTTTTTATGCATATAAGACTTATTTTCCCGTACGCCCCAGCTCGATAAGTCTGGAAAAGTATTCCTCGTTTTATTGTAGTGTTCGTGTCGGTTTACTGCGCAATTCGCAAAGATTTAGTTACATTTGTACGGAAAGATGCCAGGCAGTAAAGAGGCAATATTTTTAATGCAAGCAAATATAATCCTAGGCGGATGGCGAGGATGAATAATTTACGTCAAATTTTCCCCGGCGGGGAGTTTGAATTTTAAAATTTGTAGTTGAAAAGTAAAATATTGCTGAGATGACTTTTAACTCAATATGCTGATTTCGAAGATCCAAAAAATATATCGGTAAGGCTGGTTCTGTAAAAGTAACATCAAAGACAATTTTCTAATAAAGTGGCTGTAAATAAAACTTATGTTTATAAATTGCTAACGGAATAGCACTAAAATTCTTTCTTTATCAATAACTAGCTGAATTACACGGTATTGCCCAGGGTTATTAATAGTTTGGAGTAAAGTTAATTTTTTCCTAACCCTACCCCTACCCCTACTCCTATCCCTACTCCTACCACTACTCCTACCCCTACTCCTACCCCTACTCCTACCCCTACTCCTACCCCTACTCCTATCCCTACTTCTACTCCTATTCTATACCATACCCAGTAATTTTTCCCTTATGTTAAACGTCAAGTATGCAAAATTTCATCAAGCTAGGAATAAAACTGTAGATTTGTATACAAAAAAAACGTACACCGCTCGCTCGGGACATTTTTCTTTATATAATAGAGATGAATATGTACACTATAATCTCAGAAAAAAATGAAAATGGCTCAGCACGCAAAAAAAAATCACACCATCAGTTTTATGCGGGAGCTTTAAACCTTTCGAATATTTTTATAAAGACAAGCTTAGTGAAAGAGCAACAAATCTCATGGATAACGGGTACAAAACTCGGTGAGGGTAAATTTTTATTAAAAGTGTGGTTTTATAAACACTCAAATTATATTAATTCTTTTAATTGTTAATATCGTAACATTCTACCGTATATCTATCGACTTCCCCTAACATTAAGCCACTAAAACCGCGATTTTATCAGAAACGAGCCATAATGATCATGATTATCTAACTAAAATATCAAAACAATTCACAAATAACGGTTAACGCTTGCACAGGTGCACACGGTCAACTCGAAGCGTAATGACGCGTAAATACCGCTTTTACTAAAATAGCACCCATTTTTGGAAAGCCAGCGGACGTAACGTACGATACGACACGATAATACAAAACGAAACAGTACGATACGATAGGCCCGCTAAGCCATTATATAAAGAGTACCTGTATTATACTAAACTGTGAATGTAAACACAATCACGTGGAGTACAACGCTGGGTGACGCGAGAGTCATAAGGCCGTATACCTTGCGCGGTGATGATAACGGATAACGGATAACGAAGAATGAACGACGTATTGCGTATAACTAATATAAAATATCAACATGTTTCGAAAGCGATGCTTTCTTCATAAAATAATAATATCAAGTACAGACAAATGATTTATTAATAAAGTGGTGAATATAAAGTAATTTGTCAATTTTTAAATATTAATTATTTTTATTGAGATTTAAAAACCTCATTTTAATACCTAACCATTGTAGAAAATAATATTGACATAACCTAAATGAAACATGAAAACGGAAAAAAATAAAATTTTATTTAAAAAATAACAATAATTAATAAATAAAAAATGAATATATTCTTTAGACTTTTATAAAAAAAAGTCAATAAATATCTCATACAAAAAAAATTCAGATATTAATCCGAGACACTGTCTAGTTTGAAATTGTGTTCCTAAGGAACTTTGTAATCATTATAAAGATAGCTGCCAATAATATGGGATAAAAAATGGAGAATAATATTGACAAATCTTCAATTTGAGATATGATATCGATGAAGATGACATAAATTGAAATTGTCTCATTAGCTAAGTTGGTTAAGCGGTTGCCCCGGATAGACAGAGGTCCTGGGTTCGAGTCCCAGATACGACTGAAATCTTTTTATCTTCTGTCATTTTTTTCCGTTTTCATGTTTCATTTAGGTTATGTTAATATTATTTCCTGCAATGATTAAAGTAATTTATAATTAATTTATTAATAATGACACCATAAAGTAAATACCAATCTTTTTAACTAATTATAATTATTCACAGCTTTATAACGTTATTTATTCAAGCGACCAGAAGAGGAATCAACGTTGCCACGCTACGTTTTTACATTCGGCTGTCAACTCAATTTAATATTTTAGGATAAACAATATGCTGGGGAATGATAGGGAATATGATGGGGAAGCTTTGCTTCTGAAACATGTGAATATTTATATATTAATAACAGTGGTATACACAAAGTTCTTATTAATAATTATATTAATAATGACGCCACAAAATAATTTCACATTTTTCGAAGAAATCAATATTTTCTAAATAAACTGTTTTTTTATTTAAAAGATTTTTGCATCCATGAGAACAATGCCGTGTTTAAAAACATTGTTTATGCAAACAAATTCTTATGTAAAAACCGAAAAAAAAAAATGAAGTGAATCATGTCCTGTACCCACAAAGAACGTAGACATAATTCACTTATTATAGAACGTATCGAACTTATACACAATATTATAACGTTTGCTCAATTTCTAGTTTTTCAATAAAATAACGAAGAAAAAAACAGGCTCTATTTACCTTGCAATCATTTTTCTCACCCATTGTTTCAATTTAGAGTGCGGCAGGTTTGGTGCGTTAAAAAAAACAATAAAATCATTCCCATTTTTGCGTTCGCTCAAATATTAGCATTTCCAATTCACGGTTTTCTTTTTTTTTTTAAACTGCAATTTAATATTCAACGTTTCCCACTCTACGGTATTCTGAAAATAATTTTTCGTGGTTGATTTTTACATGTACGTGGAAACCCATTAATTTTATTTAATATGCTGTCTTTTTGGTGGTGCATTTTTTCAAGGGTTTATTTTATTCATTTATGTAACGTTACAGTGGGAAATATAACCCCATGAATCTCGATAGCCTCGGGGAAGACAGATTGCACATTATTCTTAACCCACTATGTGGTTTCAATAAAGGCTTCAATAAATTGACGGAGAATACATTAAATTTATAATACGAGTATATATTTTTTTAATACTTTTAATCTGGTTTTGTTGAGGCCGTAAGGGAACAATTTGAGTAAGGATCTCGAAATTCTGAATTAATAGTAGGTCTAGGTAGTATATTATTTGCATATTATCAGTAACAATAAAAATAGACGACTTATGTGTGAAAACGGTTAGATTTGTGCTCTTGTCGTAGAGAGCAAAGATTAAGAGTAAAAAAAAATAACAATGAAAAACCAACGAAACCATACTTCTTTTGCAGTGCTTTATAAAAATTGTTTGAAATGTTTTTGCTTTGTTTAGTAACGGCATAAAAACAACCAACCATGCAAGGCTGATGTACGCGTAATGAGCAATATTAAGAAAGGGACGCTTAGATGGTTCGGGGATGTAGAGCGAATGAACGAAGAAAGTAGTGTAAGGAGAATATATGAAGCGAATGTGAATGGAAAAGAAGCCGGGGACGCCCGAGGAAGACGTGGCACGATCAAATGAAACTAATTCTTGAGTCAGGTGATGTTAGAAGTTCGAATAACATAAGAGAATGTATGAGACGATGTATGAAAGTGAATGAAGCAAGAAGTGTATGCCAAGATCGAGTTATTTGGCGGTCCTTCCTCTCTGCCCACCCCTGCGGAGAAACGGCTTGATCGTTATTTAGATAGTTATCGTAAAAATGTATTTTGCACTCTTTCCAAACGCAGAGAATGATTATTCTAATATAAATACCGCACTGGGGAATAATTACATTCTAGATTGCTCTGCTCAAATTCACGGTATTATATTTTGATGGTGAGTAAATTATTGTTTTTATAGGTTGATCTTATTACAAAAATTAGTTAATACACATGTAAAGCAGAAATTCGTTTATTTAGTATAGAAAATAAACTTTCGAATTATAACCTCTGGTGTCCTAAAATTTCTATAGCTTTTTCTGTCTAAAGGCAATTCAACTATTCACACCAACCCTGATGTATGGCAGTGAGGCATGGAATTGGCAAAGGAAGGATGAAAGTAAACTGAATCCACGACATATCGCGCAACGTCGACATAAATTTACCTTCCAAAATGGCGGACTCTTGGTTAATGCTAAGGTACCTTGGATCTTTTTTACTCTGCATAGGTTATTATTTATTCTGAGAGACATGACCGAATCTTACGAGTAGGTACACACATATTTTAAAATTTGTTCCTATTAAAACAATAAAAAATTAAGTTGGATGCAGCGACCTGTATAAAGTTTGAACCGGTTCATGTTTTTCAGAGAAATTTCCTGAAATGCCCAAAGCTCCACCACCATCGCCTTATCAGTGAAAACAGGCTTATCTATGCAATGAGTGCCCGATATAATAGAAGCCCAATCTTGAATCGACTCTTAATTTCTTTCTATTCTACTTAAAATAGACCATAGAATACAACCGTGTGAACAGCTACGCGAACGCCGCCTTCGGCGCACATGGATATGTCCAATAAAGAAACGCTTTTTTCTTTCGAAGATTTGCTGCATCATTTTGAGCTCCGAAAGGTGCAAATACAATATTAAAAAAATTATGTATTTTTATTAATTCAACTTTTTGTTACATGGTTTTATATTAGAGATTTTATACCACTCTTCCATTAGAAGCATTTGCTTGTGGATGGAAGATGAGTGTACATAATTTTTTAATGGTTAAGTAATATAATAAATGGTACATGTATAATAAGTGTAGTAGTAGGTACATTAAAAAGTTAGATTTTGACTCGCGTTCTTCCACATATCGCTCTGAAATGGGGTCTGCATTTGCTTGAACTCTTGATTTGGCTTAATTCGAGATTCGATCATAAAAAAATACTGCTCAAACACTGTAAAACAACACTTTTAATATAATTCTACATTATTGTTTATGTAGGTTTTCACTTAAAGTTGAAAGTTATCGCTCTTGAAAAACATTCAGGGACTACTTTGAATTAACATGTTTGCCATGTCATTCGTATCTAACAGTTGACATTTTTATTGCGCCGCCGAGCGGATTGAATGTGAACTACATTTTTATTTTATTTTTTAAAGATATTTATTATACATAATTACCAACCCTGTTTACATGGTAATAATAGTGTTTACTTGAACGTAAGTACAATTTTCTTTATTTATCTGACTTCTAAAAATACATTCGACGTAATTTTTCGACACTGATTTTAATAACGGCCTCCGTGGTTGAGTGGTTACGATCCTCGGCAACGATTCTGGAGGTCGCGGGTTCAAATCTCGGAAATCAAGTAAATTTATTTAATTAATTTGTATTTTTTCGCAATTCATTATTTTTTTAAATATATAGTTATATTTGCGGCAAGTTCCAGAGTGAAAGATACTTTCAGTATCGCCCTGGAGAAGGATCACCAATCAGAATCGAAAAGTTTATTGAGATAGCTTTAGGGGTGTTTAGTGACCAGATCTGAAAAGCCAGATACTATTTCTCCGCCTCCCACTTCCCATCATTTTCCCCTCCCCATTACCTTCAGTCTCACAACTTACTCTAATTGGGGTCACCGTAGTCTCATTGGCTCCAGACGGTTGGGAAGTGTTGGAACTCTTGTACAACATTAAAAAAAACTATTTGTTTGCAATATCGAAATTTGCCGCTTTCTAAGCGCTGTACTGTGGAATCTTTTCTGAAGCCAAACGCACTGGCAGTGAATTAAAGTAGTAAGACACGAGGAAGGAAATAAACACGACATGTTATCGGGGACAGGGTAAGGGTGTACAAATCAGTACTATTTGTACAGATGATGTTTTCGTTATTAAACTGGTGGAAATGTTTTGGGGGGGGGGAATGTGGTAGTCGTATGTTGGTCAGGAGAAAGGAGAGCTAGTAGGCCGTAGTGTCCCAGAGACGGTCAATTTAAATTGTCAATGAAGCTCGTTGATTCGACCAATTGATCGTTACAAAGGATTTAAGATTTTAGACTTGTCGCTGAGGGTGAACGATGAAAATTTTGTTTGAAGCTTTAGTTACAATTTATAATGACCGTCTCGGGGCGCCTTTGACTTCCTTGGGAAACAGATACACAGACATTTGGCGTTTTTTTTCAAGCGCCGGAAAGCTATCAATAATCGCAACTAAAGCAATTATGTACAGCCACTTGTTTACTTGATGAATTTGTAAAAAATATTGTCAAACATTTAGAAAAATATGTATATAATTTTTTAATTTTTTTTTATTAGGTTACATTTTCAATGAGTAATCTCCAAATAATCAGCTTAAATTAACAGCACGCCTCTGATGGCTACCTTCGAAGAGTAACCCGAACAAACCCCTTCCAATTAATTACCATGTTTACTTTTCTCGTAAATTTGTTTAACGTTCAGGGTCAATTAAGCTCGTCTGATATACTCCTAATTTATTTAAATTATTTTACGGTAAATATTTATGCGAGAATGTTCACGTAAATTTGCCAAAATACGTTTAGTTGTTGCTTGTTTTCCATAGAAAATTCTCAAATACTCATTACGGAATTTCGCCGAATAATAATTTGGCGGTAAGACAGAATTCTGTATACTGGTTACAGAATTTCGCTGAAGAATAATTTGGTGGTAAGACAGAATTATCTTGAACTTAATGAACTTGAAGTATAATCCCTGTTGATTTAAGGTACCACATGATTAATGTTTTACTTTCTCTTCAACATGAAGGGGTATTTCGTGTTTTACATGATTTTGTATATTTTCTTATTAATTTGAAAACACAAATATGTTTTTTGTATGCCTTGTGGCTTAGGCTACTTACGTAATGACATCAGTTGACTGATTCCTGTTAAGTAGAGAGGCACTTTTTTCTGTTGTGAATTAACTGTTTTGGACACCATAAAATGTCAAAAATTAATCAGGAACGTTTATAGATTACTAGATTTATAGGTTTTATTAAATATCAACAAACAAAACCATTTTTTTAATGATTACCAAATATGCATTGATTAATACCTATTATTCATAACACACTTAGTGGGACATTGAAGGATTTACCGAATATTACATCACGGATAACTGGAGAATTTTGTTCCTTAGAACAGGCAATCTGTCTAACTGGGAACTAATATAGACTTACAAGACATAATAATGGGTGCTTGTGTACATTTTAAATATTTTCAGTAATTTAAATATTCTCAATTTTTATTGGTTATATACAATATTACGTACTTTATATTATATTATATGCTATATAAATGTATCTACGTAATGTAATAAATGTAATAATAAATAAATAAAGTAGCGGAGAATGTGTGATTGTTTGTGAAAATGTGTACAGGCAAATGTTATTTATTTTTATTTGAAATAAAAAAAACGGTGTATACGCTTTTTTTGCTTTCCGGTGTAGTTTGTAATTTATTAGTAAAGTTATTTAGTGTTGACGGTGTTCCAACGATAAAGTTTCCTTACACCTCTATTGTCAAACTAAATATGCGTCCATATCTTGCTCTTGTGTTTTACGATTACTGACCAAAAAATTAAAATTCTACACGAGTGTACAAGACGTATAAAGCCCGCAGAATAAAAAGGAGTATATGTCTAGGTATTCCGAGTGAGGAGAGCGGGTCCGGGTAGAGTGGAGATAAATGATGGTGGTCGAGTTTGAAGGTGAAGCAGCGTCCGGTGGAGGTGTTGCTCTTTCCACGGCTGGAGTGGAAATATAGCACGTACCGCTGTAGGTATGAGCTTTATAGGGCCGAACTTGTTTACGATGAAATATAGGCAGGTAGGCCCAGGTGTTATTTGTTATGGACCAATCTGCAGTTGTTGTTGTTATGGTGAACTCGTTTACGACGAAATATAGGCAGGTGTCTTTACAGGTGTTGTTTTTGTTTACGATGAACTATAGGAAGATGGCTGCAGGTGTTGTTCGTTATGGTCTAATCTGCAGGTGTTGGTTTTGTTTACGTTTTTTATCTGTTTAAATTGATTTACTCTGTAGACACGTTCGATACAACAACAGAACTCCGTTCCTTATCATATAAGGAAAAAAAAATTGAAAATCTCTACCACACATCTTCTGGGTGGCAAATGTCATAGGCGTGGAACCTTACAATCTGAACTGGATTGGAACCTACTTCCTCTACTCTTGGTGTGGAATAACAGAAATAAATTAGAACAACTAATTTCATTATTCTTTCTCTTTGATTTTAATTATACGAGGTATTAAGTCGCAACATACTTGAAATAATATATGCTCTATCCGATAAAGCCAAAAAAGTACACAGCGGTACCTTTAAACAAAGCTCATCGTTTTGTTTCCACGCCTAAAACGTTGAAAATGCGGATGTTAGATGGCCGACTTCCGGTTCTACGGGAGGAGCTAAGACGGACCTCTTATCGCCTGAAAAACAAATAAGAAACTTCTGAAATCCCTCGTGCCCGGAATCTATCAGACATACAAACTGTATGGTGAAAGTTTCACATCACCTTGATTTATAGCTCGCTAGATGAGGTCTGCATTGATATGGAAGCAATCTAATATTGGGCACATTGCCCGCTTTGTAATTGGAAATAAATTTAACGTTACGGTTCCAGATTTTCGATATTGTATCTCAGCGTGATAAGGAATGCATTTGATCACGGTTCTATCCATTGATAAAGAAAGTATGGGATAAGTCTTGGTATTCCTGTTATAATATTTTTTTTATTCATATAAGAAAACAAAGACAATCAAAAAATATATTTTTTTAGTATTACTCCTGATGAAGAAAGCATCGATTTGGAAACACCTCGATATCTTTATATTAATAATGTGGTGAATACAAAGTATATTATTTAATTTATTTAGAAAGACAACCATTTTCGAGTTCCGAATAGTCTGACAAGTTTTGAAAAACTCCTACAGAAATCATTATTGGTGTAAGATGTTGCTTATGCAATGATGGAGGACTTAGCTAGCAGATGAATTTAATCCGCTATTCTTGGGTGTGAACCCTACACATACCAGAAACTAATAAAAATATGTCTTAATTTGAGGTTTTCTTGATGCAAATGATACTAATCTTGTAACTAACTAACTAACCATCACGTCGTTTCCCCACAGGGCTAGGCAGAGAAGACGGACCGCCAAATAACTCGATCTTGGCATACATTTCTTGCTTCATTCACATTCATACATTGTCTCATACATTCTCTTCTATTATTCCGACTTCTGATATGGCCCGACTCAAGTATTTGATTCACTTGAACGTGCCATGTCTTCCTCGGGCATCCCCGGCTTCTTCTTCCACTCACATTCTTCCCAAAACAAAACTTACGTGTACACAGAACAGCGTGTTTTATAAAGGGCAAAAACTTTATAATAACCTACCAAATTCCATAAAGGAAGCCTCAAGTCTTGGCACTTTCCGTAAAACATGTGCTATATACATAAAGAAAAATTTATGACTTGTATTTCTATTTGTATTAACTGTATTTCTTAAACCCTATTTTTTTTTTGAACTGGGGTAACTGTATTTCTTTTTTTTTATTAACTGTATTCTTTCCGTTATAATTTTATGACTCTATTTATTTTATTATGTATCTTATATGTTTTTTATTACTAGATGTATGAAAATTTGCTTACATCTAAATAAAGCTACAAAAACAAAACATTCAAGTCATATATTCTTCTTACATTCCTTTCTTCGTTCATTTGCTCTACATGCCTAAACCAGCTTGCAACCATATATTATACCACCTACGGTAAGATTTTTGGCTCCAAAAGAAATAAAATTGTATTTGTTTTTCACAATTAATATTGTTAAATATCTAGTAGAGTTGTCTTTTGATCCAGCGCAGGAAATAGTAATATTATCGCCCTCTTGAGAAACTCTCATCGGAAGGCATTTTATGAATATAACGTAAAATTTGCATAGTTACGAATTCATAGATACTGGACTAATTACATATCATTTTTAAAAAAATTCTGCGGTTGGAGTCAAACGGCTGTTCATATTGTGATAGTTTTTTTAAAACTAGACTGATCACTGTAGGGTACCTTATTATCAATTAAACCACAATTGTGCGCTCTGTATAACATAATATATGTCCATTGAAGAACTCTAGTACCGGAAAACCTGTTTTTTGTTTTCATTTTAAAATACTTATTTACATGACTAAATTATGCAACATTTCATAGACATTGTTCGGTTGTTGGCAAGCAATGACATTTCAGTTATTTCTTTAATTGCAGCTTTGTCATTGTGGGAAGTATTTACATTACTACTACAGGGGCCGCTCTAGTGGATTCTACATCCATCGTAGAATAATACTCCTAAGTTGGACGGTTTCACCCTGTTTGGCTTACAAAGGAAAATCTAAGACCCAAAGCCATTTCAATTAAGGATTCAATAGTTGAAGTTCTTTGATTTTCACAGCCGTTTGACATTTTATTCTAAGGTCGAACAGTCCGAAGTCGTTTATTGTCAAATACAATTGGAATATTGGAATTTAAAGGTCGTTTCCAATTACAGAGATTATACATTACGTATTGGTGTTTGATGTTCAAAACGGCAGCCTTTTTATTGATTTATTTGACTTACCGTATTACCTTATGTGAGTACCTCCAAGGAGAAACCACACAATAAACTATAATAACGAACAATAATAATAAAAATAATGTTTTATTTCAGCAGAACAAAGCGGTGAGTGCAATACTCTGTCTGCCATATAAAAAGAATACATTTTAAGAATAAAAAAATATACGCTGTAGAAATATATGTAGAAATATAATATAAAAAACATTAAATTAAATTAAAATAACATATTTAACGCTTATGCTACAGTGGCCTGAGGGAAATTCTCCATCTACGATGTAGGGGCGCGCTCTGCCACTGGGCGACGGCCTGGACAAGAGTGTTTCCCGGTCTCCGGTAGCGCTGACTCGTCTCGGCTATTCTGTGGCGCATCAAAGCAGCAAACCCATGCACCCTTCCCTCTGCGAACATCTGCGAGGCGCTGCATCTCCAAGGGAGGCCGAACAGCGCCCTGTAAGCGTGTTTATATTGCACTCGGAGTGTGTCCACGACGCCTTGTCCATAGTTCGCTAGTGTAAAAGCTCATGCAGTATGTCTGGAATAGTCTTTTTTACCGGAGGACTGCACCTATTAAATCTCCTGGCGAGCATGTTGGCACGTACGCACAGCGCTCTTCTTTGGCGTTCTATGTCATTTTTATCGTTTAGGTCATCAGTGATGACATGCCCCAAGTATTTGATTGGCTGCGCGGAGACGTATGGGCGGAATGACAGCAGGACCCGTATTTGCCTTGAAAATCAGCAGTGATGATTTTTTTGCATTATACATCAGCCGTGACTAATAACGTACCATTCGCATATGGCTAGAAGTTTTCTCATTGCTCATACCGAAGAAGCTGAGATTAATAAAGAAGCTGAGATTTTCCGATTGGTAAATAATAAAAAAAACTCAGATATGAAGATATAATTTTTCTTGCCCACGTTCATACCACAGCAAGGAGAATAAAATATTTATTTTGCATTTATGCAAACCTCCTTACGGTGTAAATATTACGCGGTGCTTAAAGTTAAAGGAATCGTGAAAAGCCTGACATAATTCCACGGTAATATATCGTAAAAACGGCCTCAAACCGGGCTTAAGGCCAGCATAAGTATGCCAACGCTGAACCGGCGCGTAAGAATCTAATAAGTAAGGTGGAAAAAGTAAAAGCATTTTCAAAATATTGCGTTGGAAATAAGCAATTGTAAGACAACAAAAAAAATCAATATAAACGCAAACTAATTTATTACGGAGCCTGCCGTACTTAAACATTACAATACTTGCAATTTTTTTTTGTACTCGTGCTCACTTTCAGATCTTCTGCGTGCATTGTTTTTTTCAATCTTGATAGTTTATAGTGTATCTTACATTTCTGAACTTTTTCACATCCCACGATATCGAAAAATACACAAAACCATTATTAAATAAAGGTGTTTTAAGAATGGTTGAACGTTATTTTTCAACTTTGTAGTGTCGTTAGGGTAAAGCAGTTAAGATTTACTAAAAAGTTGTACAAGTATTAATAGTAATAATAATTGGATTACTTCTATAGCGCCGTTTTCGTGGGAAAATCATCTCAAGGGCGCTTTACAATTAATTAAATAACATATCACTTGACGTACATCCAATACCGTACAGCTCAAATTTATTATAAATAGTTTATATGTAAGACTTATATCTATTGACTTGCAACTTTATTAGTTTTCATAGTGTTGAAAAAAGGTACTATTTTGATTGTTTTATTTACCTTTGTTTAAAACCACACAATTTTCAAACAATTGTATTCTTGATACCAATATCTGATACAAATAATCAATAATTTATTTTAATAATAATACTTATGCTATATCCCAGAAGGGATATAGGGTTGTGTAATACGTTCCATAGGCTACAACAATGACACATAAAAGGAAATAGCAATAATAAATAAAAGTATGTAAAAAAAAATAATAAGTTTAGTCTCCCGTCTCCAGAGGGTCATAAGGGGGGACTTCATCCAGGCAGTCATGGCATTAATTATAGAATTGTTGGATTGGCGTACTCTGCACCATAAGTTTCCATGCGGTGGCGGAGAAGTGTCCTGGAAGAGTGCACTTGCTTCGATGGCATTTATTATAAAACAATTGGCTTCAGTCAACTATTTTTAAACAATCTTAGTCCTCATTTTATCCTTAATCTTTCAAACGACATGCGATAATTAAAGAATCACCCCTAACAATAACAAAGACAACTCGCACTGATAATAAACCAAGCCATTTGTCCCGCACCAGCAGCGCTAAGCGTATCTTTCCACAAACAAGACTGACAAAACAATGAGCCACTTGAGTCCACACTAAATCCGGGCATAATTCAGGGGTATTATTGCCCGTGCGCCGACACCCGGTTTTACAACCCTTTCAGTCACAGAAGCTATTTACACTTACGGCGGCAGTGTGTGGGCCTTGTAAACTGAAAGAATCGCAGAACATAATGTGTTGACAGGCGACATGTGTTTAGAATTAGTATAAATACCACCCTGTTCTGAATGAGTTGAAGATTTCATTGTCAAGTTTGTTAACTAAAGTGCTTTTATGTAGGAGCTTTATGTGATTTTCGTCGTTTTTCAAACTTCTTACGGACGCTTTCATCAATTAAAACCGAATGAAAAAAATAATACCCTCTTCTTGGCAAAGTAAAATGTTTCGATTGAGCATTCTCCTAATGAACTAAGCAAATAATTTTAAAAAGGTCATTATGTCTTGTAGTTGGTTAGTTACAGGGGAATACTAATGAAAGACTCTTAAACTCATGGTTTAGAAACCTGCAGTTTCAATCCGGACTAGGCTGCTATACATATGGTGAAGATTTCCCTGATCATATTCAACCAGCGATACGAAGGGATCTGATCAAAAAATAATCATTAATTAAAATATTTGAAATGTTTTGTAATAGTAATAGAAGTAATTTTAATTATACTTTTTCTTATTTTGCTGAACTTTATTCAACATAAATTCTTGTAAAAAATGTTGATTTTGACACGTAAAATCTTTGCTGACATAATTTGACAATTTATTTAACGTTCATGGGGATTTTACATGGAGTTTTACACAGATATCTTACTAATTGAACATAAGAAAGACAAAAAACAAAACATTAATAAGGGAAGTATTTAAAAGATAACAGTCAATTAACTATATTACCCACATACAGTCACTACATGAGTTCTCATGTAAATTTAAGAGAAAAAAAAGTTATGTAATAATACGTATGCCGAATTAACCATCCGGTAGGAATAAGTGTTTTAAATTGTTCTAAAAGTTATCCACATTTATTATTAGGTGTTTTACAGAACATAACATAAGTAATAAATGCAATTTAGAAAGATGTATATTAATAAACGTGACATGTTTATTGAACACATACGAATAAACAAGTTTTCAGTTTGGACACGGTGTCGTAACGGTAAAAATGAATAGAATTTATACTGATTACCAAGTCTGTGCAGTCTCTGAATGGGAGAATTTTGGAAATAGCTATTTGCAGAGCTAGGAATATTATACAGAGCCGTCTGTCATGTATCCCAGGTACGTTACACGCGAGGTAATAAGGTTCGTTAAATTCATGGCGTACAATCTCCCATCCGCTATTTTGAAAAGACACATTAAATCGCTTAATGTGAGTCTTAGTGATAAATCGGTTAGGCTGAGTAAATTCATTAAAAAAGCATAATTAAGATCTTCGATTAGAATAGATAACTGACATTTGATCTGTTTATGAAATGTATGGTTCATTTTCTCAATTTTTAGTATGTGAATCTTATAAAATGGTGCCCAGATTGTTGAATTAAACTCAAGATTGCTTCACACAAACCTAGTTTGAAATTATAAATTTAAACTCTTAATCACAGTCCTCAAAATAAATGCCTTACATTTCAAGGACTCATTCGTTATTTCGTTTATATGTGGCACAAAAGTTAGTTTATCGTCGAAGATTATATCAAGGTACTTATTTTTTTCATTTCCTTTTAGATAAATGAAGAGTGGAAGATACTGTCAGTATCGCCCTGGTGAAAGACCACCATTCAGAATTAAAACGTTGCTTGAAATAACTTTTAGCCGTGTTTGGTGACCAGATCTGAATAGCCAGGTATTTTCCCCACCTTCTTCTTCCCCCTCCGCAATACCTTCAGCCTCGCAACATTCCCCAATTGGGGATGCCATAGTCTCACTGGCTCCAGACGGTTGGGAGCAGTTGGGACTCTTGTGCGGTATTCATATAAAAAAAAGTTATTGATACTATATTGGCACATAATGGGATTTTTGATTAGAACAAAAGTAATTTTTCGATATTGGGGGGCAGTTCATTCCGAGTGCACCATTTTTTATAGCCTCAAAATTTTTTTCTTGCAATACGTAACAGTCGTAGATTTTAAATAGTTAGGGCAGTCAAGGGAGACCTTATCCAGGCAGACATAACAGAAATGATGATAATATTGGATTGGCGTACTCTGTACCATAAGCTTCACGTGCAGTGGCGGAGAAATGCTAGAAAATTATGCACTTGTCCCCCTAGGAACAAAAAGCCAAAACTAAAAGCTCTCTCTTGCGTGTGTGCGGGAATTTATGTATCCATTTATTTATGTCAGTTGGATTACAATCCATTCATTAGTTAGCGAAGATCTTTGCGATCTTTTGACCGCGGCAATATTAAAAAAAGGTAGGTAATACCTATATTCCAAATAACAATCGTTCTTATTATGACATGGGCGAAATATACGGCGAAAGTTCAAATTAATTCTATAAACAACCCTACAAAAAGCCACTGACTTCTGTATCAGCACCTATAAAATATATACGAACAGAGTATTATTACAGAAACTGTCACAAATACAAATTAATTAGGTACCCGAATTTTCCCTTTTAGTATTTACCGCGATATTAAGTATGAATTATTATTCATAAATAATTCCTTTGATGACGGTTAAGTGCTCCAGGCAATTTTAATAAATCAATTACCTTCCATTAATTCCACCAATGTTTACATCAAATAGTCTCAGGTGTCGGAATTAATGAATCCCGCATATTAATAATGTTACATGAACATAATTTGCAAATTTCAGAAACACCCAAAAATATTTTCAGGTATAATGTAAATTGATATTCTGAGAGGAAATAATTTAATTTGAAAATTTTTTTATGATCATCCTGAGTCTCAATCCCAATCTAAAAAACGGCAGAAAATTTTAACTCATTTTTCATATAGTAGATTGGTGTAATAACTTTAACATTTTGATATTGTAGATTGCTGTAATAACTTTAACATTATGATATTGTAGATTGGTGTAATAACTTTAACATTTTGATATTGTAGATTGGTATAATAACTTTAACATTTTGATATTGTAGATTGGTGTAATAACTTTAACATGTTGAAATTGTAGATTGGTATAATAACTTTAACATTTTGATATTGTAGATTGGTGTAATAGCTTTAACATTTTGATATTGTAGATTGGTATAATAACTTTAATATTTTGATATTGTAGATTGGTGTAATAACTTTATCATTTTGATATTGTAGATTGGTGTAATAACTTTAACATTTTGATATTATAGATTGGTGTAATAACTTTAACATTTTGATATTGTAGATTGGTGTAATAACTTTAACATTTTGATATTGTAGATTGGTGTAATAACTTTAACATTTTGATATTGTAGATTGGTATAATAACTTTAACATTTTGATATTGTAGATTGGTGTAATAACTTTAACATGTTGAAATTGTAGATTGGTATAATAACTTTAACATTTTGATATTGTAGATTGGTGTAATAGCTTTAACATTTTGATATTGTAGATTGGTATAATAACTTTAATATTTTGATATTGTAGATTGGTGTAATAACTTTATCATTTTGATATTGTAGATTGGTGTAATAACTTTAACATTTTGATATTGTAGATTGGTGTAATAACTTTAACATTTTGATATTGTAGATTGGTGTAATAACTTTATCATTTTGATATTGTAGATTGGTGTGATAACTTTAACATTTTGATATTGTAGATTGGTGTAATAACTTTAACATTTTGATATTGTAGATTGGTGTAATAACTTTAACATTTTGATATTGTAGATTGGTGTAATAACTTTATTATTTTGATATTGTAGATTGGTGTAATAACTTTAACATTTTGATATTGTAGATTGGTGTAATAACTTTAGCATTTTGATATTGTAGATTGGTGTAATAACTTTAACATGTTGATATTGTAGATTGGTATAATAACTTTAACATTTTGATATTGTAGATTGGTGTAATAACTTTATCGTTTTGATATTGTAGATTGGTATAATAACTTTTGGGGAAAAATCGCTTCTATAAGACACGGAGGAATGTTGATTATTTCAGAGTGGAAGATACTCTCAGTATTGCCTTGATGAATTCAGAAATGAAACTTGCTTGAAATGGGTATAGCCGCATTTGGTGACCAGATTTGAAAAGCCAAGTACTTTTTTACCATCATCTTCTCTATCTCCTTCCCCTTCTTACTACTTTCAGCCTCACAACATACCCCAATTGGGGATGCAATAGTCTTACAGGTTCCAGATGGTTGGGTGTGATATTCACGTAAAAAGATAATAATAATAATTTTCTCAAACATTTGATTTCGATGATTGAATGTGATTAATTCAAGAACATCCGAGAGTGACCTCCAGAAAAATTTATTAAAACTACGATAAAAAAAACTAGTCCGAAAACCTAATCTAACCTAACCTAATTAATCTATTTTTTTATTTATTGAAATAAAAAATGCGTATAATAAATAACTCAAATTTTACGTCTATTCCTTACTCTAACTAAAGTAACCGATTTTACAATAAGTTGAATTTATAATATTACTTTCTTGAATACTTTCATGTTAATCTTTTCATATTTAAAACATGCCAAATTTACTTTTGTGAACCTGACACATTGGAAATTCATGTAATGCATATCTAACTGCATCTCTTTATATGGTCTATAAATAATGTGTAATGATAGTGTCCAAAAAAAAAAAGGTCATAGATTTAAGATAGAAATAATGTAAGAATATTAAGTAAGATTTGTACAGCGCCCTTGAGGTGATTTTTCACAAAAACGGCGCTATAAAAATCATCCGATAATTTTTATTATTAAAACGATGCTAACCTTTTTTATCAGTTGGGCCAGTTAAGCCATAAACTCATGTAGATATTTAAAATAAAACCTTGATACATACGAGAAATAAGTGCCAATCTTTGGGCACATGTCGCGATTATATTTTTAAACTCAGCCTTTTAAAAATCACCGGTAGGAGGTTACCAAAACACGTTTTCAAGCACAACGGCACATTTAAATTACGTATACCAAAAGTTTCTTCGAGTTCAAGTTATAGAATTCCAAATTGATTTTCCTTCCTGCTTTTGGAGGAAAATTCATAAAAGCATACCCTTTTCCTAGTCAAGCGTTTAGCATTCCTGAAACTAACTTCACGGAATATGGCAGAACAAGTTTTGAAATGATATTGAAAATATTTCTGTATTAAAAAGTCAAAACGTATCCTGCGAGATACAGGTATTGTCGTACTGGCAGGTAAGTAAGTTGACTTGGAAAACTTTTGTGCAATATGTAAATACCTTCGGAAAAATGAGCAGTAAAATTTTCATAGTAGAAATTATGTAATGAGTTGCCTGCTTTATTTTTCATGATTTCAGACTTTAGATCATTTTAGAAGTCTGTACATTTTAATGTTCTCTAGACTTTATTTATTTCGCCTGCCTAAACGAAATAGCAATATTCATAAAATTAGACGAACTATAAAACTAAGAGTGTAGTCGGGGAGCGCGGCCGAAACGCAGCAGTGCGAGAAGCTGAGAAGTGGTGAGGACACACGTAACAAGAAGGCGAAGGGAATAAAAAGCAAAGACTAAAGAAGAAAACCCTCATAATTCATTTTACGCGATAGAGGAAGAAGCTATTGAAGCCCAGGGTTGGCCGATTAACTGGAAAGAATCAATAACTTCATTTAAACTTCATCAAATGGTGCAAATACTTTAAACACAGTTTTCTTTACAAATTGGTAACTACGATATATCGATAATCAATTGGCCGATTGAGTCCAGATTTGCTATATACCTTCGAAAACTGTTTTTTTATGCATGTAGCAGAACTGGATTCCTATTTTTTTTAATCAGTTTAGTAAAAAAATGTGATGTCTAATCTGCTACCAACAATCACAAAACTAGTAAAAAAAATATTTTTCATGTACCCACATCTTCCGGAAGATATAATATAATATCTATACAAGTTTTAAGACGAAATCTTGAATGTTTGAAAATATTAAATCTTAAAAATCATATCCTAAACAGCGTCCAAGACAACAATATGGCTTTAAACATGTATATGGTGCCTTTATATGCGCATTATAATTAATAGTAAGTATATGTTACCACAAATTTAATATTAAAATCAGTTTAGGCGTGACAGTTTATTCCTCAAAAATCAACATTTTTTACAGCTAGTGTAGTGGCACGACCAAATAGAGTTAGAAAGTTAGCGCTTAAAAAAAATTCTAAATATTTAATTATGTATTTCAGAGTCCCAGGAACATATTTTCAACTATCTTAAACTGTTCAGTTACTAGGTTTTCAATGGTCACACCGATGGGGAGAGCGAACCCTTTGTGGAAATTAATTGTTTCGGCTATTGACCATTCTTTTTTACAGAGGTGAGGTGTCGTTTTCCTTAAAAACAATTTGAATGTTATCCTTTTAATGTCTGCAGGTTTTCTAGTTATGTATTTACAAGTTTTATTATCTCCATAGATTAAAACTGCTATTCTTAAGAAAAATAGTCCTGTTCAGATGTATTGTTCAAATAAATTTCACATTTTTTCAAAAAAAAATACCGATTAGAATAATGAACTTTAATGTACGCTGTCAATTATAGGTTCTTAATCTATCTCAGTACAGATAAAAGCTTATTCAAAGTCGGTATGTTCTTAGATTAGTTCCACATTTATTAAAAATACAGCAGGTTATATTGTAGCAAATTTTAATACACGGTTAAACTCAAATTTCCTTAGATTTAGATTTTGTTAACTTATGAAAGCTTACTCTTTACTACCGAATAGAGAAAACACAAGAAATTAGATGTGGGCGTTTTTCGTGACATTAATATTTTAGCGCTGTATTTTCATTGGCTCTTCCGGGGCTAGAACCAAAAGATAGTAAATCGATGGCACACCGGCTTCCATTTAAATCTACATGGAAAGCACTTCCAGCGTGTACTCTTTACTCTATGCTATTTACCTAAGATCCATACGACCATACGTATTACATGAAATAATTATTCCGTATAGTAAGATGAGAAACACTTTGACGCGTGGTAATTGTTAATCGCGTGCCAAGTACCGCCGCACTAGATAGCGTCTGTATCTGGTATCCCGATAGCTTAAACTTCGAGATGACATAGTAAACTATATAGGAAATAGAGAAGGATATACATACCCGTACATGAAACCGGACTCAAAGTCAAATGTCACAACCACTACAGCACTCTAGTTAATCAATTAAGGCCATAGACATTAATATGTTAAGTAACTATTAACCCTTCCCTTCCGGTCCTAGAAAATCCCTCCAGCTCGGGTGCTATACACCCAGTATACGAAGTACACATTTAGAATTTGGATAAAAAATCAAAATGTACATTTAATACATCTGAATTGATTGAAGATGATATCAACTCTTTGCGAGAAATCGAAGTATGATAATGTTAAAAGTGACGGAACGGATTGGGCAGGGAATGGCGCCAGCCTACGAGTATACATCTGAACTATGCATCCGAAAGGACTTAAGTGATAAGACAGCTTACTCTGAGGTCAGCAGATCTAGATGCTACTAATCGTCTAATTGAATTTTCAAGGTCAAACCGAGCCGTTTACTATTATCGCTCTTTTCGTGTAAATAGCCCTCTCATTTGGAATAAACTTCCCTCAGCTCTTACTAATATCCATAAATTGACTGAATTTAAACGGGTTTTAAAAACAAAATTATTTTAAAAAATCCTACTGTCTATAAATTTTAATTTCTCTTCAATTGCCTTTGGTAAGTTGTTTGGTTTCGGTTTCCTCCGTATATATATATCTTTCAATTTTTTATGTGAAGTCAGTTATTGATGAACATAACCCGACTCCTGTCTTAAAATATTACTATTTTTGTACTATTATTGTGAATATGTTATTTTTGTATAGCCATATATAATACTGTAAATTTTATTAGGTGAATATGCACCTAAAGAGTACTGTAAGAGTAATATTAAGAATAAGCAAGAATGTATGTAATATGTTAAGAATGTATAAATAGAATGTAAAAGTAGCACTGTAGGAATACCACTGAATGGAGTTATCTAATCATTTTTTTAAGTTTATTTATAGTAAAGCGCACTTGAAGTGAAATAACACAAAACTGCGCTATATACAAATGCTTTGTTATTATTATTATATTAGGGGGTACGTAGCTCATTGGATTAGAGCGCAGATATGAGGTCCTTGGTTCGAGTCCCAGCTGATGCCGATATATTTTTCTTTTCGGTTTCATTTTTCATTCTACGAGTTGTTAATGTCTTCAATGATTAAATAAATATTTTAGATTCTTTAAAAGATGTAAATAAGTACCTAAGTAACCAATTCGCCAATCCCGCGAAGGGATAGGCAGAGAATTCATACATCATCTCATCCATTCTTTTCTGTTATTCCGACTTCTGATATGGCCCGACTCGAGTATTTGATTCAGTTCTTCTTCCATTCGCATTCACGTCATACATTCTCCTTATACTCCTTTCGTTGTTTATTCGTCCTACATCTGCAAATTATCTATGCGTCCCTTTCTTGATCGTTCTCATTACGATTGTATTCTTTGCGTATCTCAATATTTTTCATACGAACATACATGGTTTTACCAGACATTCCCCTCAAAGAACTCATTTCTACAGCATTCAGTCTACTTTCATCCTTCCTCTACCGGTTCCATGCCTAACTGCCATAGATCAGGGTTGGTATCAGCACTCCATTGTGGACTGTTGAAAGATGTTGTTAAAATAAATAATAATATTTATAGACAAATAAAAAAAAATCCTTTCGCAACAGGAAGTCAGTCATTCAATAATGTAAAATAACAATACAGAATTTTCTTTACATTTCATGGAAATAAAAGAAAAAACAGCCTAAGGAAAAATACAGGTAGACGATTATCGCTCGTTAGCGGGTGTGGGTTAAAACATCTTTAAGAAATGTGACAGAAAAGAAATCGGAACGATCATGTCTATACAAAGGTAAGAGAGCGCACAAATTTGAGAAAACCTTGTATGGAAGGAAGTTAAACCGCTTAATAACCGACAAACACGTGCCAAATCGTTCATTTACTGGCAGGAAGGTGTGAGATGACAATACATAGACATCAATGACAAACCTTTAAAGCAAAAGGCATTGCATTAAACATGGGAGATGACAGATCAAAACAAAAGACTAAACACTTGTATTACTAGAAATACCAACGAAGATTTACTCCAAATTCATGTAATTCATACTACTTTCGGGCAACGGCATTTTAGGTACTTTGTAATTTACAACATTCTTCCGGTTGGCATAAAAAATCTGATTCACATAAAATATTCAAACACAACGTAAAAAATTGGTTTACAAGTAATGATAGGGCATTTACCAGTGCACTCACCCAAATTCGAAATGATTGATTCAACGATTTACGAAGCATATCTTAATATAAGTGTATATTCAAGGGTATTTTAAAATTATAAAATAATTTGCAAAATTTCTGCCACAACACAGACTAGCCTAGTGAGGCGGGTTATGTGAAACTTCAACTATAACTGTTATTATATTATTTTCTATTTTACTTTATAAACCACTGTACTGTTACATTTATATTACACATGTCTTTTAGTGTTAGTTAAATTAAAATACAATAAAGATATTATTATTATTACAGATAATTATTCTACGTTGAAAGGTAGAAGCAATTAAAACTTGACATTTAATAAAATTGTCTTAGAATATGATGAAGAATAATCTCCTTTCGGAAAGTACCACTGAATTCTAAAAACGGTTCGATTAACGTAAAAAATATACACTTAGAGCATCGTTCTTTTTTAATTACAGTCATTTTCCTATGAGCCATCTTGGTGATACGATTTAAAATATTTTAAACTATCGCATCGCCCTAATTATTTGTCTACTATTTAATGTCAGACCGGAGAACTGATTTCGTAGGTGAGTATTGAGTACTAATATTTTTATAAAATAAAACAATAACTTTGTTTTACATCACTTTTATTTATACTTTAGCCGACCGGGTTTCGCTACTACCGTAGCTTCTTCAGGGCAGTATAAAACTAAACTATGAACTAAGATGCACATGTGTTATGGAATGATACAAACAGGCTAGTGAAGTGCCAAGGGTGGGAGATCAGCAGGTACCTGCTGATCGGGAAGGGAATGTACTTTGTTTATTGGGAATAATTTAAAGATTGGACTTTTATTTAAATTTATTTGATTATTTATTAGTCTACTATTAGTGTTTTTTGCTTTCCTTATTTCTAATGCTTCTAGGTTATCTAATCGAATGCCGGTTACATTTTTATGCAGTAAACTAGTGCCTGTATTTTTATCGAATGTGTGGTCTGTTTCTAAGAGATGGTTAGCAAATTCGGAGAAACCATTATTATTTAGACATCTTAAGTGTTCTTTTACACGGATATTAACATTACGCGACGTTTTGCCTACATAGAACGCCGGGCAATCATTACATTGAAGTGAATAAATGCCTGAGTGGCCTAAACTGTCTTCTTTATCTTTTCCGTTAATTAAAAATTTACCTAAACTATTATCTGTGTAAAATGCTGGTTTAATCTCTGACGGAAGGTTTTTAATGCTTTGTTGGGAAAAGTTATTGATATATAAGATTCTACGCCATTGATACGGTTGATTATTATTATTTGTTATATTATTATTAGGGGGGGTACTGTTGAATAAAAACTTATTTGACGACATTTTTTTTATTTTTTATTTAGTATGTTAATGACTAAGTTTTCATGATAACCGTTATTTATTGAAATTTGTTTAATTATGGATAGTTCTAGTGAAAAATTAGCATTTGATAACGGGACCGTAACTAACCGGTGAATCATCGAGTGGAAAGCGGAATGTTTGTGGGAGGTTGGATGATTTGAGGTGTTATGGATAGTTATGTCTGTATAAGTGGGTTTACGGTAAATTTTAAAATCTATTTTATTGTTTATAACTGATAACGTGAGGTCTAGAAAATTTAAAGTGGTGTTTATTCCTATTTCCATGGTGAATTTAATTTGCTTATGGAAGGAGTTTATTAGTAGGAGGAAGGAGTTAAGTTGGCGCTCCGTACCACCTTTGTCTGTCTCACCTTTTTAACATTTGTTTAAATCAAAACTATTTTCAATTCAATCATGTGTTTTATCAACAAAAAGAAGGGCTAGCTATGGGCGCCCCCACGTCTCCCCTTATCGCTGATATATTTATGGACTACTTAGAGAATAATATTTTGAATTGTAAATCTCCCCTACTAAATAACGTGCTTTTATGGAAGAGGTATGTCGACGATATTTTATGTATATGGACCGGTACGGAGCGCCAACTTAACTCCTTCCTCCTACTAATAAACTCCTTCCATAAGCAAATTAAATTCACCATGGAAATAGGAATAAACACCACTTTAAATTTTTTAGACCTCACGTTATCAGTTATAAACAATAAAATAGATTTTAAAATTTACCGTAAACCCACTTATACAGACATAACTATCCATAACACCTCAAATCATCCAACCTCCCACAAACATTCCGCTTTCCACTCGATGATTCACCGGTTATTTACGGTCCCGTTATCAAATGCTAATTTTTCACTAGAACTATCCATAATTAAACAAATTTCAATAAATAACGGTTATCATGAAAACTTAGTCATTAACATACTAAATAAAAAACTAAAAAAAATGTCGTCAAATAAGTTTTTATTCAACAGTACCCCCCTAATAATAATATAACAAATAATAATAATCAACCGTACCAATGGCGTAAAATCTTATATATGAATAACTTTTCCCAACAAAGCATTAAAAACCTTCCGTCAGAGATTAAACCAGCATTTTACACAGATAATAGTTTAGGTAAATTTTTAATTAACGGAAATGATAAAGAAGACAGTTTAGGCCACTCAGGCATTTATTCACTTCAATGTAATGATTGCCCGGCGTTCTATGTAGGCAAAACGTCGCGTAATGTTAATATCCGTGTAAAAGAACACTTAAGATGTCTAAATAATAATGGTTTCTCCGAATTTGCTAACCATCTCTTGGAAACAGACCACACATTCGATAAAAATACAGGCACTAGTTTACTGCATAAAAATGTAACCGGCATTCGATTAGATAACCTAAAAGCATTAGAAATAAGGAAAGCAAAAAACACTAATAGTAGACTAATAAATAATCAAATAAATTTAAATAAAAGTCCAATCTTTAAATTATTCCCAATAAACAAAGTACATTCCCTTCCCGATCAGCAGGTACCTGCTGATCTCCCACCCTTGGCCCTTCACTAGCCTGTTTGTATCATTCCATAACACATGTGCATCTTAGTTCATAGTTTAGTTTTATACTGCCCCGAAGAAGCTACGGTAGTAGCGAAACCCGGTCGGCTAAAGTATAAATAAAAGTGATGTAAAACAAAGTTATTGTTTTATTTTATAAATTATAATGTTACATCACCAAGTTACCGCTTCATATGAAAAAAAACTAATATTTTTATTTATTTATTTTATTTATTTTGCAAAAACAGTTATAAAGACCAATACAAAATTACAGAAATATAGTTAGCACAATTATATAACACAGAGGTTAAACCAAAAATAGCTACAAAGAGTTATAAGTAGGAACATAATGTTATAACATAATAAGTTCGTGCTTAAAATTATTGTAGGTCATGTGAAAAATATCCACCTTTCCTGCGAGGCAGTTAATTAACCTAGTAAGTCTTCCCAGAGGTATCACCATTGCAATTAAACGTTAACGTGATTAACAAAGTTGTTAGCGTAAGCTTATTCATGACAGGAAACAGTCTAAACATAGACTTGCTTTTACTGAACCACGAAAAATACTTAAAATCCAAAAAAAATCGTCCCCTGTTTCTGAAAAGCTACCTACCCTCATCACAAGTCAAAAAATGTAACCATTTCTATATTCATTTTAGTTTCTTTACGTCTGCCTTTCGTCGTTTTTATTAGATTTTTATTTATTTACACGCTACAAAAAATCTACTATTTTATCTAACACTGTCCTTGGAAGGAATGTGCAAAAAGTATGAAAGATGGGCCTCTGCAGAGTAAAATAAGATCATTCATCATTTCTAAATTTTTTAGACTAAAAAAATAAACACATCCTCATGTTAGTATTTTTCTTTTGGAAGCCGACACATTTTAATTTACTTTTGATTTGAGGAACAATTAATATAAAATTATTATTTTAAACATAATAAACTATAGCTCAACCAGTTGCATCCTGACGCCACCTGCATAGTATAGACATCAAACTGTATGTATTTCTTTTGGTGTTAACGATCGATTTAATGATCCACTTAAATAAACGGAGATGGTAATTACCGTGTTAGGAATTAGTGAGCCCAGTTTATTTAATTTATTGAGTCACAGAGAGCTTATCTAGACAATTCTAAATCAACGCTCCCCAGGATGAGTAAGACGTAACCCAGATTGGAGCGAAGTTATATTTTACTGCCTAAGTTAAGATAAAAAAAGAGGATAAACTTTGGGACTATCATTAATTTTATTAGTTCGTGACCCATACTTTTAAAAACCATTTCAGTTGGCTGCAATTTTAACTATCGGTTATTAACGACTATGCAAATAGCAAATATGAAAAAAAACCCTAATGATGTATATTAAATTGGAATTCTATCGAAAATATGAATAAATCATATTTTGCTGGTTGATTATTATTTGTGTTTCAGAGCGACTGCCAATTTTTATTGGCAAAGGGTTTCAATAACAGAATTAACCGCAATTTTTCCACAATAGTTTTTTGGGATTCAAAAATGATCAAAACATATGGGTCACATTGAGATTTTTCCTACCAAAAACTTCCCCTATTAGCCTTGTAAACTTATGTTCAAAGATTTTTTGATTTGCTGAGGCACAAAGAAAATTTGACTAATTTAGCATCTTTCGTCGCTATTATTTTGATAAATATAACGTCATTCAAAACACCATTATATAGGTAAGATCAATTAGTATTTTAAGAATATCAGCAAATATTTGTACCATGTATTTGTTTTTCTTTATAACAAGAATTTCTGAGAAGTTTGCAAAACACCATTATATAGGTAAGATCAATTAGTATTTTAAGAATATCAGCAAATATTTGTACCATGTATTTGTTTTTCTTTATAACAAGAATTTCTGAGAAGTTTGCAAAACACCATTATATAGGTAAGGTCAATTAGTATTTTAAGAATATCAGCAAATATTTGTACCATGTATTTGTGTTTCTTTATAACAAGAATTTCTGAGAAGTTTACAAAACACCATTATATAGGTAAGATCAATTAGTATTTTAAGAATATCAGAAAATATTTGTACCATGTATTTGTTTTTCTTTATAACAAGAATTTCTGAGAAGTTTACAAAACACCATTATATAGGTTAGATCAATTAGTATTTAAAGAATATCAGCAAATATTTGTACCATGTATTT
Source organism: Halesus radiatus (assembly GCA_022606495.2). Lineage (NCBI taxonomy): Eukaryota > Metazoa > Arthropoda > Insecta > Trichoptera > Limnephilidae > Halesus > Halesus radiatus. Next base: position 139,042 of record JAHDVE020003212.1, read on the forward strand.
GTTTTTCTTTATAACAAGAATTTCTGAGAAGTTTGCAAAACACCATTATATAGGTAAGATCAATTAGTATTTTAAGAATATCAGCAAATATTTGTACCATGTATTTGTGTTTCTTTATAACAAGAATTTCTGAGAAGTTTACAAAACACCATTATATAGGTTAGATCAATTAGTATTTTAAGAATATCAGAAAATATTTGTACCATGTATTTGTTTTTCTTTATAACAAGAATTTCTGAGAAGTTTACAAAACACCATTATATAGGTTAGATCAATTAGTATTTAAAGAATATCAGCAAATATTTGTACCATGTATTTGTTTTTCTTTATAACAAGAATTTCTGAGAAGTTTGCAAAACACCATTATATAGGTAAGATCAATTAGTATTTTAAGAATATCAGCAAATATTTGTACCATGTATTTGTTTTTCTTTATAACAAGAATTTCTGAGAAGTTTACAAAACACCATTATATAGGTTAGATCAACTAGTATTTTAAGAATATCAGCGAATGAACGAAGAAAGGAGTGTAAGGAGAATATATGACGCGAATGCGAATGGAAGAAAAAGCCGGGGACAACCGAGGAAGACATGGCACGATCAAGTGAGTAAAATACTTGAGTCGGGCCATGTTAATTGTATATTGTGACTATTGTATATTTTTTTTTATATAAGACATATTATGTTAACATGTAACAAATTTAAATTTAAATGAATAAATTCTACACGGGCATTTATGAAGATGTGTAAGGTTTCCAATGACGAAAGTTCTTAGACCATATGCTTTTAAGTTCTATATGAAATACATGCCGTTAGAAGTAAAACGCTCGAAATTGCCTTTAATGATTTTCCGTCTGCACATGTTTTCAAACATTTTGGTATGAATTCCGTAGAAAATAAATGATTCCAGGATTTTTGTCATTGGAAACCTTAGATCATTTCCTAACTAAATACATAGAATTTACAGATACATTATTTATTGTATATGCTTGTTTAGCAACTTGCATAGTGACGTTTAGCGCCTTATTTATGTGCTCGTCCTTAATGCAACAAACACAAAGAAAATGGCGCGGACTAAAACAAAGTGTTTGTTTAACTGTCTTCTCTTATTGTTGTAGGTTTTTTTTTTTTTATTTTACTAAACTGAAAAATTAGTAGTATAATGCAATTTCGAGTGTTTAAAGAACCCATTATATATTTTCTTGAGAGAATCGAAAGCATTCAACGTAAATTCTTTAAGCATATAAATTATAAATTTAACTTACACTTTGCAATTAATACCGAATCCTTAAAATTCCATAACTTTATCACGCTTCAAACGCGACGCTTAATATTTGATCAAATCTTCTTATTTAAAATTATTAATAATAGCCTGGACTCGCCAGAACTCATTTACTTTATAAACTTTCACATACCATCAAGACCAACCTGACAAACCGATTTTTTTTATTTGCTCGCATGCAGGACCAATCTCAGGATAAATTTTCCAATTCACCGTATTTGTGCGCAATATAACGTACAATTTCACAATATCGACATTCTTCACAATACCATCTCAAAATATCGAACTGCGTAATAAAAATAATAAATATAAAATAATACGTAAGACCACAAATTGTGATGCACGCCTATAAAATGTATCGAGAGCATCTCCTGTCCCGGTCCTATCTTCCTCTTCCTCTCCTCTTTTACTTCTTATTTTGTTTGTTGCAATAAAACATACTTACATAACCACTTTTAGCATAAGAAACTTTGTTGGCTTACCTTTTGTAAAACTTCCTTTGTATATAAATCTGTACTAAATCTGTTTGTTTCTTACAAATAAATAAACAAATAAATAAATTTAAAAAATCAAGCCATGTGATTTGAAGAACCCTCAGAAAATAATCGGATTAAGAACAATGTACCGTACCTTCAAGAAATATAAGATTGATAGAACGGCAGTATAGAAACGAGTTTCGGTAAAGCAATTGAAATAGAATCCTCCCGGTAAGCAAAAGGTTTTGGATTCGAGTATCGGTGGCGAAATCACAATTTTTTTGCATGTTAGGTTAGGTTCTTTTTAAGTTATCCTGATAATCTTGAAAATCACCATACAAAAATTTACTTTTTGAAAAGAAAACAAAAACGTTTTCACATCAATATTAATGGTCGTATTTTTCGATCTTATGACTTTATCTCACTCAAAAGTTACGAGCCGACTCTGATTATATATCCATTTATTAGATGTGTAATCAAAATAAAACAAAATCTAATTCATAGATAAAATTAAACATTTTTAAAAAAGTATCCTCGAGGGATGTGTAATGATTTTGTGGCGTAATTATTAAACTAATAAATAATAAAAACTTTATGTAATTGAAAATACACTTTGTATATACCACTTTACTTAAAATATATAAATATTTCTACATGTTTCGATAGCAATGCTATCATCTTCAGGAATAAATTAATACTGAAGATTGCTATCGAAACATGTAAAAATATTTATATATTTTATGTAAAGTGGTATATACAAAGTGTATTTTCAATTATATAATTAATAATGATGCCACAAAGTTATCAATCATTTGAAGAAATTATATTAATAAAAACTTTGTTTAAACCACTGTTTTCAATATATAATGTCCACATGTTTCAGAAGCAAAGCTTCCTTCTACAGGATATACAATATACTAAAATAATGACATAAGCAAATAATAAGCAAATAGTCGAATTAAAAACACAAACAAAAAAATTAAAGAAGGTAAGAAATTAATTAAAAATAATTGAAAAAAAAATATTAAAAATAATAAATTTATTTAGAAATTTAAAAAAGAAATCATTTTTTTAAATAATACAAAGTAAAAAAAAGCAGCAAGACATAAAAAATAAAAATTATTATTATTATTAAAATTTGTATTAGTAATATTCCAAATATAATTATTGATGTGAAAATAAATTTGAGAGACATTTATTTAAAAGAAAATGTATATTTTATTAATAATAATAATTTAAATAAAACACTTTTCCTAATTTAAAAAAATCTCCATCTACTTGTAAACCAGTTGTATTCGTACCTAATTTTTTTAGACCTTTATGTCATAAGAATGAGTTGTTTAAAAAAAAATCCAGTCAGATTCAGAATAATTATAATTACTTAACGCGTGCTCCTTAACTCTAGTATCAAAAATTATATAAGTCTTTCATATGCAAAAAAGTTTCAATCGTAACAAATTAATGTATAAACACCCAATTTATTTATGTGATCATCTTTATCCTTTTTATTTAAAACGTATTTTTTTTTAATTTTTTACTTATATAAAAGCTGGTTGGATAGTAATTGGGATGTTTCTAATTAATATTATGTATTTGAACTATTCTTAATTAAAAATAATATTTTTATTAACTGTTTACTAATTTTCTTATTTGTGATTATTTTTTAGTGAATTATTTACCCTGATGAGGGAAACTTTACTTCTGAAATATGTAGATATTTATGTATTAAAAACAGTGGTTTGAACAAAGTTACTCTTATTTATTATATTTAATAATTTAATCGAGCGGAAAAATCTGAATCTGAAAAACAAATTTCATGACCAATTGAATAACCAGGTGGTGACAGAGTAATGAAAAAAAAATAATTCCTCTTTATTATATAATGTCTAGATTTATTGCCAAACAATACTAATTACGGTTTTTTTTTTCAAGTACATCGTCTTTTGGGCTACCTGCATAATAAATATTGTCAACAGATGATAAAACTATTTTCATTATTGAATCAAAATTTCGTTGCCTTAATGCGCCTACATATAACCTTTAGTATTCCCGCAGCAATCCCGTCTTGTTTATTCGGCTAATGAGTCAGCCTATAGAATGAGGCTGAAAAAACACGAAAACAAAATTCATTATGGTATTCTTCTTTGTTTTCATCAAAAGAAGAAACGCCACCATAAAGATAATACGTGCCCGGAGATATTTTCGATTCGTTGCTTCTGATTATTATGAGAATTTTCATAAGAACATTATATATGTCTATATATGAATCAAAGGCATAAGGGCATAAGTATTAAAAATATATTGTTTTAATCTTTGAAGATAATATTAACAACTTCAGAACGGAATATGAAAACGAAAAGACAGAGGACAGAAAAAAGATAACGGTAGCAGCTGGGACTCGAGCCCAGGGACTTCATGATCTATCCGGGACCTGCTCTCTAAACCACTGAGCTACGACTACCCAAATCCGTCCAGTCAACTTTGTCGGTATCATTCCTCGATTTCTAAGAACTGTCAATATCATCCTCAATTAATTAATTCTCATATATTTTTGGCTGATACCTTTTTATCATAACTACAAGATTCTATCCGAATTTATTTGCAATAATTAAATAGTGTCTCGGATACACCTATCCGATTTTAATTTATATGGGACATCTGTTGACTTTTTCTACAAGTCTAGGATTAATATTCAACTTTTTGGAATAACTTATCGAAGCTTGTAGACTTCATTGGAATATATTTTTAATAATTTAAGATAACATTATCAACCCCAGAATGAAACATGAATCCGAAAAGACACAGAAAATAAAAAGGTAAAGGTAGCGGTTTCTTTCTGGAGTTGTAAATATTATCTTCAATGATTAAAATTACATTACAATGAGGTTTATAAGGTTCAATAAGTTATTCCAAAAAATTGAATCAATAATGTACCTAAGAAAATTATGTTTTCAAAATCCAACATGCTGTAGGGAAATAAGTATTTTTTTCAAGAAAGATAGTTTTCCAGGCAGCTTTCTTTCGTGCAGTATTAAAATTTAAAAAAAATCTAATACTGACCTTTAGCACCCGAAATTTATAATGGTCTACGTATTCAGTGAAAAAATCAACAAAAAGATATTACCGAATTGTCACCATATTGTTACCATATTGTCAAACCACAAAGTGATTGCTTCTTATGAAAAAAAAAGATATTATTTATAATTATAAAAACGAGACATTTCCGAATACTAAAATAATTTACGTAACCAAACAAAGTTTTTAATTAAATCACAGACATATTTATATTTCTTTGACATTGTCCAAGCTAAGATTTAAAAAAGAAATTGCATTTAAAACAATGCAATCGTCAGCAACAAACTCTTCTTATGTATTTTTTTTAAATATTAGCTCCGCACAGAAAGCTTCGAGGAAAATTATTTTTTACTTTGACATTTTTGGTACATTTAAATGACAATTTCTATTTGAACACGTTCGATAGACGGTGCTTTCTTTAATTTATTAATAAGAATGTGTTTTTATTTATTCATGTATGTCATAAAGATCTGATAACAAAGGTTAGTTTTGGTTGTTTGTATAACAATGACAGTATGTTGAACGATATCGAATACGACAACAAAGGTTAGATCTTATTTTTTGTATAACAATGACAGTATGTTGATTGATAACGAATACGACAACAAAGGTTAGATATGATTGTATAACAATTACGCAATGCTGAATTATTTCGAATTCGATATCAAAGGTGAGTTCTGGTTGTTTGTATAACAATGACAGTCTGTTGGATGATATCGAATACGATAACAAAGGTTTGATCTGATTGTTTGTATAATACTGACAGTATGTTGAATGATATCGAATACGACAACAAAGGTTAGATCTTATTGTTTGTATAACAATGACAGTATGCTGAATGATAACGAATACGACAACAAAGGTTAGATATGATTGTATAACAATTACGCAATGCTGAATTATTTCGAATACGATATCAAAGGTGAGTTCTGGTTGTTTGTATAACAATGACAGTCTGTTGGATGATATCGAATACGATAACAAAGGTTTCTTCTGGTTGTATGTATAACAATGACAGTATGTTGAACGATATCGAATACGACAACAAAGGTTAGATCTTATTTTTTGTATAACAATGACAGTATGTTGATTGATAACGAATACGACAACAAAGGTTAGATATGATTGTATAACAATTACGCAATGCTGAATTATTTCGAATACGATATCAAAGGTGAGTTCTGGTTGTTTGTATAACAATGACAGTCTGTTGGATGATATCGAATACGATAACAAAGGTTTGATCTGATTGTTTGTATAATACTGACAGTATGTTGAATGATATCGAATACGACAACAAAGGTTAGATCTTATTGTTTGTATAACAATGACAGTATGCTGAATGATAACGAATACGACAACAAAGGTTAGATCTGATTGTTTGAATAACAATTACACAATGCTGAATTATTTCGAATACGATATCAAAGGTTAGTTCTGGTTGTTTGTATAACAATAACAGTCTGTTGGATGATATAGAATACGACAACAAAGGTTAGATCTGATTGTTTGTGTAATAATGACAGTATGTTGAACGATATCGAATAAGATAACAATGGTTAGTTTTGGTTATTTGTATAACAATGACAGTATGTTGAACGATATCGAATACGATAACAAAGGTTTCTTCTGGTTGTATGAATAACAAGAATACGAAAACAAAGGTTCATTCTGATTTTTTCTAAAACAATTACAGTATGTTAAATACGTTTTTCCTAACTTATACCACTCTGCCAGTGATCGTTTTGGAAAAAAAATATATCGAAAGCGTCGCTCTGTGACTTTATGTGGATCTTTGAGTATTATTTTATAAGCCGGGAAGATCTGAGGGGCCGTTATGATAAAAGATTGTTGATAAACTAACCACAATTTAAATATTGCTATGCCTCAGGAAATTCCCTTACTTCGTTAATACTTTGAGGATTATATAAAGGCGATATCATTTCCCGAAATAAAGAGACGAATTTTGGCTAAGTATTATTCTATCTGGGAATTCTTTTTAAGTGTTTTCTTTTCACCTTATATTTTTTATTTATTTCAAAGGTGATCTTTAACCTTTCATCAGGGTAGCGAAGTAAATTCGTAAAGTCAAACACTTAAAAAGAATTTTTTTATTTTAATAAAATACGCCCAAATTGGATGTCGGACCCATTATGTCTACCTCTCTTCTATGGCAGTCCAATTTGCGTGAAAATTCTAGCTTTATTTATGTGATGGTTTTTAAACTATTCTAATCCTTTATTCATATAATTATAATGGAAACTGAATAATGTATTTTCATCTGAGTGTTGAATTCATTATTCCGTGGTGTGAGAATTTTTTTAATCATTCTACGTTTTCCAGCGTATTGATTTTAAATAAACAACACGAATCAGCATAAATGAAACAGAGTTGCCAACAATATGTCTGTATCCATCCCGCAAAGATCATGACTCGAATGCAAATCGGTGTGGAAACGACACGGAAAAACTTTGCAGAAGAAAAAATAATCCTTTTTGGTGCTTAATAATATGCAAATAAAATCTGATTTAAATTTCTGCTAGGGAGCGATCACTTTTCCCTTGATATCCTCATTGGAATCCTGGCGCAGGGGCTTATGATCCCGAGGAGGATGAAACGGAAAGTTTTTCTGATTGATTTTAGGACTCGTCAAGGGAATGTAGGGACGTTTCTGCTCTTTATGCATCTACGTCAGTATCTGATATAAATACTAACGATATTTCCAGAAAAAATAAGTTTTTCAGTCGAAAAATAATGGGTACTTTGCTTCAAACCCTGGTACTGACATCTCTAAGTATATATTAATCTCAGGTTTCGCGTGTGACATCAGCTTGACGTAATTAGAAGGTAAAAATAGTAGTAATTGTCCAGCTATTCGACAAGGCTCTACGATAAATCTAATTTAACCTAATAAAGCTTTTTTTAACTCTTTCAGACAGGAATTAAAATTTTCGGTGATAAAACACACCACTTTGATGGTTAATAATACTGATGGCCTAGTTTTTTTTTAAATACTTTAGAAATTATTATTACTTTTATTTGAAAGAACATTAACACATATCCCTACAGGCGTGTTAACTTCAAATGACAAATAATGCACTGTATTTAAAAAAAAAGCATTTTGATAATTCAAAAAAAATTACATCAAATTTAGACAATTAAAAATATACCTTTTAAACATGAATAAAAAAAAATTTAATTTCGCGAATGTCACCGTTAAAAATATAAACATAACCATTGCCTGAACCTGTAGCATAAATCCAAGGAAAAAAAACTCGTTTGGAAAGTAATGCCAGCTATTGGTAAACGATAACTAATAATTTTTATTCGATCTTATGGAGGAAAAAAATCTGGAATCCATGTATTTAAAAATACACGTATGATATCAACGGAGTAAATAATATATATACATTTGGTTAAGTAAGATTAGGTTTTCGGGCTAGTTTTTTTAATTTTGTTTTTAATGTTTTTATACCGTTTTTAAAAAGTGTGGCGATTCATACTTGGATGATGAACACTTGGAGCAGGTCGATGAGTTTGTATATTTGGGAAGTACGTTTACGAGAGATGGAAAGACTGATAAGGATATTGAAAGAAGGGTGAATGTAGGAAACTCCATTACCGGAGGACTGAATACGGTTGGCGTTAACAAAAAGTTGTCCAAAAAAGCAAAGCCAGCAGTTCAATGGAGTGCTGATACCAACCCTGATGTATGGCAGTGAGGCATGGAATTGGCAGAGGGAGGATGAAAGTAAACTGAATGCCGCAGAAATGAAATCTCTCATGCGAATGTGTGGTAAAACCATGTACGATCGTGTGAAAAATATTGGGATTCGTAAAGAATGCAAGGCTCATGTAAGCGTCATGAGCAAGATTAAGAAAGTTACGCTTTGATGGTTTGTCATGTACAGCGAATGAACAAAGAAAGGAGTGTAAGGAGAATATATGACTATGTGAATAGAATAAGCAGGGGACGCCCGATGAAGAAATGGCACGATCAAGTGAATCAAATACTTGAGTCGGGCCATATCAGAAGTCGAAATAATAGAAGAGAATATATGAAACGATGAATGTGAATGAAGCAAGAAGTATATACCAAGATCGAGTTGTTTGGCGGTTCGTCCTCTCTAACTACCCCTGCCGGGAAACTGAGGGCTTGATGGTTAGTTAGTTAGTTAGTGCCGATTCATACGTGTGTTAATTTATTCGGTCACCATTCGAAAAACCCTTTAGGTGATATTTGCCAAAAATGGAATTAAAAAGAAATGTTTCATTATTTATGTCACTACTTTCTAAGTGAGATGGGTACTTCTTTATAATTTAACGTATTAATCGGGAGTGATATTCCAGGTGAGAGTGTTTCTGTATCTGTTTGCATGTAATAAGATAACCCTAGCAAGTAATATTTGTACAGCGTCCTCAAGGTGATTTATCATTAAAACGGTGCTATACAAATCATCCAATTATTATTATTATTATTATCTTGTATTAAATTTAGATAATTCTAGGAAATGATATGAAAAGTAAATTAGCTTTACGTTAGCTATTTGATGTACTCTTTCCTAACCATTTTTTCAATAACTCTACCTATGTTTAAACTAAATAAAACTAAATGCTAAATAACTTAGAAGCCCTTGAAAAAAAAAATCAGTAAAAAATAATAATAGCCATATACTAAATAACCAAAAACATTTAACGTATAGTCCCATTTTAGACCTATTTCCGTTCCCCTCCAACTCTCCCTCTCCTCAAACAAGCCACCACCGTAATTGACGTTCTGTTACCTTCTTTATCTTTCATGGTTTTTTCCCATCGTACGTGTAATTAGGTATTGGTATTGTAGGTTTTTATTTTTATTTTATTGTTATATTGTTGTCTCCCTCTTAATATTGTTTCTCTTTTTCCCCATTTTCACCCTATATATACTGCACACTCTTGTTATTTAATTAGTATGTTCTATGTGCTGAAGACGATTCGGCAGAATCGAAACTAGTCTACAAATAAAAATAATAAAATAAAAGTGGATTAAAAACAAAGTGACTTGTTATTTAATACATCATGTCAATCCACAATGTGTTTGCTTATTCTGAAAATCAAATAAAACTTACACTGAAATCACAAGAACTTTGCGTACATCACCTTCAAATGTGATTTAGGTAAACAGAGTTAGTGGGTTTTGAATATAGATCGTTCATCATAAAGTTAATAATTTCAAAGGGACATAAATTTTATTTGAATCTATGTAATAACTACGATAGGATACTAAAACATCAGCAGCGTCTTGGTGCTTTCCATTAGAGTTGAACAATATTGATATTCTTGAATGAATTTTGCTTCACAATTCCCTTATCGATTTTCCAGTCAATTCTTTACCATCGACAATCCTCCTTTTTCTGGTCTGCCTCTTTCCTCTCTCCTTTCAATCGCTCCCTCGAGGAGCTGCCTGCTCGGTTCAGATTGCGGTCATAGTACCATGTGACCGAAAAATGCAACCTCCCTTTTTATATGTCTCTATAAGAAGCTTAATGTCTTTTCGCTATTTTTCAGATTTTTTTGTTAGCATCAATTTTTATATCCTGTAGTTTGTTGATAGCGTCATAAGTCGTGTTTTTGGTGGTTAAATTGAAATCCCCCTTTACAAAATTTTGGAGTAGATAAAAAATATAACTATGACATCGTTTATTTTTGCAAATATTATTCAAAACGTTTCGGTTCGTTATAATTTCAATAAGGTATAAATTATGTTATTCGAATTAATTTATTATCTACCGTTTTTCACAGCACTTTTGTCCCACTCGCATTTGTTATATAAATTACTAGCTGATGTATACCCGGCCTTGCTCGGATTTATGTAAAGTTATGATATTGTGAATTCTCGCTTGTCATTAGGGTACCATAATTTATTTGACAGCGAAAATAATTATCTCTAAACAAAGAAACGGTTTGAAAATTTTATTTAATTCCAAATAATAGAGTTCTTATGTAGGTATCTACTTGTTTTACACTTTGAACATTCTCTACCCAAAAAAACCTTCTTCTTTTGAATATGCCATCTGCAGCTAACCAGAGTGTTATATCTATGGGCCAACCTAAATAAAACATGGCGGGTTCAATGTTTTTCATACTAATTTTAAAGCGTTATAGCAACAGTTTTACATATTGGATTTCATTTAAACAACTTTCTAAACCTTCCCTGCACTAATAAAAACAAATTGTGTCATTTTCACCGAAACTGGTTCAGTGATTTTCGAGAACATGGAGGACAAAGAGACAAACAAACTTGCATTGATTTTTATATACGTAGATTATTGTCATTTTTTGTTACATTATCGTTAATTAGTTAGTATTGAATATATTTATATATATTTTTTAAAGATGCACCTTCCTGACAATATTAAAAACTTTCAATATCATCGGAAAATGTTGCTCGTATAATTATGAAGGACTTATGGGCACCTTACACGTCACTTATTTCCACACCGATCTTCACATCTAATCTGGAATATTGGGATCAGAAAATCTTTGCATTACACGATCATTATTTTTATACCTAAAATTTTAAACAGATATAGTTGTCTTTAAGGAAGAAATAATATTTTGTATCAATATTAACAAATGGCAATATTTTTAACATAGCCATAAATCATATAAGGAATTATTTGCCACATATGTCAAAAATATATGCGAAATTCGAACGCCGAACAGAAAAACGCGTTCACAATCGGTAATTAACACAGTTTTGTCTGCTTTTAATCTTTTACAAAATAAACACGCGATATTTTCATTCAGGACGAAAATAATAGTTTGGTACGTAAAACAATGGTAGCTGTCAAATAATGCGCGCCAAACTTTAAGAAATATTTCGTCATTTTTTCATATGGAAACTGTATGGAAAGACGACCTGTATGGAATCTAAACGAAAAAAAGTGTCGTGTAAAGCATCCATTAGCTAACAGAAGAATTAAACCCACGAAACCTAGATGGAAACTGGACGCATTTGTCAACTCAGCTGCTACAGGACAAAATATATTATTTGCTTGTCGTTCGATTTTTTAAGAATCGCGAGAAACTATCAATTGAATTAAAATGCGACTCAAAGAGACTTTAACTATATTCAGTAACTTAATCTGAAAAGGTAAGTACTTTCACATCTACTTCCTCTCTCTTCTCCATATTCTATACGACTCACAAATTAGAGGTTTTAAAGATCCAGCTACCCTTAGCAAGAGGACGCTTGTTAGATATTTAAATAACAAAAAACTTTTCCGAACCTTTTTGCTCTTGTGAAAATAACCCCGCTGGTGAGCGCTCTCAACACAATATTATAAAATACCAAATTTCCAAAGACGCCCACATAAAAAAAAAATCTATACGAAAAAATGCCCACCTTTTAAATAGGTACGTTTTCGTCTAAGGTTGCCCATTGTCCTGGAACTGTAAACGACAACGACAAGGCAACGACAAAGCAATGACAACGACGACACGACAGCGAACTAACGACAACGGAGCAAGTGCGAAAAGCTCATCGAAACGTAAACGAACCTACAGAAACCTCATCCACCGAGGCTCGGGAGGTGATTCAGACCCGATTGCCATAAAGAAAATCAGCTGCGGGAAACTTTTAGTCCTAGACTAAATTGTCTTTGTCTCATTTTGACAGATACCCTCGCATCTATTTCCGAAAGATAAATTAACTTGTATATGTAGATTGTTTTGAAAATAGGTAGGTACTGTTAAAATTTGTGTTAAGATACACTATTCATTTTTTATCCTCGTTTGTAACTATTCTACAACATAAATTCGGGCTACAAAAAAAAAATGTATGTTAGATATTGCAGTTTTTGACGTTAATAAAACAATTATATATGAAAATAACAGCGAGTGTCTCAAGGGCGCTTTGAAAAGCTATAAAATGTATTAAAACTATGTTAAAACATATTTAAATATTCCAATGGTTAGACAATATGATATTTAATACAAGAACATCGATTTTCACATATTATTTACGACTGCTGTGGACTGTGAAAGGGTTCAGATTTGTGATATTGAATGGCAAGAGTGAAAAAAATATACATACGATACAAATTTAGCAAATAGTACGAACAGAAAATATAATACGGGTATAATTGAATTTAGATATGACGGGCTCTATCTGAAATAAGGGTTTAATCATTATTATTATTAATGGATAAGATTTTGCATTTTTATTAAAAGACGGGTTATATATCGAAGTCGCTACTTTTGTCCGTGGAAATTAGCGATCAATTATTTATAATTTTTTTTACAACATGTTCGATAATATTATTCAAAGTCAAAACGTTATTTGAAATGACTTTAGATATATTCAGTAGTCAGTTTAGTATACAGATGTTTCCCAATCGTCACTTCCCCTTCTCTATATCCTCCCATACCACAAGTGAGGAGGCCGCGCCGCATCCCGGAGGCTGGTGGTCTCTTGTGTTGGGGACGGGTACGGGGGCGAATGGACAGCTCCTTAGATAATCACATGCAATTGTTAGCTGTGCACCGTCAACATATGAAGCGTGCTACTTGCATTTGACCTATACTCACCGCTTCTTAGTGTGTTCACATTATCAAAACAATACAACACATTTAAATAAATCAACTAAGAAAACATTGTCAGTTAAATACGAGTAAAAACACATTATAAATGTGAAAACAGAATTTAGAATTTTAATTGCTTTCTAACTAAATCGGTTTTACCGATAATAAATCATTACCCATCCAAATTTTAAAGGAGTGTGAGTAAATTAAATCATATAAATAAGTCGTCACAATGTGGATTAACCACAGTTTGAAAATGGCCTTACACGCCGAAAGAGCTGTCACAATAATTACAACTAAAAATACTTGCAGAACTTAATAATAACATTATTAAATTTGATTTACATTAAATTTAAAAAAAAAATAGAGTTCTACGAACTAAACACAAAAACAATTACTAATTAATATCTCACAGTGAGATTATCTAAAAAGGTCAGTTACTGTTGTATATATTTCTGGAGAATTGCACAATATAGACGAGTAATGCGTGTAAATCAGGAATTGGGGCATATGTTTCACAGTGGATAATTTAATTTATTTTATAAACAATAATTATTAGTTATATAATTGAAAATACACTTTGTATATACCACTTTACTTAAAATATATAAATATTTCTACATGTTTCGATAGCAATGCTATCATCTTCAGGAATAAATGAATACTAAAAAATAATTTCAAGTATATGTTTTTGTTTATGCTCATATTTTGTATATTCGTAAATTATTGTTTTAAATTTTTTATCATTTTTCTATACTTGAAATTATTTTTTAGTATTCATTTATTCCTGAAGATGATAGCATTGCTATCGAAACATGTAGAAATATTTATATATTTTAAGTAAAGTGGTATATACAAAGTGTATTTTAAATTATATAATTAATAATGATGCCACAAAGTTATCAAGCATTTGAAGAAATTATAATAATTATTAGCCTGAAACACTCATCCAAATTGAAAAAACCTTCCGAGAAAAGATAAATGTCGCCGACAGGATTTTTGATCTAATACCGTTGCCTAATGGTTATCCAAAGATTCCTACTTCCTTTATTTTGGCACCTACCTGTTATACGTGATAAATTCATTTAATTGAAATCACCGGGTTATACATCAAATACACTTTTCGTAATCACTGATTTGCTTTCAGATTCACAAACTATGGAAAAAAAAACAAACATTACGTATTTCGTACGCACACAACCTAATACAACACGATAAAATAACCGTAAATTATTTTTAAATTTAGTGTGTTTTTATAAAAAACCTTGATATTTTTTTATGGTTTTAATAAATGGAAAATGATTATGTAGAAGAAATTTCTTATCGTAGCTACCTACCTGGTAAAAATATGACGCAAATCTATTAGCGTGTCCTTTATTACCCCACAATCTTCTAGCTGAAAAGCACCGTCATAGCATTTATTTAGATTCTTTGCTAACTCAGATATTACATAACGTATTCAAGTAAAATGCCTCTTTTCCGTCCGTTGCTATCGCACACCAAAGGCCAGTTTTTGGGTTGAAACAACATTTTTAGAAAATGGCAGACACGTCTGCAAAGTCAACACTGGCCATTGTTTTCGATATCTAAATTATTATTACAGTACTCCAATCGTATAAAAAGTAATTTTTCTTCATCCCTTTCACAGAGGCTGTCCAGACATATTTTCTTTGTGCGGCGGTCATCGCCTCCCGCTATTAAACCCCCATACAGTTTCTTCAGGCAACCGTTGGGTCCGCTTTTTATGGACACTCGATTTTTTTTATACTCTCCTCACTGACCGAATATGGGGGAAAGTTCGTTTACTTGGACCAACATGTATCGAAGATTGTGGAAATGTTGATGCAGAATGAGGTTGAAATAAATGATTTGACTTAAGATTCTCTATGTTCGAATGCTTTGAATTTTTACAATAATTTTATACATTTCCCGAAAAGCAGAATTTAGAATTATTTTACTTTACTTTGGAAGGCGGGTATGGGTACCGTGGCCCCGAGAACCAATTATTGGATAACTAATACCTTTTGCATAGGTTACCCCAAGTGTTTGCTGACTTAGCATGGGTGCCGGGCTCATGGGGCGAGGTTTTTCCACATCTTGGCGGTGGATGCGTTTGCCCACCAACCGCGTAGTAGACCAGATCGGGAGAGGCCGGTTGAGGGAGACCCCTTGACCCTTCCAGCAGGATTCTTGTACTTGATTCTTGAACTTACACTGCAGTGGGAGGGAGGGATGGATTAATACGTTCATCATTCCTGGACACACCTTCAGATTCCTATTCACCCCTCATACCTTTTCCTTCTCAGAATTTTCTCCCCCCCCCCCTCTTTCCTTAAAAAGACCCTCTACACAGCATCTTCGAAGATGACACGAGGGAATTTTTTTTTACGCATTACCTCTTGTGTGAAATTAATATTAAAAAAAAATCTTCCACCAATGAGGTCGGCAATATCTGTAGGAAGGAAATTTATCTATTAATTTTCTGATGGTTTAATTCTAGAATAGTGTTAGTATGGCAGGAAACTAAATACACACGATTATCTTATTATTTTATTAACATTATTCCTGCGTTCGAGCATATTATTAACAATGCTAGGCTATTTGTTGAATCTTCTTTCTATAAAATTCTTTCTCTTTTCAATCCGTACGTATTATCCTTTCCAAATGAGCTTTGAAATTGAAGTATTTATTGTTAAAACACGACCGTAAGAAAACCATTCACACCTATGAAATATTTCAAGAACACGTCTTTCCATAATACTTCTACAAATCAGTTTCTAATAAGGTTTGCTGTTTTATAAACACGTATATTTTAAACTGTTCATGTTTTACAATGTCATAGTAATTATAAATCTAATGCCTTTATTACCCACCTATTGCGCTGAAACTAGCTACTTACATACTATCTACCTTCTCACTTCTTTTATACTTATGTTATTATATTATGCACCAAACTACTTCTTATACTCTTTTGTACAACCTGCTGTTATAATGTAACCACAGGTTAAACTATTATTTATCGCGATAATTACGCTTTAACTACATACTGTTTTATTGTACCTACTTACTTCTTTTACACTTTATTTATTATTTTATGTTTACATTATTGTACTCCCTTGTAAAACTATGTCATAAATGTATCAATGTGTAAAAGCCTTCTAGGCGTTAATAAATAAATAAATAAATAATAAAATAAATAAACTACTGTTTCTAAGTTGATCCATCATAACACTGTGATATCCTTAGCATGGCGGGCGAAAAAATTCTTTAAAAATTATACTACTTTTTGCTTGAAAAAAAAAACGCGTATTCTCTCTAGTTCTTCAATCGTTGACTTGTATTCACGAACGACATACATTACCTTATCAGGGATGGGTAGTTTTTCTTCACTTAGGCTGTCCCCTATTCCGTGCGAACCCTAACTTAATACCCTCCTTATAGAACCTTTGAATAAAATCTAATTACGGGGCGGACCTCTATTGCCGGAGTTATGTAATGTATTCATGTTTCAAAGAAAAAAAAAATTC
The DNA here is from genome assembly GCA_022606495.2 of Halesus radiatus. Taxonomy (NCBI): domain Eukaryota; kingdom Metazoa; phylum Arthropoda; class Insecta; order Trichoptera; family Limnephilidae; genus Halesus; species Halesus radiatus. Next base: position 155,967 of record JAHDVE020003212.1, read on the forward strand.
ACTCGAAATAATATTTACGAGGTCAAAAGTATTGGATATTTCTTTCTCATTCCCAAAAAGAATGTTTCTGAGGTATTTATTTTCCATCTGACATTAAAAATAAGCGGTAATAGGTTGCACGGTAGATAGAGTCACTAACATAACCACTTAAACTTTTACGCTTATCATACTTTTACGCTTGAAATATTTGTTATACGTATTTGTCAATTTGACTAATATAACTATCAACTATCACAAAAATAGCCCGCAACACTGTAAATAACTAAAAGTGTAAAAATAAATAAAAATTGTTAATATTTATTGAAAGCTTCTTACTCTTTTTAATATCATTTTAAATAATATTTTCCAGTCCTAAAATTATAAATTTTTCAATAAATACCAACTCTTCTTGTGCCACCAATCTTCTGTGCCACAAACCAAGCGACCTGTCAGGTAAGTAAGTTTTTCTGTATCTGTTTGTACATAATTAGATAAATAATAGGAAGTAATATTTGTACAGCGCCCTTTAGGTGATTTTTCACAAAAACGGCGCTATACAAATCATCCAATAATAATAATTATTATTATTATTGTAAATTACAAAAATATTAGTAGTTTATATTATTTAATAAATACTTAAACCAGACTCTTTTTTAAGATCAAATCGAAAGATAGCGGTGACATATCTCTAGAAAATTAACTAAAATCATACTCTTATTGGCATAAAAATAATTATCTTTGGTTCAATCGATACATTTATTTGCCTTATTTTATGCGCAGGCTCGACTAAAAATGTTGCTGTATAGAAAAAAAATATATTAGAGAGATACAACATAAAATGGACGCAAAATATGTTAGTCGAAACGACTGAACTAAGTAACTAACTAACAATCACACCGTTTCCTCTTAGGGGTAGGCAGAGAGGACGAACCGCCGAACAAATCGATCTTGGCATACACTTCTTGCTTCATTCTTCACTTCATCGTGCCGTGTCTTCCTCGGACGTCCCCAGCTTCTTCTTCCATTCATATTCGCGTCATATATTCTCCTTACACGAATCTTATGAGATTAGTCTTATAGGGTTACATATCGTCCTCTTTTATTAAAATGTCAACATCAGTTAAACTAGAATAATTGACATATGACCTAACAAAAACTCACTGGGTTTTTTAATAATAGCATTGTAATCCAAATGCGTAGCTTTCATTGTAATACCTTGATGGTGGTAGCAAAACCTGATCGGAATTTAGTAGAATAATAGTGGTATTATTCAAAATAAGTACTATTTTAATACAATTATTTTTATAAACAATAATTATTAGCCTGAAACACTCATCCAAATTGAAAAAACCTTGCGAGAAAAGATAAATGTCGCCGACAGGACTCGAA
>JAHDVE020003213.1:0-177904 GCA_022606495.2 Halesus radiatus
AAGTGAGTGTTTTGTGTAGTTAGTTTTTGAGTGTGAGATGTGGAATAGTTGATTTGGTCGTGTGCTTCGTGCTGGACAGTGGATATGAATATTTTCTAGAATGTAGTAATTGTCAACAACGTTGTTAATGATTTTGTAAATGAATTTTTGGTCGGAGATATTCCTTCTATCTTCTACTGATGATAAATTATGGAATGCTAATTAGTCTTTTTGAGGTGTTCGGTAGGACCTAAAATCTAAGTGTTTGTGAGCTTATTTTATGTCTTTCTAATCGTTCAATGTTTACATTACGTTCTGGGTTCCAAATCACTGATCCGAATTCTAATATTGCGAGAAAATTATTGTATTTTAATTATATGCGGTGATTTAAATGGATTATTACGAACCCTATTGATTTATATGATATAATTATATTGATATATCTTCCTAGGTACTATTGAATAAGTAAATATTAAATCAGCACGATAGATTGACGACATAAAACATTACGACAGAGTGACTAAATTATACTCCTTGCTGGAGTAAACTTATTTTTTTAGTGGAAACTTGTAATTACCTAAGAGTATTGCATAAGATGTTTTTTTCCTTGTTGGGTTTTACGACCACACAACTAGTTAACATACGAGTTGGTGGTTAAACCCATACAATTTAAAATATCTACGATAGGCATAGAGCTGGGCTGGCCACACTTTTTTTTCTATATAAGTGCGACTAGTTGATTAAAGAAATGTGGCGATCGACTGATATCGCTTGCAATTATATCATGAGATGAGTATAAAAACTCAATTACAAATTGAATATGTATATGTATTTTGAAAACAGATATTTATATTTATTTAAAAAAATCAATAAAATAATATAATTATGTATTTCACTAGTTTATACTATTTCTTGTTCAAAAAAGTCAAAAGTATTAGACATTCGTCCCTTAAAATCCGTTAGTTCCCTCTCTTCTCATTTTAATGGAACGTCTAGTACAGTGGTTCTTAACCTTTTTGGAGGTACCGAACCCCACCAGTTACATATGCGCATTCACCGAACCCATCCTAATTTGAAAAATAAAATTAGATTTTTACAAATTCAAAACATGGTATATATTTATATAAAGCGCCCTTGAGGTGATTTTCTCACGAAAACGGCGCTATAGAAATAATCCATTTATTATATAGGTTTACAAAATGAAAAAAAAAAAAAAACAAAGATCAAAACATTAAATTTTAATGGTTAAATCAAAACATGAAACATATTAATTAATATTTACTTCAAATCAGTGTAACTTCTACTGTTGCCTTTCAGAAACCAATTCAGAAATTCACGGCTTTACCTTGGCAAGTGCCACTCTCATGTCATTTTCACAACAGAGTCTATTCCTCTTCTTCATTTTTATATCCAGAATCTTCGAAAAGGATTGCTCGCAAAGATATGTTGTAACAAACGGTATAAAAATCTCCAGAGCTTTCTTAGCAATAACAGGGTATGTTTCCATTTGTTGACACCAAAACGTTGAGAGCGATGTTGTTCTGAAGAGTTGCTGTTGAACCTGGCTCTGCTGAATTTCAATGATTTCGTCAAGGTATTCATCATTGATGTTGACTGCTGTCTCAACACTAAACGTGAACGGCTGTCTCACCCATGCTGGATATGACTCTCTTGTAGGGAAGTATCCATCGAGAGAGTTTGCAAGCTCATCTAAGTGCCTGGCAATTGCTTGCTTCAGTTCCGCGGGTATTTCAGGTAGATCATCGTTCTTATTTACACAGTCGTCTAGCAGGGGAAAGTTTGCAAAGTTATCGTTCTCTGTTCGTCGTTTCGATAACGGTAACTTTTTTTGAAAAGCCTTCAGGCCTTCTTCCGCTTCGATGATGTTGACTCCACCGCCCTGCATCTGTTTATTGAGATGATTGAGAGCTGCGGAGATATCAACCATGTACGCTAAAATGAGAATGAACTCAGAATTTTTGAAGCAATCCGCATGACAATGTTGGTGCTCTTGCAAAAACTGGGCTAATTCCACACGCAAGGCAAAAACACGATTCAACACCTGTCCCCGGGACAACCACCGAACGTTAGAATGGTACAGAAGTACCTCAAAGTCTGATCCCATTTCATAACAAAGCTCCTTGAAGATGCGGTGCCTCAGAGCACTATTTCGCACATAGTTCACGCATTCCACTACAATTTTTAATACTTCTGCCAGTTTGGGAGGCAAGGTTTTTGTTGCCAACGCATGCCTGTGTAGAATACAATGCGTAAAAATGATGTGTGGTGCATCGGCTTTCACTAACGCACCAAAACCAGACTTTCTTCCCAACATGGCTGGAGCTCCGTCCGAACAAACTGCAGAAACCATATCCCACGAAAGATTGTGGATAACTTATATTCAGCCGCTTTTCCCAGCATGATATTCACCATCTTCAACATAGCTGGTTTTATGAGTGTTTCACCAATGGTGTGTGGTTTGCCCTGCTTTGCGATCAGGTAAACAACTTCGTACGATGCTGTGAGGATCGGTTTATTGACGGGTACAAAGTCGAGTACAGATAGAGTAGCCTTTTCATCAAATCTGGCTCTCTTCACCTTGAATTCAGCGAGCGTTGTGTTCTTGTATTTTCCATCTCCATGCAGCTTAAGGAAGTGTTCTCTTAGTTTTGCCGGTGCTAGACTAGAATTACTCAACTTGGCATTGCAAATCATGCAGCAAGGATGCTGACTCCCATCACGTTCCGTTATACATGTGAATCCATATTGCACAAATTCATCCGACCACTTTCTTCTTTTTTTTTGCTCGACATAGTTAGTGCGAAGGGATTAAATATTAAAATATTAAGAAAGGTATCACACGACGTAAAATACACAGAACACACCACTAATCTGTAAGACAACCGGTACTGTGTAATGTCAAAAAATGAATCGTCAAGATGACGGCTACATCATGACCATAGAATTTTGCCGTTATGGAGCTTAGAGTGTAAACATGTTCTTTTTATATTTGAAAGTAGTTAGGTACCGACGATACACGTAAAATGTCTATGGTAATTTTGGGGCGGCCATCTTGACCGGTAATCGCAAGCTCTACCGCTGCAGCCAATGATGGACAAGCGGGGCGTGTCACCACGAATCATATAAGTCAGGGGTCTTGACCTCCACCGAACCCCCGAGACTGACTCACCGAACCCCTGGGGTTCGATCGAACCCAGGTTAAGAACCACTGGTCTCGTAGTTTTGACTTGTTTGAACAAGAAATAGTACAATATATAGGTCCGCGAACGACCAAAAATACCTTCGGGATCGACAAGTAGATCGCGTTCGAGGCACTGGCCATCCCTCGCATAGAGTAATACGATTAGAGGCGCTATAGCGCACCTAATAGCGGTGGGCGTTTATGAATATTACCCCCAACTAAATTGGACCAGTTTTTTCGCATCGTGTCTCATCTAAATATGAGACATCAACGATTATAAGTAACATTTCCTAGTCGTATTTCTTAGTCCTCGATATCTTGGTGTATCACTGGACAGAAGCCTGGCGTATAACTCCCACCTGAAGAATGTTCACAAGAAGACCAAGACTCGCATAAATATCATAAGAAACTAGCTGGGGTTACGCAAAACACCCTACGAACAGCTATGATTGTCTTGGTCTACTCGGTAGCGGAATATAGTGATCGACCGGTTTCGGAAGTACCCTCCCTTCGTCGTGAACATATAAATTAATTTCTATATAACCCCATTCAGTGACTAAAATCACCTCAAGGGCGCTTTACATCGTGTTTGTAGTTTGTAGCCTCTATAGGTTTGTTTTTAGACTTAAAGGTTTCGAAATTGCTTTCTGACCAAATGAAAAGTCATTCCAAGATTGTGGAATCAGTACATTGAAAGCGCGTACAAGAGGGTTCAATCTACGAGTATCTCTCAATCTTCAATCTCTATATTAGTAATACTAATCTAAGACACAAAATAATGATAGACATACATGAATATTTAGGTGTTGGAGTGGGAGCTGACTAAAGGGAAGGGGTAATTAGGGCTTTCTTCAGAAGAACAGAGCGGTTCACTGGACAAATTTATGTGCTTTAATTGTGGCAAGCCACAAAGTAAAAGCGTTTTACGAATATCTAATATTATTCACGTTCCTCGTGAACTCTGAAAATATATATATATATATATATATATATATGAGAGAGAGACACTCCCTGACAATATTTAAATTCCTTCTACTTCCATCATTATAAGCGGAAAATGTTGCTTGTGCAATGGTGGAGGACTTAGCTAACAGAGGATTGAACCCATAACGCCTGGGATTATTAACACCGTTATTTGCTCTCGGCATACTAACTGATCTTAATTGTCCTAAGGCAGTGAAGCACAACTCGATAAAATAAATAAAAGGAAACAACATTCACCCACTGCCCTTTCTTAATGAGCGTTGTAATTGATATTTTAAATGCTTTATAAAGGTACACCATGGTGTTTTTAAAATCATGTAAATAACTGAAATAAGTTATAGGTAATATTTCTTATTAATAGCAATCGTTCGGATTTACGGGTGCTAAGATCGGTTGGTAAAAATCAATACTATTAATTTTTTTTCTGTGGAGATGGAAAATGTTTCGCTTGCAGTGCTTTTTTCTGTGTTCCATGATTGCTTTCACAAAACTCAAAAAGGTTTCCAAACCAAATTTTATACTTTATTTAAAAAATAATTTTTGATATAGCATCTAAAGATACAGCACTTTACATACTTGCTCTTTCTCACATTGTCAAATGTGATGGTCTCCTTGATTGTACATCTCCTTGATAGCTGCAAATGTCTTAAAAATTATTTAAGTGTTACTATTATATTAAATCTAACCTCACCGCAACTAAACTGCACTGCTGTTTTTTTTTAACTGTCAATTATTTAATATTTCCTGATGCTTTGATATTTTTATAATATTATTTTAATCGATATTATGTAATTGGACTATATCTAGTATCTCTATAATACAATTGTTATACTGTTTTATAGTAATTATACATAATTTTTTTTTCCAACTTGATCATAACATGCACGCACCTATATTCTTCTATTATTACGCTACATTTGTTCGATTGTTATTTATTGTTGTATTATATAATATTGTTGAACTAAACCCCTGCTGACAAGCTATTTTCAATGACTTAGCGGGTAAAAGTTCACATTGTATGTAATTAATATTATACAATAAAATATTTAAAAAGAAAAAATAAAATTATTGTGAAATGCAATATTTTAGGTAGGTACCCACCTAAATGATTTTTTTGTTTGTTTATAATTGGTATGGACACCATACACCGGACAGGTGGAACGTGCGAAGGTACTACATTAACTTTTTTTTTAATTCTACACTGGCGATGCCAGTTATATTTAACCATGATAAGCTGTAAGTACCCTTCTCCCTATGGCCTGCGAATATATTTTAAAATTGATAAATTGGCCCTCCGGTTAAAAAGTTGTGCATAACTGTCCTAAGTTAACCAAACTACCAAAGGTCGTTAAACCGTGTACCTTTGCCCCCGGAAATGATGCAGGAAAATAAATTCCTCTAATTTTTCATCGTAAAATTAATCAAAATTAATAAAAACCATTTTCCTGTTTACCGAGCCCACAAAACTATTAATAAAATAGTTAATAATTATAACTTATTTAAAGGGATTTATTAGTCGAGGTTGAGCTATTGGAGCTTGGAGCAGGGTGGTTTCTAAGAGCATCAAAGTGCTCTGCCAAAACAGGATAAAGTCACGTAAAGTAATACATATTGATTGTAGAGGCATTTGTTCAATATTTCAATGAATTTCGATTAATAACTCCTTTTAAGACATTTTAGCGCTGATTTCCTTCGCCGCAGATTTAAAAAAATATTCTAGTATTCAAAATCTGAAATCGGCTAAAGGCCAAAGGGGTTTGAAATGATATATAATACCTGACGAAGAGAACATTTCAGTGATTTCTCAGTATTTTCAAATGCAAGCGAGCGAGCGAAACGAAAGAATAACAGAGGTTTCATTATTAATTAATTGCCTCCTGAAATATCTCGACGCAAAGCCACAGACAGATCTAATATGCAATTCACAAAAAGAAAAGTTTATGTAATATTTAGCGTGTCGGTTAACTGTCCCCTTACGGTGCCAGACACCCGGTTACCTGGGCCAACATTTTCGCTCCTAACGTATTAATATTTAATATTATTTTATAACCCTAAGTCCACTCTCTGACGGTCCGGTAGGAAATCGACATAAACCTCATGCGTGATATCGACAGGGCACTGCGCCATACATTTTAATGGGCTCTAGCTCACGACTCGGGGGGGGAAGCGGGAGCGGCGCGACATACTTCAGTTATACCACAAGCGAGACAACAATTCAGTAGATTCTCGGTAAACACGCCCCTAGTAAATCTATGCACTGCGTTTCGATCGTTTACGCGTCATTTATCCTTTGAATTCAAATACGGAGCGGGTATGAATTTTTGGCTAATAATGGAGGTAGAGAAATATGGACGCCTTTATAACTATAAATTACTGGCAATGCATTAAAGGGTTATTAAAACTCTTTCCTCAGCACTAACGCACTCCCTCATATTGGTATTTCTTGGAATGTTTTTTTTTGACATTCGGTACATTTGCCGGAATTTTACATCATCTTCGGACAGTTTCCTGGCAGCAACAAATAACCTACAATGAATATTACGTTCAATGTAGGGGTGGACCCAAAACCTCCTCCTTTTTTGTTTCATTCGAAGGAATAAATAGGATACCAGAGCCCCGTCTTCACTTGATTCCCCCGACATTTTTTGATATTGAGTTTGACAGATCCGATAACGGAAAATATAACAGAAATCTGCAGTACCGACAATTTACCGGCCCCGCTACAAATCACTGCAGACCCGTCAGAGAGTCGATGGAGAAAATATCGCGAAACATTGCCTGCATTTTTGCAGCACCCGGTTTATGTCGATTCCCTACCGGACCGTCAGAGAGTGGCCTTAGATGTATTTTGCAGTATAATCAACCATAATTAACAACTGTTGATATATTGTATTATTATCTTTGGCTTAAAAAGCAATATTGTTATGAATTTGTATGGGGTAACTCAGAGTTCTGCACGGGGCAGCGCATTATAATTTGGCACCGTAAAGGAAGTGTTAACATCTTTAAAACCATTATAGGTGCTATTATCAATACGATGAAAATTAATTTAACCTTTCCCCTAACGGTGCTAGAAAATTCCGCGATCTCCGGTGCTGTACACTCACTGTACAGTGACGCAATTAGAGTTTTGTCATTTTTAAGTTGAATAAAAATCAATAGTTAACATTTATTGCTTATGTAAATCATTATAATGATAGTACGTCTGTATCTACACATATATATATGTGTGTAATACACTGTGTATAAGAGCTGAACCAAGGAAAAAATATCGGCTATGCGTGAAACGCATGACGGTCTGCCGGTAATAATGGACGTTTAATAAAAGAGAGAGAGATGTTAGAATGTATATTGTAATATTATTATATTGAACTGTTTTGCTGTCTAAAAATTTGTCAAATGGTTGCTAGCCTTGTAACGCTAATGTTATGTATTTTATGTATTCATCAAATAATTGTTTAACAATATATTACTAATCTGTTTTAACCATTTTCTCATGGTTAATTTGTGGTTTCAGAGCCCTTTTCTACCACCAGAAACTAACTTTTACACCCTTTCTTATGTACGCAAGTAGAATTCCAAATTAACATTAAAAAAATCATGTAACGATGAACATGTATTTTATACACGTTTTGTTTCTTTTGCGTGGTATTTTTTTATTATAATTTTTTTTTTTTTATATGATAATAATAATACCTCACAAGAGTCCCAACTGCTCCCAACCGTCTGGAGCCAGTGAGACTATGGCATTCCCAATTGGTGAATGTTGTGAGGCTGAAGGTATTGGGGAGGGGAAGGAGAAGGGGAATGTTGTGAGGCTGAAGGTATTGGGGAGGGGAAGGAGAGGGGAAGGTTGGGAATACCTGGCTATTCAGATCTGGTCACCAAACACGGCTAAAAGCCATTTCAAGCAACATTTCAATTCTGAATGGTGGTCTTTCACCAGGGCGATACTGAGAGTATCGTCCACTCTGGAACGTGCGCAAATATACTATATATTATTTTCAAATGAATTAATTGTGAAACAACACAAATTAATTAAATTAAAATTACTTGCGCACGCCGGGATTTGAACCCGCGACCTTCGGATTCGTAGTCGCGAGCCTTACCCCTCGACCATGGAGGCCGTCAAGGTATTGTTTTCCCCTATGCGTAACAAAAAAACCGTGCCTGATTTTGACCGGTCAAATATTTATCTATAAAAAGATTTAAAAAACGTATATGTATCTGGCTCGCCTTTGTTTATTTGCACGCATTAATTGTGATTTTTCCAACAATGGATTTTTAGAAATCATCATTATTTCGCATTTGGGTTAATGAAATCGATGACACGTTTTTTTTTATTCGGTACAACCCGACGTTACGCAATATTTGCTATATTGTAAACATATTATATGAAAATGCTGAAGTCCTCAGTCATTGGTATAATTCAGTCACCGCCGATTGGATGTGTACTCTCTCAGTGTTAAAATTTATCTCATTGTTAAATTATCCCAGTGAACCTTGAATTCAATTTGTGATAGAAATAATTATTACTTTATCTATTTGGTCTTGGTTTTGGATCATTTTTACATCAGTGGACTAGAGTTTTACAGGATAGAGACGATCATTCGACCGTTGATATTTTAGTCGGTGATATTGTGTTGTGTTATAGATATTACATATTTTGAAGTGAAACAGTGCCGTCTTCATAGAGTGACACTGTCCAAATAAAATTTATTGGTGGAATACAGGTTCGATTCCATTATTATTATTTTTTTACACATATTATATTAGAATATAATGAAGACCTACGCATACGTTAATACATAATTATGTTGTTTTACTAAAAAATAAAATCAAACCATATTATGAACCTCAGAAATTTTAAGGTTTATAAAAAACCACATCACATTGGAAACGAATTTTGTGTTTATCACACTTTCTTGTATTTTTGTGCAACCGTAATAATATTTATTTAATATTTTAATATAAAATCAACTTTAAAATTAGGTACTATATAAACAAAACAATTTAATACAGTACCTAAGTAAAATAGTAGAACTTAATATTTATTAAAAATATACAATTAATAATTAAATGCTAAAAGGTATAGTTTCACTAACTTAGTAATTAATTCGTTATAATATAAAACAATGTATGATCGCGCTACACTGTCATGCTTATGAAGCAATAAAATCAACTGTATTTGAGACTGTCAAAAATACTATCTTTTGATAAATGTAATCTATAAAATGAGTACACCTTATCACTTTAACTTGTGAAACAAATAAACGTACCTTTGTATTTAGGATTACCTACCTGTAAGAACCTGAACTCTGATGCAGATTTATTAATCAGCCTGCAGATTAATCTGTAGGTAACTGATTAAAGATATTAACAATGTGCTAACTTATCATTAAGTGATAATATTTTGAACAATCTTAATAACAATTCTACCGTCGCGTAACGATGTGTTCAATTCGGGTGTGTGGAGCTAATATTAATGTGTTAGTTTTAATGTTTTAAACTGATATTTAAGTGTAGGTACCTAAATATACATAATATAAGGTAAGTTATAGAATATACATCTTCTTTCTATTATACGAGTATAAAGAAGAATGTCCCGAGCAGTGCGTGTTTGTTTAGTATACAAATCTACAGTTTTATTCCGAGTTTAATAGAATTTTGCACACTTGACCTTCGAAATGAGAGAAAGGTCACTGTCTACACAATATTTCGAAAATCCACCCCCCATCCCCCTTTACCATCCCTTAAAGCAGAATTTTGATACTTCTTGATTAAATTATTACTGGGTAGGGGTAACACAACCATTCATAACCCCGAACAACGCCGGGTACTTCAGCTAGTATGTATATAAAGAGGAATATCCCGGGCGGGCGAGCGGTGTGTGTTTGTTTTGTATACAAATGACATTTTGCACACTTGACTTTCAAAACAAGAGGAAGGTCACTATCTACGTGATATTTCTAAAAACTACCACCTTCTTCTTTTTCCACCCCTTAAACAGAATTTTTATTCTTCTTGATGAAATTTCGCACACTTGACTTCCAAATTATGTGAAGAAGGAGAGGGTTGGGGTAGGGGTAACACATCATAACCTGAAAACTTTACTCCAGACCATTCATAACCCCGGGCAAAGCCTGGTACATCGACTTATTTATAATAATACTAGCTGTCATCTACTCGGCATTGCTCTGGATGATGGATTGTTTGGGGTAAAGTTAGAGGTTATGAATTCTAGTAAACTGGGTGTGATTTTAAGGTGGAAGTAAAACAAAAATCTTATTACATATAGATACGTCGACATTACCTAAAATGTTAACGTATTTCTGATACCTTTTTTTCTATAATATATATTTTTTTTGTCTGTTTAAACTCCAGTTTATTTTATTTATTTTTAAATTTAATATAAATCAAATTCAATAATGTTGTTATGAAGTTCCGCGAGTAATTCAGTTTTTTTTAAATTATATATAAGACTCAGTTGCTGTCCTTTGAAATTTGTATATTATCCTTCTGCATTCAGACATGATTATTGTATAATTTAGATGGGTGCTGCATTAGGGTGGGAAGAAGCTTTTCTCTTGATTCCGTGCCGAAATGATAACCTTAGTTAGTTTTCACGAATCAGACTAACATTCCCGAATGCTGCAATCAAATCCAAGAAATAATTGATAATAAAATAATACTGTACATGTACCTACCTATACTTAGTATTCTGTTTGAAGCAATACGAGCAACTTCATTTATGAGAGATGATTTAGTTTGATCAAACCATCGATATCATAGCGGATCAAACCAATGTTCACACGGGATACTTTTGCTTAAATTAAAATTTCCTTTTAAAACAGAATATAATGAAATTTTTGTCAAAACATGAAAAAGTAATGACAAATATTCGAACGGTACGTTCGCGAAAGATTACCGCATCATTGTTATAATTATTAGTAACACTACAAAAACAAAAACAAAAGTTGGGTCCACTCCACTTCCATTCATCACAGTTCCCCTCAACTCCCACTTAGTATCAAACGAAGTTATTCAATCAATAATTGCATTAAGTCCAGCAAGATTTGGCTTAAGGAATTAACAGAAGAAGAAATGACTATTATTCTCAAAACAACATCGTAGAAATTACTGGAAATTCCTTACCCAAACCTTAAAGTTGAAATATAGAAGTCGCTGAAACCCCTTTATTCACCGTCTAGTTCACCTCAGCACAGGATTTCCCAGTGAGGAGGACTATGAAAAAAAAATCTCCGATATACTCGTATATATATATATTTTATATTTATACCTTTCCCTAAAATGTCAAAATTATGTAAAAATTAATTTAAAAAAATATTTGGAATTATTAAGGAGAAAAAATATGCTAATGCCAAAAAATTGTGTGAAAAATATTGTCATAAAAACCGAGAATATGACGTACGAGTAAGTCGTACTGATTTATACCATTATTGTGTTCTCCATATTTTGAAGGGCATATTTTTATAAATCTAAGTAATTATGTACATATTTTATAAGTGTTGGTACCTATGTTACAAAATTTTAAAAAAATAATTGAAACGCTATTAAATATCAATAACAATCACCATTAATATAAAATCAAATTTGTCTATTGTTAAATTTAATAGACATGGCAATATAATGATCGTACAGTCAATCGTATCAATCGACTAGATCTATTTTTACCATAAAAGCGAACATCTAACCAATTATTACGTTGAATCAAATCATGAATTGTGCTTGTTTTTTGTAGGTATTCTATTATTTTGTATATATAAGGAACAATGTTTGACAATAAATAAAAAGGTTTACGTATGTAGAATTTTGTCATTTTTAAGTTGAATAAAAAAGAATAAATTACATTTATTGCATGTGTAAATCATTTTATTCATATTACATTTATGTACATAAGTAAAATATTGAAGATTGGTGCTGAAAACGAGGAAAAAACATCGGCCACGCATAAAAGACATGACACAATCCGATCGTGTGGAAGGCCTATTGTATGCAATTTCAATTATTTTATCTAATACATAAATATATTGCCGAAGACCACCTATGACCTCTGTGTTTAGCACATTTATTAGAGATATTATTATACATAATTTAGAGATATTGAAATAATTAGAGAGGTTAGTGTCTATTTCCGCACGGCGGTAATATTATCTAGTATCTCATGCAACATTATTTTGACTAATTTGGCCATGAACCGCCTTTATAACGGTTTTATTTCTCATTTAAATGTACATACTCGCATTATCAACCATCCATAACTGTAGAAATGACATGACAGAACTCTATTTGCGTGACTGGGACTGTCAAGTTCAGACTCTAATTAAATTGTGAGAATGGACTTAATTATAAAAAAATATATTTTAATTATAAACTATCAGTTATAATTGGTTCGACGAAGGTCTACTTATTCTATTTAGAGGAGTACTTTCGGCCGGATATTAAAGGCAGGGAAAAAATAATCACTCAAGTGGCAGGCCTAGCTACAGCTGACGATTAATTTATTATAGTATTACCAAGAACAAAATTTGTATCTGTCATTCAAATGATTAATGTATGGTTGTCATGTTCATCCTTTGTCGTTATTGTCAAGACAGTCCACATAATGCGCAGTACAGATTCCCAACTAGCAAATAAATAATTAAGTCGTCAAAGGGTCAAAATAACGTTGTGAAATCATTTTTGACTAATGTAATATATTCGAATATTACCATTAGTATTTAATTATTTGTTATTTGTATGGCTCATATAATCAATTATTATATAGAATGATGTGAATTATTAATGTACTAGCTTTTGCCTGTTGCAGTCCTGCAATTGGTTTGTATTGCAAAGTCAACCGCGACTGACTACATTGTAGGGAGGTACCCACCCGATTTGACCCACTCTGAGCCTTACTCTCTTCGAAATTCGATTCAACGCGTGGACCGCTCCGTTTTGACTGCGAATCAACGAACCGCGTTAGTACGAATTCAGACTCGCTTAGCCAAAATGAGCCTTGCGGTGTTTGAAAGTCGACGGGCGATTCGGTCGACTTTCGCGAGACACGACCGGCGGAATCGATGTGACATAATTTTTGAGCGAAAACGAACCTTAAGGTCTTAAGAATTAAGGGGGCGCATAGTCGTTTTTCCCTGGCCGACGAAGTCTGAAAAATCCGACGCTTAGAGAAATACTATACGTTTATTATTTATATTATTTATATAAAATAGTGCCTCGTGAACGCCTCGCTAGGAGAACCTGTACTGAGGTGTTCATGTATTTATGATATACTATTATTATGAAATGGTTATACAATTATGTTTAAGAATAATAAAAAATAAAAATTTAATTTTGTAAAAAAAAAGTAAAAATGCTAATTAATTATTTATATTTAATGTAAATGGTGTTATGTTTGATTTGACGTAATTAAGTTATGGAAAAAATCTGTTCCTTTAGATTTTATCCAGATCGAGATATAAAGTTCTATTAAATGTGTTGGTGTATTCTCTCTTGTTGTTTTAAATATGTAGGCGTTGCATACTATTTAAAAAGTTTTTGTTCGTGGGTGGTATATTTTAATAGGATATTAAGGGTGTAGTTTGTTGAAGATCTTGATAAAATAATTGATTTTCGAGGTGCGTTTTCGAATGGTTACCCTAAGCAGATAAGTACCTCGTCCCAGTTTTGCCGATGACGCACCTGCGCCCAAGTTAACATAATAAAGTAATTATGTTTGTGTTTTTTCCGTGAAATATTTTCTGATTTTAGTACATAATATTATATGCTTAACAAAGCAATTTCGTTTTTACTTGCTCAGCATTTTAATAATGTTCCTAAAAAATGTAATCATTTTAATAAATACATTCTAATCCCTATTACAAAAAACAAATTATGGCTATAATTTTTCCCAGTGACGTACGTAATTATTTTATGATCATATTTAAAATTATATTATTATTTTGTGATACCGATACGACAATAGAAAAACGATGGCATTATATATATATATATAATGAATGTCTGTCTGTCTGTCCTCGATTTTCTCGAGAATTACTCGCCCGGTTTCGCTGAAAATAGCACAGTTTGTTCTTATTAGTGGCGGGAAGGTTTAAGAGAGTTTGAATGAAATCTAATATGCAAAACTGTTGCTATAACATTTTAAAATTAGTATGAAAATGTTGTACTGAGGTTAGCCCATAGATATACCGCTCTGGTTAGTCACAGATTACATATTCAAAAGAAGAAGGTTTGTTTGGGTAGAAAATTTTCAAAGTGGAAAACACAAGTAGGTACCTAATTAAGAACTTTATTATTTTTATATGTATAATAATGTTTGGAATGAAATAAAATTTTCGTATGAATTTTTCTTTGTTTAAAGATAGTAATAGTTGTCACAAGGCATTACTTTCGCTGTCAAATCAATTATGGCACCCAAACGACAAGCTAGAATTCACAACTTCAAAAAATTTTCAAAAAAATAGTAGTATTTTATAAGAGTCGAAAACTAGTAAGTTAGATGATAGATGTAAGTACTGCAAAAAATATATTTTTTTATATTAACTCTGCACAGGGTGACTTAGACTTAGGCCCCGAGGTAAATAATTTCCCTCAGGGCCTAAGTTATCTTGGGTATGCTATGTGGAGGGTATTGTTGAGGAAAGGAGTGAATCTGGGTCTTTGTTATATACCCATATAGTAGAAGGAGGGAAACACAGAGGCCGGCAAACCATTCCACAGTCGAGCTGTTCAAAACAAGAACTACTTGGAGTGTATTTGGTATTGACCTAGTCCACTAGCGGGTTAGAAACCTTTTTCTTCCTATCCGTCCTTCAATATTTCCATCTATACTACAGCATCTCCTCCTGTCCTCTCGCCTTGCAAGGTATCCATAGTGTTAAAGGACACAACTCAGGAGCGTCGAAGAAGCTTAAATAGCGTGAATTAAAACGAAAGCCACAATTCCAACAATGAACTCAACCTACGTAATGGAGATTGGGAATAATAAAAAATAAATATAAAAAACAACATTAAAATAAAATGCTTCATGAATTTTGTTTTGAATAACATGAATTGATAATGTTTCTTATTGTTATGCATACAAGCAGTGACGTATAAGCTGAAAATCTGCGCCTAACCTAAGAAAATACATTAAAAGAAAGAAAAAAATTGCCCAAATTTCAGAATGATGGATCGAAATGTATTTTTAAATAAATTAGTGAATATTTTTATCACTATCGTTGTACATTGATAAATTGTTTCTATTTCACTAAATTGAACCCTCCTTCCACTAATAAAGGTTTTACCCTTTTCATAAATTGTTAATTTTTTAGTTTCCACCACTTTAGGTTAAAGACTATCATGAAAACAAGGTTTTTTTTCGGTACCACCATCTGTGGAGGAAAAAATGAGTTACCAAATCTTTTACTGGAGAAGATTATTACCTAGATAAATTATCTATTATTAACTATTCCTTTTCTATCATTTTATGAATTGATTGTTTTTTTCTGAATATTTCCTAATATAACCTAATAAGCCGTAGGTTTTTAATTCATTTAAATTTAACATTATGATCAAAACTTTTTAAAAATGTGACGGTTTGAATGGAAAACTCCGTTAAAAACTATACATAGGCTACCTTCGGTTATATAGCAATGCACGTCACTATATACGAGGCATACAAGCAGTACATTTAAGCTGTTTATTAAAATATTTCGGAAAAAAATGATTTTTTTCGGTGATTATTGTTAATATCTACAATTACTAAACCAACTTGTGTAATTATTAGTAAACTTTATTCTTTAGATATTTGAATACCCACCTACATAATTAGATGCAACAAATGCACAGTTTGACATGCTTAACTTTGTAGTCTGTGGCGTAGATAGTTTAGATTTTGTGGATATAAAAACACTTCTGGATTTTCCAAATGGTTCTTTGGTTCGTTAGTTCCTTCTTTGGCCGACTGCAAATATAGTTTAGGGCACCTACCTGCTTTCCTTCAAAATTTAAATATTGTCCTTCGTATTTGAGAGTTTTCCATTATTGAAATGTCAAAAATAAAAGCTATTTTGAAGCAAGATAATTTTTTGACAGACTATTTTTAAACACGGTTCAGATATGAGATTGATAAGGTACTAGAAGAATCATGTGCTATGAAGATAAAACGATGAGTGTTATTTTAAGATAATAAATAAGAAGATTCAGAAAACGTGTGGTATGTACTGTTAACAAAACTTTCACAAGGTGATCCAAACGATCTTCGCCATTTATTCGTTAGGATCCTTGTAAAATATTAATCCATCCAATCAACACTGAAACGGCCTCCGCAGTATCCATCTCTGGCCGGCCTTTCGTCGCATTACAAAAATTGGCACCTATGTTGTGTATTTGTTATTTATCCCGTTCGTACTAACCATTTTACGTATCGTGACGTCGATTGACAAGTTTAATTCTGACGTAAGTAAATTTGTCAATGTGAAAAATAATCAATAATCTTTTTCAATCGTATAAACATTCTTAATACGCATTTTATTAATTTTTTTTAAAAAAAAAAACAGTAAAATTTTACAATCGTATTTTCTTAATACACATTTTTTTAAAAACATTTATTGAATTTAATTACAACGAGTAGCAAGTAATTCATTGGGGGATACACTTAAATAAAGATTTCACAAAAATTAATATACACGTAAAAATCACAAGAACCACATTCAACTAAGAACCTATGAGCTATTTCATAGATTCATGGTTTGGGTTTTATATAAAAAAAAATTAAAAAAAATATTTGGTGTTTCCCCCTTATAGATTGTTAACCGAAGAACCTATTTCATAGGCTCTTGGGTTCAACTAAGGCTATTAGTTTGGGTTATTTGAAAACAGGAAAACAGGTTACATGACATCATGGGGTTGACAGTGCCTATTGGCAAACATCACATCAAATAACTTAGAACATGGCGTCATGTGGTTAATTAAGTGCAATAATTTTTTTAAAAATAAAATGCACATTAAGAATGCTATACGATTATAAAACTTTACTAAATAATCTTTTGATCCTGATCACACAAAGCATTGTGGCGAAGGATTTGTAAAGAGCTAAAAAAATTATGGATTTTTTGATAGGCACTAAACTCAAATAGCTTAATTTTTATTGAATTGATTTCATCACCTTACACGATATGGTGATAATACACAAACATCTAGCTTTGTGGCCCAATCGTCGTAACTCTTTTTACAAATTTAAATAACGTTTATGCTTTAATTGATTCTTAGCCATAAATACAGGAAATGGAAATAAATTATATTTGAACGTTGTCCGAATACATAAATATACGAGTATGCTTTAATATATTTATGTGCGGATAATTGAAATGGGGTGCCATGTTAAAATTGATAATTAAAAAGCTCGGCGCCTTTTATTGCATAAGTTAATACGTTTAAAATGTTATCGCATATAAAAGTCCCGGAAGCTTTTTGACTTCCAATATAAGCAGAGGATAATAAGGAAGAAGGGAACTTAGAAGAAAGAAAAACGAATCAAATATTTTTAAGCTCTGATTGTCAGAGCTTATATAAATTGTTCAACGCAAACATTTATTATGGTAACGTGTCTTTGATGTATTATTTTAATTACAGGATGCCCGCACTCCGGGTTCTCGGAAGGAAATGGCTGGCTGCATCAGATGACCTGGTGTTCCCCAGTATCTTCGAGTTCCTCTTCAGACTTGTGTGGTAAGGCGACCAGCATATTATTATTCATCTTCTCCCCCCTTTCCTGTCACTTAGATAATTTTTAAAATGATTTTTTTAAATTACTTAATAAACATTTATTATTGGCGCTGACGTATTGCCCATCTCACTAGGTGTGAAACGCCTGTATTGAGATTGAAATTTACAAGAGTGGTTGTACATCTAGGTTATTAAAAACGTCTTCTGAAAATGACAGATGGATTACAATTTAATCATTAAAAAAATATTAAACAACAAAGATTGAAAAGAATTTTGTGGCAGTTATATTTTAGACAAAAAGTTGGTATATAGGATATAAAAAGTTGGTATATACAAAATGATAGTATATATATGTACGACATGCAGTACATATATACATCATAAGTGCCCATAAATAATAATAATACTGCAACTCCGGATTTCCCTGTTCTTCCCTATTATTACACATCTCGTCGGTTAACCTCAGCTAAGCCCCAGTTGTTTGAATCCCCGTCACATTGGTACAAATTTGACATGAGTTCAAACATCTGGGGCTTAGTCATAGTGTAAAATAAAACATGAAAGTAGGGTAAAGGGTAGCTCTAAAATAATACATTTCCATGTAACGCCACACAAACAAATTACTGCCACGAGCCTGTAGGTCTATGATATCCACAATTGGGAAATATTTTGGGAGTAAATGGGGTATAGGAATGAGAAGGGGAGAGGAAGTTTGAAAGTTACTGGTTATTTGGTTATATAAAGTATGGTGAAAGTAATTTCAAGCAACTAACGTTTCGATTCTGGGCGGTAGTATGACGCCAATGACAATCCTGACATCTGGAAGGCGCTGTAAATACACGACTGTTTTTAATAAAATACCCAAATAAATTTAGCATTTTAAATTATGCTGGTCAAGTACGAGTACATATTTTTCTTTGAAATAAATACACTGGTTAAAGCTCCAGTACCAACATAAGCGGATTCTTGTAATGTTTTAGTTTTTACTCGGTTCAAATTGCAGGTTCATATTAACGAAGGAGGTAGTTATTACACACTTTTTATTGTAAAGCCGGTTAATCAATTTGCGCCTGTGACCTATTTTTCAATAATTTATGAACGTGTAAAAAGAAGAATAATCTTTTTTCACTCGAGAACCTTGGCCAAAAACTGTTGGAAGTAACATTTTTTTATAATCGTAAAATTCACTACCTTTAAATTATCTATGAAAAATTGATGTTGGAAGTAACATTTTTTTATAATCGTAAAAATTCACTGCCTTTAAAGTATTAATGAAAAATTGATGTTGGAAATAACATTTTTTTAATCGTAAAAATGAAAAATTGATGTTGGAAGTAACATTTTTTATAATCGTAAAAATTCACTACCTTTAAAGTATTAATGAAAAATTGATGTTGGAAGTAACATTTTTTATAATCGCAAATATGACAAATTGATGTTGGAAGTAACATTTTTTTATAATCGTAAAAATTCACTACCTTTAAAATATTAATGAAAAATTGATTATGAAGGATTCTGCAATTCCTCTACTATCATCTATCATCAATATCAATATTATTAATATCAATATCATCTAATGCAGTATCAATAGCTTTATCCTCAGCCAGATTAATCCATTTGAAATATTATCTTGACATAATTTTTTTCTGCAGATTTGTGAAATTTCAACTTTTCAACAGTTTTAACATTACCATTACATATCTCACACCTAGGCAACAGGTCATTTCTTGTTAACACAACCCGACTGTTGATCAATACAAGTTAGTGTATAAGAGACAGTGATAATATGCAAACAATTTAAAAAAAAAAAGTTTTTCATATAAAACACTCTGTTTTGTGACATTATTAATTAATAAAAAAATAATAACATCAGTTTTATGTTACTCTTTATTATTATTGTCGGTGTCAACAATGTTTAGTTTATACCCAAGGGAGCTTCTTCGGGACTGTATCGTAATTCGACTGTGTTAAGGAAAAAGGCAATAATCCTCATGTTTTCTTGCCCACCTTACAAAACATCATGGAGAAAGGAAATAGGCCACAAAAATGTAATTCTTGGTAAAAAATCAGTTTTTTTTCCAAGAGTTTCCCAAATATAAAACAAGGAATAATCACTTAACCCACATATATGCAACAATTATTTAATAACGTTTCATTTTCCAAACATCATTCATCCATAAAACTCTAAAATTTTAATTATCAGCCCTTCCTCGTCCCGAAATAACATAGTTTAACTTATTACGATAAACTTACCTTGACACGTTTTTTGCTTCTCTTGTAAAATGGTGCTTTTGATGGTTAATGCCTTTTTTCTAAACACAGTCGAAATGTATTAGAAATCTATCTTTAATTTCTACAAACCTAAATAGCACAGTTAGAAAATTGGTTAGATGATGAGTTTACCCTCGATTTTATATTTTTTTTTGTGTGTTTCCTCTTTCTTTGTGTGTCGAATAGCCTTACCATGTCAGATCAAAGAAGGTTACCTCGACGATAACTGCAAAGCTATTCGAGATATGGCGAGAACGCAACACACCAAAAATAACTTTAAAAAAGTGACTATTGACCTTGAAAAAACTGAAATCACATCATGTTGTGCCGTCTTTCCTCTAATTTATTTTAATGTGATTTGACATGTTTAAATATTTCATAATTTTTTGCAGCACTAATTAACATATTATTTAGGGGAATGTCAAATAAAAGTGTGTAAATTAGTATATTATTGTTTATTAATGATTCAAGCACACGTTCACGTAACTAGCAGTTAGGTTATGTGTTTACTCTCTGAATCATTCCCGCCTTAGCGACCGGGAAACCTTATTATTCTTCTAATCCTACTAGGCTTCTAATTGTATGCCATTGCTGGCCAAGTATATCAGCGTTATAAATAGCTTTTCATGTCGTCAGTATCAAATAAATGAATAACAAATCAATATTCAATTCGGCCTCCTTGCGTCATATTCTTCTTTATCTGTCACATACCCCTATAATCTAGGGGGTCTTAGTTTTATTTTCTGATTTACGTACGTATTTATTGCCTATGTGGCAGTGGCGAGCAGTCCATGAAGGCTGAAAAAATGTGCCTACCCAAAGAAAATATTTTCATAAAACTTCTTTTTTACGTTATAATCGTTTTACTAAAAGAGATTGCTTTGTTATTTTCAACCAGAAGTAACTGAGATGACTCTCAGCGGAATCATTTATTTGTAAATCTAAGACGTTCGGGATTTTTCATTTTACAGGTTTCACCCAGTGAGGTAGTGTCGACCTCCGTAGTTAAGTAGTTACGATACTTGGCTACGAATCCGGAGGTCGCGAGTTCAAATCCCGGTTTAAACAAGTAATTTTTTTTTTGATAAATGTGTCTTATTTCGCATTTTATTAATGTCGCCCTGGTGAAAGACCACCATTCAGAATCGAAACATTGCTAATGGCTTTAGCCGTATTTGGTGACCAGATCCGAATAGCCAGGTATTTCCCTACCTTCCTCTACCCCTTCTCCTTCCCCTCCCCAATACCTTCAGCCTCACAACATTCCCCAATTGGGGATACCATAATTTCACTGGCTCCAGAGGGTTGGGATGTAATATAGTTATATAGGTAGGTATACCTTATATAATATAGATTCATACCTAATTTTATTTTCACAAGGCTAGTTGCCTGCAGCATAAATTGAATTTATTGATTTTTCGCATGTGCCTGAACGTTGATATTGACAGTCAAACATTTAACCGAATTAGTCCGCCTAAAACCACTTTTTTATTCACACATTTAATATGACTAATTTATTACTTTGAATGTTGTGAAAAAATGGAAATAGGCACGGCCAATAAAAAAGTGTTATTAGATTAGGTAACTGTCAAGGCAACTTGCAGATCGTAGCCTCGACCTTTGGTTCCGAAGGCGAGTGCATAATTGACTCCCACTCAGCTGTCATAACCACCTTCCTTGAATATCGCTAATTTATTTATATATTTTATTGTTATTTCAGTAATACATAAACTAATCTCATCACTAAACGAAGTGCAAAGTCTAAAGTATCCTGAAAACGTAACTATCTTTTAAATGTTAATTTTCTATGTCTTTAAACAATTTGGTATTCCTATTCGTTAAATGCCTTTTATCTGGTTAAAAAGGTTAACGCCTTTTCACACTGGCGACATGTGGCGAAACCCGTAGGTTTAAGCAAAGATTAACACGCTATAAATCACTATAAACCGCAAATGCATCTCTGCTACCCTAATATAAATGCATTTTCTATCGATTTCCACATTCTAATTCATGTTCGCTAAATACCTTGCAATATTGACATTCAATATACTTTAATTGTATATTTTTATATATGTAGCATGGCTGCATTTTCGATGATTGGCGAGATTAAATAAAAGTGTTCGCAATATTTTTACACGAATTTGAACGTGGAAATATAAGTTAATTTATTGATTATCTTCCAGAATGAGGAATTTCAGAAAAAAAAACAGTTCTTCTAACTTAAATACCTGTATATACATGTTTTAATTTTAGATAATTTTAAGTTAGAATTTTTCAAAGCCCGCTAAAACTATCAAGTCTGGCGGGGTACGCGTGATGTCATACGTATTTCGGTTTTGTCGGTTAACAATAAGGCCATTCCCACACGGGTCGGTATGAAATCAACAAATCCCAAAATAAATAATTAGAAGGATTTCAAAGAAACATGAATACTTTTGAAATAATTTGTATACAGCAGTATGCAAGTCCACACAGACCGACATCGCGCAAAATTAACCTTATCAGAATAGATCTAAATTCTGCCAGAACCCGCCTTCCAATTACAGAGCGTTTAAGTCTCTTATGGTTTCAATAGTTTTTAAATGACGGATTAATAATTCTACATATAATTATAAATATAATAAAACTAATATATTCTGTATCTGCGTTTATTGACGTATATGAATATATTTTTTAAAGCTATAATAATTTTCACTCGAGTTCCTTATTAGGGTGGCACCTATTTCCTGGCGAATATTATTTTACGGCGGTTTGGTTTGAAATGTCATGTTTTTATTAAATCATTATTACTTTTATTGCTTTTGACAGATGATGCAATGTTTGTTTCGGTGAATGCCAAACGCTATTTTTTAATTGATATGATATTATGAATAAAAATATGGTATATTTTAATTTACTAACTTACAAAGCAAATAACAAAGCTTTTATATAGCGCAGTTTTGTGTTATTTCAGTTCACTACGTTTCACTACGATGAATTGGTATAATCCAGAAACATGAGATGAACTATGTATCAATATGAGATGGGATGGTGAGAAAACAGTCGGTTATCATCGCCACTCAGTATTTTTATCTCATCTTTGTGTAAATTTGAACTATTTAGTCCAGCCATTGTTTGTAAAAATGAATCGCTTTACATTATTATTTTTCATCATTGATAATTTAAAAGTTATAAACCTTTTTATTAATACGTCAAAGATATTGTTTTACGTAACAAACTAAGTCAATTTGTAGGTACTCAGGAAGTGGAACGAAGTCTTTTATCATAATTTTACGGGAAAAAAGTATTTCAATTGCTAATGTTGGAGATATCAAATGTCCTTCTCGTTGCATGTTCAACAGGTTCAAAATAAAATTGTTTTTTTAATGACCTCTCAACGGAGTGTTCGTTTTTAGTTATTAACAGTTTTGTCTTACAATCGTTTAATTCTTAATTGCATTAATCTATTAATAGTAATTTGCATACTTGCTAAAACATGATTTTATTGTTTTTTTCCTTCCCTCGACTAGAAATGCAATGCCACTCAAGCATAAAATGTGCCGATAAACAGTTAATAAGCGAGGGCAAGTCAGGAAAAAGTTTTTTTTATATAACTTTGCATCAATGTCGCTATACCCCAATACAAATTTAGAGCAGTAAGTCCATCGAAAAAAAACAACCTTTGAGAATGAATGCCATACCTTTGTTTTAATCCCGAGCTCGTAATCCTCCGAGATTGAATCAGAAGTAATGTGTACTAATTTACAGGTAAATAATTATAAGAAAAGATCCTTGCTTGTTAAGTGTTGTGGTGTACTGGATGAATAATTTTTTTTTTACGTTTAACACTTAACGTTTGAAACAAAACTCAAATTAAAAAAAAACACTTTATTGTACAATCTTCTTCATATAAAGAAGAATGTCCCGGGTGTGTGTTTATTTTGTATACAAATCTACAGTTTTATTCCTAGCTTGATGAAACTTTGCATATTTAACCTACAAAACAAGAGGAAGGTCACTGTTTAGATGAGATTTTGCAAAACCACACCCATCACCCTTTCCCTCTCTTAAAGCCGAAATTCGGTACATATTGTTGAAATTTTTGCACACTTGACGTTCAAAATAAGACGAAAATTACTGGGTAGGAGTAGGGAGTAGGAGTAAGAGTAAGAGTAGGGTTAGGGATTATAAAACTTTACTCCAATTTATTGATAACCACGGGCCACAACGCGCGGTACTTCGGCTAGTAAAATATAATGCACAAAGGGTAGGTAATTTATTAAAGTCTTATTACATGTAAAATTATGTAAGTATAATAGTAATTTATAAACAGGATAATTATATCTTGTAGTACTTAGTGTCATAAGTGCATTCATATTATTGTTATATAACATAAAAATCCGAAGCATGGAACGAACAATAAAATATATACCTAGTTATGAAACACAGAAATATGAAATTACTACATTGTAGTGTAATCGTGTACTGTATCTGCGGAGTAAGGGGGGACAACGGGCGTAAGTTTTCAATTATTTCAAAAAAATTTGAACCACCATCGGTGGGCACAAATGGTAACCGGACAATTCGGCAAAATTATAAATAAATCGTATGGAAAAGTGAAAAATGATGATTTAAAAAAAAAATGGTTAACCAGGTTACGTTACGTTTTTTTTTTCTCCTTCATAATCTTTATGACTTTATGTCACCTTTTAAGAGTGTGCCGATTTATCACTGTGCCGGATTGTGATGGAACCTGCACACATTTAAACATGCGCTCTTTAAAATGATTTTCCTCTACATCCTATTTATTATAAACGATAAGTAAAAAACAATATTATTGTGGCATTTTTTTTATATGAATACCGCACAAGGGTCCCAACTGCTCCCAACCCTCTGGAGCCAGTGAGACTCTGGCATCCCCAATCGGGGAAAGTTATGAGGCTGAAGGCATTGGGGAGGGGAACGAGAAGGAGAAGAGGAAGGTGGGGAAATATCTGGCTATTCAGATCTGGTCACCAAACACGGCTAAAAGCCATTTCAAGCAACGTTTCAATTCTGAATCCAGGGCGATACTGAGAGTATATTCCACTATGGAACGTACGCAAATATACTTTATATTATTTTAAAATTAATTAATTGTGAGACAACACAAATTAATTAAATAAAATTTACTTGCGCACGCCGGGATTTGAACCCGCGACCTTCGTGTTCGTAGTCGAGAGCCTTACCCCTCGACCCTGGAGGCCGTCAGAATACATGCAAATATATCAAAGAAACAGAGATTAGAGAAAGAAGAAGAAAAATAGGAAAAATTCATAAAGTTTTGTCTGTTAGTGTGTAATTTAGAAAAGCTGTGGTCGAGCTGAAGGTTGATTTTGAACTGTTTTATTAAAATGATAATTTTGTTCTAGGAATATTCTCACCTTACTTTTAAGATTAAGACCTCGTAAGTCCGTGGGTGAAAAATATTGACTTGAAAATAAAACCGTTTCTCAAAAATCTTTACGAAGCTAAAAAGTTCCTCATTTATATGGTAATATGATCAGAATGAAATACTATTAAATTTGCATTTTTATCTTTTAAAATATGTTTTTTGTTGACGTTTTTCATCTCCTCAATATGTTTCTTAAATACACTGATGAGGTGTCAGTAGCAGTGGTGGCTCGTGGAATAGCTTATTAGGAGTTTAATCGGAGATTAAAAGGTAAAGAAAAATTCCCCCATATTACCAAATGGGAATTTCATTACATCACTGCACCAGAGATTAACGACCTAGCAACAAAATATAGTTTGGCGATTCATTAAATAGTCCGTGGCTATTGAACACAATAATCGTAGGTTATAAAAAATGTTTTAAATACAAAAAAAACTTTTTTTTTTTAAATACTCTGTATTCACCACTTTATTAATATACATAGATATCAACATGTTTCGAAAGCGATGTTTTCTTCTCAGGAACATATTGAATACTAAAAAATAATAATGTCAAGTTTAAATAAGAAAGCATATAATTAAGAAAGCATCGCTTTCAAAACATGTTGAAATCAGCATATATTAATAAAATGGTCAATACAAAAGTAATGAGCAAGATTAAGAAAGGGACGCTTAGATGGTTCGTGCATGTAGAGCGAATTAACGAAGAAAGGAGTATAATGAGAATACATGATGCGAGTTTGAATGGAAAAAGAAGCTGGGGACGTCCGAGGAAGACATGACACGATCAAGTTAATCAAATACTTGAGTCGGACCATGTCAAAAGTCGGAATAAATGAAGAGAATGTATAAGACGTTGTAGGAATGTGAATGAAGCAAGAAGTGTATGTCGAGATCGAGTTGTTTGGTGGTTCGTCCTCTCTGCCTACCCCGGCTAAAAACGGCATGATGGTTAGTTAGTTAGTGAATGCAAAGTAATTTTTAATTAATTTATTAATAATGACGCCACAAAGCGAATACCAATATTTTGAAGAAATTGCGAAAATAACAATTTACGCAGGAAACCGCTCGTTTTTTTTTCATATGAAAAGGTAACAACTTCAGTAATCGAATTATTTTAAGGTCGAGAGAGACGTCGGAGCAGAATTATTTATTATTTCGAAACGTTGATAGTATTATTACGCAATACGATAAACATAATGTTTTTAAAAAGAAAAATATTTATTAAATAATTTATAAATTAACACAGTATTTATCAAAATCTAATCAGAAATGTTACGTTTTCTGACAGTCCTATTGTATTGTATTTTATCGTATCGTATCGTATTGTATTGTATTGTATTTTTAACAAAATATTTTTAATATGAATATGATTTTTAAAGTGGAGAAAAATATTTTTAATCCTTTCTCGTTACGTTTCTGTAATTAAACTTAACCAAAGATTTATAATCCGCATTAAAATTAAAAAAAAAAAAACATTAAAGTTACGTAATGTTTATGAAAAAATTAAACTGCACACTGTTATTTTTTTTAATTTATCTTATCGACGTATTAAAGAAAAACCTTCACAGCATTTTTTAAGGATATTCAACTTTTTAAATGTTTTTGTAAAACATGCGTAGAACGGTCAGAAATGTGTAATATTTCTGATTTTATTTTGATAAATGCTAAGCACATGCAAATTAAAAAAAAAAAGTAATACATATTTTTCTCTTTAAAAACACCATGTTTATCGTATTGGACAAAAATATTTTCACTATTTTGAATTTATAAATAATAACTCTCCGATGTCCCTCTCCCCGTTAATAACAACATAAAACGTGATAATCACAGAAAAAAATCTATTGATTTTGATATTATTGGATACAAATTGGGTGTTGACAAATCCCATAATCGCTGCGCACCCGGGCAGCTAACAGATAGAGTTTTCTGTGAACTTATTTCCAAAAAAAATTACGAATTTTCTTATATATAATAACAAAACTGTAGGTACATAAGTACTAATACTTGATATATTTTAAAATTATATAATCTGTCTAGTTTCTTTGTTAATTAATCTCCCTCCTTGAGAAATGCGTACACACTAATTACAAAGAAAATATAACGAAATTTTTAGAAATTAGCATATACGTAAATCCTTTCTTTTCAAACGAACATATAATATACATTTATTGTAATGTGTATTTTATGTTTTTTCTTAAAAATTGTATAATTTTTTCAGATAATTCGTTAAAGCATTTTATGGCTGGTATGCGTAATGATATTGAGCTCTTATTGTATTAAGTTTAGAAATTATTATTTGTGGTTTGGTTCGCGGCCGCGGTTGCTCGATGAATCCAATTTTAGATTTTCTTTATGGATTTGAATAGAAGGTTATATAGGTGCTGAATTCATAACGCACGTATGAGAGTTATTTCAAAATCACTCTCGGGGAGTATTAATACGCTTTATTGGATTTTTGCACGGAATTTTATCTTATCCTTTTTTTATGAGGGTTCACTGCACAAATGTTTAGAGAAAACCGCCAGTGGTTAGTAGTAAAGTGGCACAATACTTATGCCACCTTACAAGAGGGAGGACAGCTTGTAGAAACTTAAGGAAGGATATGGAGGAAGAGAAAGATAAAGATTTCAAAAATCATTTTGAAATCTTAATAGCGTCAGCACTTTACGATGTGCTGCAAGGTATCGAGAGAAATGGAGGAATTTCGTAAAAACAGTGACCAGAAGACAACATAAAAGTAATAGACGTTTGTTGTCTTCGTTGTATTTTGGTTAAGTACATTTTGTTAAGGAAACAAAGCTTTAAATTACGGTGCATGAGGCACTGAAAGGGCTGGCACCGTCTTTGACTGATCTCTGCTTGAGGAACAATTTAACCCGGAGACAACTCACGCTCAGGTCGGCCAAGTCTGATGTGTCGAACAGACTGATTGAATCCTCTCGTACGAATTTTGGACAATTTGGAGACAGAGCTTTTAATGTGCTGGGTTCATGTACTTGGAATAACCTTCTAATTGGTGTGAGGTCAGAAAGCGATTTTGAAATCTTAAAAGGAGCCACAAACTTCAACAATATGTAAAGCGCCCTTCAGGTGATTTTAATCACTAAACGACGCGATAGAAAAACTAACCATTTATTATTATTATTTGCGTATATGAAATATGCTACAATGTACTTAATTGTTCTCTACGGCTACTTCTACAGGATTGTCTTTACTTCATAACTTCTTCTTGTCAATGACTTGTGAATCGATTGTCAACCAGAGTGGTTAATAAATGATATTGCATTTATTAACATATTTATTCTTAAACACCACTATAATACAATAGTAATAACAACAAAAACAATCCCCCCTTTTGAGGCAATTTCCATGGTTTTTAGTTTTTAAGTAGTGTGTTTTTCAGGTTTCGTTTTTATCCACGCGTTGATATATTATAATACACACTGAAAACCGCCGACATCGCAACCGTCGAAAAACATGGTCCTTGTGCAATGTGCATTGACACGTGCAAAACATAATTATTATTTTGTATTTTTTTACAGTAAGGCCCCGAGGGAAATATTTTACCTCAAGACCTATGTCATCTTTGGTTATGATGTTTGGAGGGTCTTTTAGGAGATAGGAATGAGTGAATCTGGGTCTTGAAGATACCCATGTTGTAGGAGGGAGGAAACACAGAGGCCGGAAAATCATTCCACAGCCGAGCTGTTGAACACAGGAACGAGTCATAGAAGCGACACGTTCTCATGTGGCAAATGTCAACCGTGTACGGATTGGGCACACGCTTGGCGTGTTTCCCGACTGTGCACCAGTGCCGAAGGGATTAATGACGCTAGTTCCTCAGAGCATCTTCTATTTAAATTCCGGTAGAACAAGGACTGCATTCCCACATAACATCTGTGCTCCAAAGATTGTAATCCGTTTGTTAAGACAGGCGAATCTATCAAACGGACCGCCCATTCCCGCACAGTCACTTTATGTTTTTATTATGTTATGATTTTTTTTTAATTTAAAATAAATCAAATTTAATAATGTTATTAGTAAGTTCTGCAAGTATTTTTATTTTTTATTATTGTGACAGCTATTTCGGCGTTCAAGGCCATTTTCAAACTGCGGTTAATCCACATTGTGACGACTTATTCATATGATTTTATTAATTCCCACCCCATTCTATTTTTGACGGGTTTTTTTAGTAATAATGATTTATTATCGGTAAAATCGATTTAGTTAGAAAATAATTCAAATTCTCTATTATGTGAGGTTTTCACATTTATAATGTGTTTCCCCGTATTTAACTGATTATGTTTTATTAATTGATTTATTTAAAAGTGTTATATTGTTTTGATAATGTGAATATACTGAGAAGCGGTGAATACATAATTTTCCTTACTTTATTAATTAATATTATATTAGGATCATTCGTTCGTTTATTAATTTCTAATTGTTCGAGTAGTAGTTCTTGGATTAAATTTTCATTATTTTTTGGTTAAATCATTATTTTTAAAAACCCGTCCAAATTAGAATGGTATGGGAGTGAATAAAATCATATAACTAAGTCGTCACAATGTGGATTAACTGCAGTTTGAAAATGGTATTGAACGCCGAAACAGCTGTCACAATAATAAAAAAATAAACTTGCAGAACTTAACAATAACATTATTAATTTTGATTTACATTAAATTAGAAAAAAAATAAATGGAGTTCTACGAATTAAACACAAACACAATTAATAATTATGATTTTTTGTTACTGACAGTCGTGTATTTTTATTGCATGTCATTATCATTGGGATCGTAAGAGCGGTCATTTCCTGTTACCTTTGCAAAAAATGGTGGTATAAAAGCTAATAGAACGAATACCTCACATTTTATTATGATGCAGTATTTATTTATCGCATACCTAACCCATTTGCAAAATAATCTAATTGTCATGAATTTTGATCAATATGTCCATAAAAAACGCCGCCAGGGAAAAAAAGTTTTTTTTATTCCATTAAAATTCCAATATTATTGACGTTTGTAGGACTAAAACATGCATAGATTTGAATAATTTTTATTGACTGGCGTCATTGTCTTTTTTAAAAAGACTTTTTTATATTTATCCTTATACGTAGCTATGTATCAAAACGTAGGAAGAAATACGGTTATTTTTAATTTTTTCTTTGGAAAACTAACAATATTAATGAATATAAAGAAAACTGAACCAATAATAGGTTTTTGCTCAAGTAATGTAATGATGCAATATCATACAGGCAAATCATTTTAAAAAGCGTGCATTTGAATGTATTTGTGCACACTGCACACCAATAGTATTTCAAACTGGTTCGAACAAGTTTGAAACACCCGCACGCAGTCCCCTATTACCTCCCAATAGTCTTACGATACAGTACACCGCTGCACAAGTAAGAATCTCTTTAAAATGATTTCCCTGTATATAAAATCTTATTTCCTCCTTCTGTGTGAGTAACGTACAAGAGTCCCAACTGCCCGGAGCCAATGGGACTATGACATCCCCAAATGGCGTTGGAGAGGAGATGGAAAAGGGGAAGGTTTAGAAGTAGGTATCTGTCTATTTAGATCTGGTCACCAAACACCACTAAAGCCATTTTAAGCAATGTCTCGATTCTGAATGGAGGTCTTTCACCAGGGCGGTACTGAGAGTATCTACCATTCCGAACGCCATCTTGACATGTTACCACAATAATTCATATGTTTTTTTTCAATTTGCAGGCTGATTCTGACGGCCATAGCATGCGCCACCACCTTCCCCGCGGTGGGCGGCTGCCTGGGCGGCGGGGCGGTGCGCGCCTACCTGGTCGGCGTGGTGGCGCTGCAGGCCCTGCTGCTAATCCTGCTCGCACTGCTGGCGTGCCACTCCTCGCGCGGCACTATGACGGACACGGATTCCAGGCTTCTGGTGGCGCCGCTCCTGACCGTCAAGTGAGTTCAATCTTCTTCTGATTTCTGTGGTTTCATCTTATTTATTTATTTTTATATTAACGGACCATTGTCCAATAATAATAATAATAATACTTGGACGATTTATATAGCGCCGTTTTTGTGAAAAATCACCTCAAGGGCGCTGCACCAATCACACAAAATAAACCAAACGAAGTGCGAAAAACAAAAGCTACACAAAAAAGAGCACATACATTGTTCGATGACAAAAATATACATTTGGGAGAATCTTGCGTCTTGATCCCTTACATGGTGGTCACAGAAAGGGTTCTGGACTTGAAAATGGGGTAAAGGGCTTTGGATATAATGGTTGAATTCTCCCTATGCTTCCCGGAGTATGTCGGTACTGGTGGCATGTACTTCGTTTAAGCTGAAAAGCTGTGCCTAGCCCAAGAAAAACGAACCATAAAAAAAGAAAAAAAACTCTTTCTGTTATACGGGGGAGGTTACAACAGAATTTTCAGCGGCAGGTCTATAAACGCTTAAATTATTTAATTCAAAGACTTATGCAACCAATATTTCTTCAGTTCCTTCTGGACGGTATTCGGTGCAGTGGCGTTTTAATATTCTGTCACTCCATCAATTATTACATTCGTAGAAGTGGCGTGCATTGCTATATGACCAAAGGTTGGCTGTGAGTAGCTTTTCTTAGAATATTCCAAAATGGCTAATTTATTATCATCTTCCACTAATTGTTGTAGCCAACTGATTATAGGGCGTACAAGTTCCTTAGAAAATTTATGAAAAAACACATTGTGATCAAAAATTTGTCGTATCCATTATCGATTAATTACCTCATTTGATTCGTCCCTCGAAGCTTTTCAGCCTTTGTGGACTGCGCGCCACTGATTCCTAGGTAGGTAGATAAGCCAGGTTACTAGGTAGGTAACCTAGGTAGATAATCTACATTCTAGATAGGGTCAGTGGGCCGGTTGTGGCCACCTTAAGGATTTTTTCGTTTTTGAATGAGCACCAAACTTGCACATAAATGTAAATTATAATTTTTCAAACATTAATGTACAATAAAAATACCTGTCTTTAATATATGTAAATATATCCAGTAACAGTTCTTTAATTATTTTTAAATAATTTTTTTTCATTGAACTGGACCCATGCATTAGTTGTGGCCACAATTTAATCAGTTCTGGCCACACCCGTGTGCCGGTTTTGGCCACATGAATCTATGTAGGAAACTTATATTTTTTATCTAAATTAAACACAGTAATGATTATAAATCGATGTTTATTATTCAAGTTATACAATAAACTTATAAAAAAATAAGATTTTGCGCAAATTTAGACCTGAGAGTTCAATTTCGAAAGTATAAAAAGAATTTTGCCTTTTGGTTGTACCTGTAAACAATGGTGGTGGCAATATCATTTTAATATCAATCTCAGCAACAGATGCCAAATCAGAAATTTGTGGCATTGTGAATTGGCTACCAGTGGTATTATGTTTTCTCAGGTACCTTATCTCAAACTCATTGTCTTCGTCTTTTGAACACAATATTTTGCCGACATAATAAAAAGTGGCTTTGGGATTCTTGAATTCAACCAGGACATAATCTCCTTCCAGGGGTGTTCGATCTAGTTCTTCGAAGCCCGACGGCTTTACCTGTGGAATCCGGTCTTCGCAGTCCGAATGAGATGTATCACGCAAATTTTCTTCCTCTGACGTCTCTGAAATTTCAATGGTCGGTTTCTTTTTTTTAATGTTCTTATTTATTTTTTTAGCTAGTTTTATCTGTTTTTGTTCTTCTTTTCTGTCTTTCTCCTTTTCCTTAGCCATCATAATATCTTTCCATTTATCTGATGTTAACACCGAAGGAATATACTCTCTATTTCGACTGGTAGTATTTGTCTTCTTTTCAGGCCATATGACGCATTTTTTCACTAATTCTGCGGCATTAGTCGGCATATTCAATTCTACAATCACAGAAGAGGATACAATATCTTTTGATGTTGATGCTGATACGTCCAGGATTTCTTCGTTTACCGCTATTGGAAATGAAGGTTCAATAACAGGAGTTTCTGAAGGCGTTGTAACTCGATCTAGATTAATACAAGTAAGATCTGTATTTGGCAATGGAGTATTATCGTCTTTGAAGGCCAGCCATACTTTATACAGGAACAACCCTTCAGTACAACCTGTCCAATTGACTTTGAAATCTTTAAGCATATTTGGTTCAATTTTACTCTCCAAATACTGTAGATGAGTCGATTCCACTAGGCGCATGTTTACATTACTTTCAGTATGTTTTTGTGCAGTTATAATTCTTTTATAGTTTACAAAATCAGGACCAAATGGATAAAGTCCGCAAGACTTGAATCCAGCTTTCACATTATTAGAAAAATTTGTATCATTTATCAGAATGTTGTTCAAAGCAGAAGGGAGATTAAATTTAGTTATTTCTTGTCCTTTATTATCAATTCTCCACTTACGAATGTACTTCAACCAACGTTGCTTTAAAGGAAAAAATACAGCCACGTCCGGTGGCTGCAGCATATGTGTTGTGTTTGGAACCAAGGCTATGACGATAATTCCGTTGTCTCTGCAAAGTGAACTCAGGTGAAGAGTCAGATGGGATTTATGTCCGTCTAGAAATAATACGATTGGAAATATTGTACCCTTTTCTTTGAGATAAGGCAGGAACACGTTACCAATAAATTCATAGAAAGACTCAGCAGTCATCCACCCTTTGTCTGTCTTACCAATAGACCAACGATTAGGTGCATTTTGAACTACATCTGCATTCATTCTTTTGTATTTGTAAAGTGTCAGAGGTGGAGCTAGTTCTCCAAGAGCATTTACTGTAAACAGAGTGGTGATATTTTCTTTATCACTGTTTTTTGAAGTGTCGTAAACATGTTCGCCTTTCGTCGCTAAGACAAGTCCACCTTTGGGGGCTAAGAAGAATGAAGTTTCATCGCAGTTCCATACTCGAGCAGGATTTTCAAAAATCTTACATCCATCAGGTCCTAACAAACTAATGACTTCTTCAAACCAGTTTCTGATTTTTTCTTCGGTTATCAATGCGCGTGCCTTGTTTATGTACTCTGCATGTTTTTTGCTTAAATCAGGATGTCTCGTCATAAATGACTCAAACCATGTCCTCCCAGGGCGATTATTGATGAAAGGAGTATTGATGTTGCCAGTAACAACAATCTTCTTTACGGAATCTAATAAACATTCCTTGTTAATTGGAAAACCTGCCCGGGCACAATCTTTAATCCACCTGACTAGTGACATCTCTATTTCTATACCAAGTACAGCTTGTGGTCCTACGTGACCTGAGGCCGCTGGTGCACGTCCACATATTTTGTTACGCAAAGTACTACGGGGGACTTTGTAGGTTTTACTAGCAGTAGATACCTTCATACCTCCTTTTATAGCATCGAGTGCCAAAATAAATTTCGATGGTGAATAACAAAAAGTTTGCGTTTTGAGTGCTCAATAGCATCTTTCTTCTTATTTGCCGGAGTCATTTTCACAGTTCTGAAGAAGAAACATAATAATTTATTAAGTTAAAATATCAAAATTAGCGGATATGTACATTTTTTTAGATAATGGCCAAAACTAGTACTGTATGGGAGCCACTTGTGGCCACCAACGTGGCCACAACCCATGCATTTGTATAAATTCTTGTGTCAGTAATGGCCACATCGAAAAATCATGTTTAAACAACCAATTTGCTAAAAATAACCTCAAAACATATTACTTTACCCTTTTATAATGGGTACATCTTGTTTTCAAATAAAACATCAAAAGGATTACAAATATATATTAATATTACTTACAGTGGGTTCCTTAAGGTTTTGGATAACAATCTCAATAAAAAATTCCGCAACACTTATTCGCATCGACCAAACACAAACTGTTAACAATAAGATTTATTGTGTCACTTGTCAACGAAGACCATTGACAAATATGCATTTTGCCATAGAGTAAAAAAAGATTCGATTTTATTTAGCTTATATTTCGACTTGTAAAGTTGAAAATGGCCAGAACCGGCCCAATGGCCACAACCGGCCCACTGACCCTAGCAGTAAACTCAAAAGACTTGAGTTTCGTAGTGGATCAAATTTAGAAATAATGGTATATATCATATATATAGGTACATATTAGGAAATCTACGGTTGTAGCTCCCAATTATGATTCCGGAGTTATTTGAAGCTCTTCTAAATCTTATCTGTAACTGTGCAAACCTATCGCTTCTGCTATAAAACAAACAAAACTGTATGTCTGAAGAATGTTTTGAACGTTAGGCGTAATTTCATAATAATGTATCAATTCAATTTTATTATTCGTTGTCCTGTGGTCTTGGTTTTTATTCAAATATAATCCTGTGTAACTTTAGTTAAAACATCACTATAGACGACAGAGATATTAAGTGTGGTTTAAATCTTCAGAATACGAGTTTACACTGTTTTCTCTGAAGTTCTCGCAGCCAGAATGCGGCTCGATACCTATCAAATGACCCCCTAACGCCGTTAGATCGTCAACAGGTTTTGTACGTCATTTTTCAACATAATGTCGCGAAGTTTTCTGTAAGCTGGTATAACCATAACCACTGAGGCGTATTAGAAGTTTGTTTATGTTATTTACCTGATGGTTATTTTGTTAAAAAGCGTATATATGTGACGCTGTGTTTTGATATTCGTATTGGAATCTAATTTCATATCGATGTTTTTCGTTCAGTTTAGGTTTTTTTTACAGTAACTCCATACAGGAGGCCCCCATGGAAATCGTTTCCTTAAAAGCCTATATCATCTTTGGGGATGCTGTGTGGAGGGTCTTTTAGAGGATAGGAAGGAGTAAACCTGGGTCTATGTTGTAGGAGATCATTCCACAGTCGAGCTGTTGAACACGAAAATATTGGCGTATTTCCCGACTGTGCACCGGTGCCGAAGAGATCAATGACCCAAGTTCCTCAGAGCATCTTCCATTAAAATATCGGCAGAACAAGGACAGCATTTCCACCTGACGTCTGTACTCCAAAGATTGCCATCCGTTTGTTAGAATAACCGAATCTTGGGGCTTCCGACCAGAGATAGCTGCTAAATTCTACAGTGGGACTCACTTGCGATTTGTACAGTGTCAGCAGTTGTGTACTATTAAAGTATCTGCAGGCTCTGTACAGTATGCCCTGCTTTTGAGAGGCTAACTTTACTCTGGCTTCGATGGAGCTCCCCTACATGAGCTGGTCACTTAGAGTTACACCAAGCATATCAATAGAGGGCTCGTTAGGAAGATTGCTTCCATTAAAGGAGACTAGATTATCATTTCGATCCCTTTTAGACGTAATTAGACATGATTGGACCTTTGAAATATTAAACCCTCTCGAGGTAATTATCCATTCTCTGCTTCAAAGCCCTCCGAGCCCCTTGAAGGTATAATTTCGTTGTGTTTATATACCATATTAATTATTTTATGACTATTTGCTGCTAGCATGCCTTTTCATTGGAAGCCATTATCATCAGGATCATTAATAATAATAATAATAAATATATGATTAGAAAAATCTAGAAAGTTATATTTGAGCAGTGGCGTGTAGTCCATAAAGGATGAAAAGATGCTCCTACCTTAAGATAAATGAACCACGGGAAGAAAATCTCTATAATACTCTCTATGTACCTACATATAACATTGTAATAGTAGGTACCAATTACCTATTTTAATTTAATAATTAAAAGGAATGGCTCCGCAGCCTGTTTCATACAAAACTTAATTTTGGATTCGAAGCCAAAATACTCACCCAAACAGAATGATCTTTTTTTCGTCAAAGGGTATAGCAAATATCTAGTATGAAAGCAAAGTGTTCTATGAAACAGGGCGCGCAGCTGTTCCTCTTTACCCCTTATGTGCCTACATAAACCATTATAATATTAGGTACCTAGTACCTATTTTAATTTTATTGTTTACTCTTTATGTACCTACGATATACTATAACATTATAATAGTTACGGTAGGTACCTATCATAATGACAGTTTTTTTGTCAGACACATCAGGTTTTCTGCTAAATTTGAACACACTTTTCCATATCCCTTCCCTTGCGGAGCTAGAAAAATCCTCGAGCCCCGTACAGGGGGTATACATTTAGAATTTTGTTATTTTTAAGTTGGATATAAATTAGTAGTTTCCATATATTATTTACGTAAATATAATGTTATTAATATGTACATTATGTACCCGTAATTTCCTGCACATACCGGTTGCGGTTAGTATGTTCAAAATATAATTTGATCTGGAAATTACTCAGTCAGTTCATTGATCTTGGCGTGTGTTGTTTTATGTTTCAGGGTGGCTTTCATTCTGCCGGAGGTGATTCTCAACGTCATAGGAACCATCTGGATTTTCTGCAAGATCATCAAGTGCGAGCCTGACGATGATTTCACCAGGGTGGTCATTGAAGGTAACGGATATCACGTAACTGGTAAAAACGGTACCCACAGTCCGTCAATAAAGTGTAAAAAAATGAAGAGGCAATCATAACCTCAAATTTGAATCTACTGTTATGATTAACCACTATAATTTGCTCTAAAATCGGTATTACCGTAGTAATGTAACATTTTAGCCATATTTTATTACATTTTTATACTTTATTTACGATCCGTATATTTTTATGTATTCTTTAGATTTATTTACAATCTATACAAACTAGTATTTACAAATCGTCAACTACGAGTATATAACAAATTAAAACTGTTTATTTCATAAACTATTTAATATGAATTTTTCAATTTTGATCTACGCCCTGGAACTACTTCACGTACATAATAGTTTATTTTTTTGTATTCTTATATAATAAAAGTTATATAAGAATTTTGCAATACATTATGCAAATCTAACATAGTTTTACTGTTCCAACGATTTATAATTTTAATTTCTTATTAATTCTGTTTGTTTAATTTTTTGTTTTTAGTGTACACACATTTTAGGTTTAATTTTAATTATCATATAGACGTACGGCTTTCGCAGTAATATACATTAGAACATTTTGAGAAAAAATGGAACTTGAATGAATAGAATGAACAGATTGGTGACAATATGAAATGCATGGGAAATTTTAAAAGTATTAGTTAAGAGGAACGGCTGCGCGACCTGCTTCATAATACCCATCTAATTAAAGGTATAGTAAAAATCTAGTACGGATTAGAAGTTTTTTTTTTGTGTTAAATTATGAAATATAGGCCATTAATAAATCAATTTTTCATGATTTTAGAGGCAATTTCGGAAATTATTTGCGGGTTAACCGGTAGTTTTGTTTAATTTGTTATATTTGCTATGTTAACATGATTATATAAAATAATTTTAATTTTTTTACATCTTTAAAAAAAAACTTTTTCGGTCGATGTTTTAAATTATGTACGGCAAATTTGTGTTCCAAAGTAAATTAGTCATTTTAAATTTAAATTTAAGTCCACCATAATGCTGATTTTAACACTTTTTAATTTTATATTTCATTATATTTTCATAGTAGAAGGGGATTTTTTTTATCAACTCCAAATAATTGCCAAAGTTGTCCCTAAGATCGTGAAAATTTTATTTCTTTAATGGCCTATATTTCATCATTTAAAACACAAATTAATAAAATACTTCTAACCCGTACTAGATATTTGCTATACGTTTTGATTAAAAAATATCATTCGGTTTGGGTGAGAATTTTTGCCTCAAATCCAAAATTCAGTTTTGTACGAAACAGGCCGCGCAGCCGTTCCCATTAATGCGTCTTATTATTTGGTTCTTGCAAATAAGTTTTATTTCCAAGACATTGTGAAATAAAAGCAATCGCATGCAGTAATTTTTTTTTGCAAGTGTCGATAAAAAGACTTACTGCAAACTTTGCTCGAACAAATCCTTTTGGATATCATCGACTGTTGTAATGATATCGATTTGCAACTTTCGAGGTTTTTTAATAATTGACTGTCTCCCTGTGATGTCAATTATTGTCAATGTTTGATTAGTAAAACGTTTAATTTAAAATTAGTGTCTGCACGTAGAAGTAGCAGAAAAGGTCAGAGTTGAGGCGCGAGGCTCGATAACCGTTGTTTCATTTCTTCTGAAAGTACAATAAATTTACACTTTCGCCAAGAACTCGTTTCTCTTGAATTCTCATTATAAATTGAAGGTGCGATTCTCAATTCGAAAAAAATGTACTAAATACTGAAATTGATTTCTAAACAAATGTATCCGTGTAATAATAATCTGATAGTAGATATTAGGTAATACCGTAACGTCTGTCGTAAACACACGCTCCACGTGCTAGCAACAAACGGAAGTTCTGCGATCTATAATATTTGAAGAAAAACGCAATTTTTTAATGAGAATATATCATACCGGGAGGATTTGCTTGAGCTTTTAAGGGGAATGGCTGCGGTGCCTGTTTCATACAAAACTTAATTTTGAATTGGAGGCTAAAATACCCATCCAAACGGAATGATCTATTTTTTATTTTAAATTAGAGGTTTATTAAATTTCTAGTACGGATGAGAAGTATTTTATTTATTTTTGTTTTAATTTTTTTAAGTATGTGCCATGAAAAAAAATCATTTTCGTAATTTTAGAGGCAGCTTTGAAAATTATTTGCGGATTTATCGTACTTTTTAAAAAATTTATCACATTTGTTATGTAAGTATAAATAAAAAATAAAACATTTAAAAAAAAAGGTTTTTCGTGTCGAATTTTTAAATTCTGTATGGCAAATTTGTGTTCCACAGTAAATT
This sequence comes from Halesus radiatus, assembly GCA_022606495.2. NCBI lineage: Eukaryota > Metazoa > Arthropoda > Insecta > Trichoptera > Limnephilidae > Halesus > Halesus radiatus. The sequence continues at coordinate 40,261 of JAHDVE020003213.1, forward strand.
GGTCGTTTTTAATTTAATTTAAAGTCCACCATAATGCTTATTTTAATATTTTAAAAATAAAATTAATTTTATATTTCATTATATTTTCAAACCAGATGGGTTAAAACTTTTTTTTAAATCACCGTTAGCTCCTAAATAATTTTTAAAGATGCCTCTAAAATTGCCAAAAATCATTTCCTTTAATGACCGATATTTCATAAGGTAAAACAAAAATAAATAAAATACTTCTCCTCCGTACTAGATATTTACTAAACCTTTAATTTTAAAAAATTGATCATTCAGTTTGGATGGGTATTTTGACCTCCAATCCAAAATTCAGTTTTGTATGAAACAGGCACCGCAGCCGTTCCCCTTAAAATTCGTCATGCCGGACGAGGTTATTAATTTATGGATTCGTTTTCATGGGAAGAGATCTCCATGTACTCGCAGGTATACAGAAGGATTCTGTCAGACTTAAGATACAACTTGGAGCTTGGAGTGCAGCTGGTTTTCAGCAGTTCTGTTTCTATAGAAATTAAATGAAGTTAAAGTTGCATATCTCACATAAAATCTCTACACTTAAATAAAATAATATAAAATGAAATGAAAAAAGTTTTTAAATTAAAAAAAAAATAATAATAATTTTGAAATCAATTCAAATATTTAGTAAATCGATATATGGGCATTTTGTCATCGTTTCCGAACACGACTACAAATCGCCAATGAAACAAACAACAACTTACGTCGACTAATTTATGCTTAATTTGTCGGTAACACTATCGATAAAACATGTATCGTTATGTCGTTGCTCGGAGTCAGACGAGGACTACACCTTATAACAGAGCTAACCCTTATTTTTTTATGAAATAATGAATAATATATATTATATAATATTTGCAGGAATTGTGGTGTTCAATTGGGTGCTGTTCGCACTGACCGTGTTCGGGCTGTTCATCGTGTTCGACCCGCTGGGCTCGATCCGCTACGGAGACAGCCAGGACACGCCGAGCCAGTCGCGCCACCACACCAAGGTCACGGGCCTGTGGTCGCGCCGCTTCCGCTGGGCCTGCTGCTGCCTCAAGAAGGACGAGTACGGGGACGAGGCCTTCCAACAGGTTGCAGGTTACACACACTTCTGCTTTCATAACTGCATTATTTTAGGGATTTATATTATGACTGTGTATGCTAATAAGACTTACCCTAATTCGGAAGGTTATTTATTATAGGTATACCTATCTATAATTTACCTATACAAGGCAGTGAAGCACAACCTTTTTAGCCGGAGGCTAATTTATCACTTATTATTTCATTTTAAAAATAAAAATCCCTGGGGGTTACGAATAACCTGAAAATATTTCAAAATCTCCTACTACCATCGCACTAAGCGGAATATGTTGTTCATGTCGTGATAGGGAACTTAGCTAGCCGAGAAAAATAACTCAAGACGTCTTGATGGGAATCCAATGCGATGCCAACTGAGCCACTGACCGGTCACCTTTGTTCGCGGGCTGCAGGAGGTAGGGTACATACAGCTTGAAATGGTTAACTTTGCAGTCAGTGGTGTGGCGAACCTACTGAAACGGTTGTTTAATACATTTTTCATAGAACCCACATACACACGCCACAGACGTAATCTTAATTTTAATCAGTTTTTATCATTCTGAAAAATTAAAACATGTGTTAAAAAAATCTTATAATTTTAGGCAGTTAATTTAAAATAGACAGACAAATGTTTGTCACTCATATTTAAAAAAAGTATGATGGCATTTTGGTCTTTGGTGAATTCTTTTTATCCAATTGTTCGTAAATTGAAGCCATGAACCATTATTAGTATGAAACCACGTGAACCTAAATGTTGCCAATATCGTTCGCTTATATTACTGCAAATCTCATCTACGCCCTGCGGCGCCCTGACTTTGTTTCTATACTGTAGCTGGGCGACAGTTGGTACTCTACCAAGCCATATCTTCCTTTGTTTCTTTTATCTATGGGACGATGTCAACAGCATTGATAATGGAGATAGAGCTTATTGCTACCCACATTCTTGACAAAATTATGTTTTTAAATATGGACCCTGGCTGAAAATAATATCTTACTCAATACGGACCTAGACAGAACAGTATCGAATTTCATGTTCCTTATAATCCTTCCTGGGAAGTTAATTGGATTATGATTAATTATTTCACTAGTTTCAGATTTAAATGTGCAAATTAGACCTTGTGTATGTGTAATATATTCAATAGTGTATGTGTAATAGGTATGACTATGTATGTGTAATTTGTAACACATGCATAGCAGTACCTATTTTAATTTTTAATCTCTCTTTGTCTCCAGTCATATGCAATGCTATTTTTATTTTTATATTTTCTCTTACCTGGATTGTAAAACATCCAAATCATCATTTGTAACCTAACCTCTATACACCTAAATAATATCTTAAAATCTAACTTCCATGTAATATCTTTGTTCTTACATTAATTTTATTTCAACTTTTCTTTTCTTTCTACATTTTTTTTATTATTATTTACATTTATAGGATTAAACTTATTTTATTTCTTTCTTTTTTAAAAATATCCTGTTAACCCTCAAAAAAAAATTAATTGCTGTATTATTTAAACTTATTACATCATTTACGTACCCTACGTCTGTCTCGACACGGGAATTCCCCAGTGAGGCAGACATCGATCAATCTTTTATGTGTTGTGTTTTATCAAGATAATTTAAATAATGATATCCAAATGTGTATTTTGTACCTTCTGTATATATCACATATTCTGACGTTTATCTTCTGAATTAATTATTCTGGTTTTGAAATAATAATGGCCTTATAAGAATGACGGTAGAATCTCACTAATCCCGCACTGAAGAGATCCGGCGTCTCCATCAATCCAGCACTATCCGAGTCGGGGCTAGAGTTTATAAATAAAGTTAGAGTCAGAAAACACTCATCGACGAGAGATTATTTTGGAAAACAGTGACAATCGTATATTATGTTACACAAATAATTACAAGTTGCCATGTTTTTTTAAATATTGTTTTAGAGTTTTCCATACATCCCAGTAATCTGGCACTATCAAGTTCCATGTTATGGATTAGTAATATTAGTGTACTGTTTAATTCATTTTTGGATCCAATGCTTGATGAGGGCCTTCCACCATAATATTATATATAATAATATAATATAAGTAATACTTAGCAATTTCTATAACTTATATTATATTATTAGAGCACAAAATGATGTAATTTTAATTAAACCTCTAACCCTTAGAGTGCTCATCTATCGGCACACCTAGGACTGTGCTAAATGCTTCACAGGGCTAATCTGTTTTCACAACCTTTGATGCATTATAATGTATAAAATAGGAAACAAGAAAAGTCCATTCTATGTAGGAACATTTTATCATCCAAATATGTAAATTCATTTGTGAAACATTTACGTTTTTAAGCTGGAAATTGGCTGATATAATGTTAAACTAACAGTAACTTTTAAACGTATATGTGTATTACTAAAAAGTAAATGTTGCTGTTTAATTTTCAGAACTGTTGAGCGCCATATTCCGTACGACAGATCTCGTTCCATCCGATGTGATGGCCGGCTGTGTTCTGCTGCGGGTGCGCCAGAAGAGAGAGACCCGGGAGATGAGAAGGATACAGATGATCAACGAGGAGGAGCCCATATATTCAACGGGTAAGCGTATCATTGGATCTGAAGACCATCTAGCTTCACTCACATATTGAAATTCAATTATTTATCTATAAATAATATTTAATCATTGAAGAAGATAATATTAACACATCCCAAATGAAACACGAATCCGAAAAAACAACATTGTTTTTTCGGATTCGTGTTTCATTTGGGATGTGTTAATATCATCTTCTTCAATGATTAAATATTACAATGAGGTTTAGAAACTTCAATAAGTTATAAAAAATTTAATATAAATAATATACTTACATACAAATTATAACAGAAATTTGCCACCTCTTAGACATAATCAATCAGACAGATTCTCACATCAAGACATGAAGGCATCAGAACGTGGAAAAAAGGGGGAACTCACAATACTAAATTGATAGTGAAAAAATGTCTAGAGTTTTAGTTAGCGTGGAGCTAATGTCTAGAGATGGTCAATATACCTGTCCCGGTGACTTCACGGTTACCCGGTCGGGGATGCAAAAAAAAATTCTGAATTTAGCCCCTCTCCCCGACAAAATCAACCATCCCTACCGAGTCCTGTTTTAGAGCCAATTGAAATGGTCACGTTAACGTTAGCATGGTAACAATTATTCGACATCTTATATGTACATAAAAACCTGGGTAAGTTCAGTACTGTTTTATATTTAAGTTAGATCAGTTTTTGTACAACGCACCATTTTAACACATGGCCTGTGCTTGGTGGATATGAAACTATTAAGTAAACACCCATTACAATATCTTTTCTGTGTAGATATAAACAAGGTGTTCTCTGAAGTACCCCGTTGGATGAATCTCACTGATGCACTACACTTCTTCAAGTTCTCCACATCATCGTATGGCTGGCCATACGTCATGTTCACCAACTGTGTTACGGGAATTTGTAAACTCCTGAGGTTCGTCACCTGCTGCGGCTGTTGGAGGTAATAGAATAATCTAATTAAACAATTTGAACACAGTTGTATTTTAAAGCGTTTTAATTTATTGCAAAATAAATTAATTAAAAATAATTTATCGCGACATTTTTAAATGCAAAGCACTCTCCATGATGATTACCAATATTGTATAAAAGTTCAATATTTAATTCATATCGCCTGTCCTAAGCCATAAGGGTGTAAGCGAAAAATCACTAACTTTTGAAGAGAACGAAATGAGACCAACTATCCTTTTTTTTTACTAGTGACATGTAAATATGTATTTGTTTGTTTTCTTTTAGTATGAATGAGAAAAATTGATATGTATGTCTTGTATTTTTATTTATACAAGTTTTTTGCTGTCCTGAAAGTAGTGAGTCTCAATTACGCCCTATTGGATTAAAGCAGTTGATATCGGTACCTTTGTCCAATAGGGAAATAACTCAAAATTTCTGGGTTTTGAGTTAATGATGAAAAATGGTAAAGAAACTCTCCCTTCTCATATTTCAATAAAAAAATAAGTCTAATTCGTCCTAATTATGTAGTCAGATAATTAAAATGAAATTATAATGAAATCAGCACATTCTTAGTTCAATGGAAAAACATGTCAAATGTTTCCGTTTGGAACTTAATAAATGTAGCCATTTACACCTATAATATGATAGGTTGATAAATTACTTACATGTTGCATCTATTGTTATGTTATAGGTGGACAAAATAACTTTACATCGGAGCGATGTCTTTATAAAAAAAATTTCAAATCCAGTTTTCTCAAAATGAGTTATTTTGAGTTAGTTCCCTATTGAACCAAGATATCGATATGTGCTAAGATTATAACCATTTTTCATGCATATCAATTTTATTATTATTATTGGACAATATGTAGTGGGTACCATTTAGGGCCGGCATTTCAATTGCTTTTTAAGCTTGTTTCGAAGCTAGCTTGTCAGGAAACCTACCCAACATACCAACCCTTCGTAATAAATATCACCTGCAAGGGTACTAAAACTATTATGATTATTAATATTACTTTAATATTTAAGTATTTAATAAATTAAGCTTCTTTTTGAAAGCATCAGAAGAAGAAGTGCGCGTTTCAGTTTATTTTTGAAAAAAAACCAAAATCGTTTATGTTTCTCAAAATAAACGGGTACTTGAATCTGAAAGGATGAAACAATAAAAAAAAAACCTTATGTTTCAATCGCACTAATACACCTAACTTGGTTTTTGGTTCATTGTAATGTAAAAAGTATTAATGTAGCGTCATTAAATTAATTATTAAACTGCAACTTTTCCCAATGAACGGTTGCAGGGAAAGCGTTTCACGTGAAAGCGTTACCTCGCAACGGTCAGCGACAGAGTTTCGGGCGAAGGCTTTTCGAACAAAAGCGTTTTGTGACTATGGGTTATGGCGTTTCGCATACAGCATTGCAGATGGGCGTAAAATTTTTTAGAAAGCGTTTTGTCGCAACGGCCAGCAACGGAGTTTCTGGCGAAAGCGTTTCACACGGACAGCTTTTTATTGCAATAATAGTGTTGCAGGGAGCTGTTTTAAATGTATCGCGCAGAATTCTCAAACGAATTATGATCTATTGGAATTTTTCCGCAGAGGTGTATTGCAGACGTAGTTAAACGTTTTCTTAAAACGGTTATCTCAAAATCTGCGAAATGTTGTAACCGTTTCTGAACTTAAACGGTTACGAAAAAACTGTTTCACACTATTTTACTCACCTCTGAGAAGTCACTTCGATATTGATTGTTTTTGTCTTTTCAGTATAATAGTGACTAGGTCCTTCACCGTTTGTATAATTCCCTAGACCCAAATCGAGAGTGGTGACTGATGACAACTGCTGCATGTGCCACCTCGCAGGAGTCAGATATCTGTCAGGGCTGCCCACTGAAGATATTCTCTTTGCATCCTTTAAGAATCACGTATTTGAGGTAAACACATTTATTTCATTGTTTTTGTTTTCAATACTTTGCTAAACAAATTATTTTCATCATCTCTAAAAGTGAGATTAGTATGATTAACACGTCATATCCCTCAATGCATAAGTAATGATTTCACGTTCTACTATAGTAAGTAGATACATATATCTACTTTGTTCATTATCCAGACATAATATTATACTCAATTTATTGATGAATACTGCAAATCCTACTGAATTACATGTTGTTATAAGAAGTCTAGAACTCGTTATGTCGAACGGGACTCGACATCATAGTTATAGTACAGTTTGAAAATTAAATCACAATAAATTAAATTAACCTTATTCTTCTTTAATATTCTGTGTAAGTACATGTTTTTATTCTAATACCCATCATTATCATATAAATCCTTAATTAATCAAATGAGAGGTTAAAAAAATGTGTAAAGGAATAACATCGCCTAAACACCCAATAAAACATAACCTCAAAATTCATACTTTTCCAGTTACCCTTCTGCGTGATCGCCGACCACAAGACACAGAGCATTGTGGTGGCCGTGCGAGGCTCCATGTCACTGCGGGACATCTTTACAGACCTGACGGCAGGCTCAGAGCGCTTCGAGGCGCAGGGCCTGCCCCCTGACACCTCGGCCCACAAGGGCATGGCCATGGGCGCCAGCAAGCTGCTGCACAAGCTGCCGTCCCTTCTGGAGAGGGCATTCTATCAGTATCCGCATTATACACTCGTTATCACTGGTGAGAATCTTATTTATTATAAATACACCCTCTAACATTAACTTTACCTAGCCTTACTTGTGAGTTACACCTAATGTGTTCTTCATTATTAATTTTATTAATTGATAAACTAAAGTTTTTAAGACAAGATTTTTGTGCATAGCGCAAAGGTAACAATTATTTTTATAAACAATAATTATTAGCCTGAAACACTCATCCAAATTGAAAAAACCTTCCGAGAAAAGATAAATGTCGCCGACAGGACTCGAACCTGCATCTTACCATAAAGACATAATATGTAGTAAGCATAGATTAACTAGACATGATTTAAGATTTTAACATCTAAAGGTTTTATGTTGTTTGTCTTTTGGGGTATTAAGCTGTGTTGCGCTTCCTCCTTCTCTAGAGCCAACAGTTTAGCCAACCTTGCGGTGTCCATCATCAGGGCAGATGTGCGCTGACCTGGCGATGGACACTGCATGACCCGAAACATTTACTCAAGAAAGAGGACGAAGCGTAACATGGCTACTCCAAAAGTCGAGCAACGCATGGTCTAATAGTCTTTTAATTTCCATTGTTTTTTCTCAGATAATCTTTTGTTTTTGTATTAATTGACGTATTTAATTTGCCTATATATCGATTGTCCCAAGTCAAGAAGTGACAAATAACAACTTTCTAGGAGAGTGAAAACACTAGAAAAAATTGCACTCTTTTGAATTGTAACAGTTATAAAATTATAAAATTAAATAAAAGTGTTCACTTGTCTTGTGGCGTAAAAGCATAATTGTATCTTGTCAATGTAAAAGCCCAGATGGGCGTATAATCAAACAAATTAACAAACTACGGCCAGTTCAGACACATATGTATGTAACTGTCATACCATTACATGTGAGTAAGTATATTTGATCAAATTGTCCTCTGAATGTTTGGATTTCATGAATGTTTAGGTCACAGTTTGGGAGCCGGCGTCGCAGTGCTGGTGGCTCTGAAGCTTCGTCCCAAGTATCCTGATATGCGGGTGTATGCATTCTCCACTCCTGGTAAGTATTTCTTTTTAATCTTAAACTTATTTCTAATCCACTTAATCCTCTTTCGTCTGCGTATGGAGATTCCTAGGATAATTCTTTCCAAGGCTCTTTGTGTGGTAGCACAAAAACACCACTTTCTTAGAGTTAATCCATATATGCTATTTCATCAACTAATAAAGTCAAAAACAATGATACTGCTGTAACCATAGATAAAAGAAACAAGAGAGATGGGCCATGAACTATTATTAGTATGAAACCGCTATCATCTTTCATTGGCTCCGCTGCTTTGATAGTCCATGCAGTTTGGTCGTAACTCGGCGACAGTCGACACGCTTTCATGCCATATCTCCCTTTGTTTCTATTATCTATGGCTGTAACTTTGTTTTAATGAATGCATGTTTTCTTTCAGCTGGAGTCCTAAGTCGCGAGGCAGCACGCTACACAGAGGGCTTTGTGTTCACGGTGGGAGTTGGTGATGACCTGGTCATGAGACTCAGTGTGGAGAGCGCTGAGAACCTTCGAACCAAGATCATGCAGACCATCCACGCAACAAAACTACCCAAGGTACATCTAACACAAAATCCCACATAGGCACGTCCAGTGCGTGGGTATACTTGTGTACTAGTTAGCGGAAATAAAAAAAACTTTGATGGAAATAATTTTTTTTTTTTAAAATATAAATTGTATATGTAAATATTTACTCATGTGAATACATTTATATCTATATTCCTTTTACAAATTAAGCGAGTTTTTACAGTAGGTTCTGAGGAAATAACAGTATAGATTATAATAGAAAATAAGTTTTTTTTAAATTGAACTTAGTATTTGAAAGTTGTTGTTCCAAAAAAGTTTTTCATTAATACTTGGAAATTATTATTGCTTCTAACTTTTTTTGTTTTTGTTTTTTGTTTGCTTATTTTTTTTTTTTTTTGTTATGAGAAAAATCCATATTTGTGTAAAAACATGGATGTTGAAGATAAGTTAAATAAGAAAATGTAGAGTTGTAGTAGGAAAAAGTTGATGTCTTTGGTTTTTATCCAGTTTTTTGGAATATTTTTGTATGTGTCTAAAGACGATATATTTGGACACTTATATTCTGTAGGTAGTAAATTATATATTTTAAGAGAAATAAAAAAAGCATACCTCTGCTCAAGCCTAGTTTTACAGAGAGGTACTTAAAGTACATTATTTATTATGTTACTAAAAAGAGGTGAAAGGTACATTCTTTATGTATCATTATTCTTAGTATGAATTTTTGAGATATTTAAAGTGGTTTAATGTAAGTATTATAAATACCCCCCCCCCCCATCCGATGGTTCCATAAGATAATGATGATTACACCAAAGTATGGTATACCAATTTCATTATTTTGATATCAACTATGTTATATGTTTAAAAATATCCTAATTTACTTGCAAGCTTTTCTACATGATTTGTCCGTTTGAGTTGGCTATCAAATATAATTCCTAATTATTTAACTATATTCCCTGAACTCATTTCTGTACAATTATGGCAAGAAACAAGGTTACAAATATTGTTGTGGAACCTTATATTTAGGTTAGTTAGAGGTGATGTCTTTTTGGTATTACAAAAAATAGTTTTTTTTAATGTTTGTTAAAAGGTTTTGGTTGAGCCACTCTTTGACAATGGAGGTGAATTTATTAACATTTTCAGTGACTTTGTTCCAGGATTTACCATTTACTATGGTTGCGGTATCATCAGCATATGAGAAAAGTTTCTCCAGAATATTAATATTACAATAAATGAGAAATAATAACGGGCCGATAACTGTTCCCTGTGGAACCCCATGTTTCACAAATTCTTGTTTATTAATATTACCACCAATTTTTTGTACATTGTCGGCTATCAAGTAGATAATTTTTTAATAAGGACAGACAAATATTTTTATTTGCTACATTAAGTTTTCTAATTAGTATATAATATGATTAACGGCATCGAAAGCGCTTTTCAAGTCTAAGAAAATTGGTAGGCTTTTCTTATTTGAGTCAAGATTAGTGTATAATTTTTGTTAGATTAAATAAGGCATAAGGAAGGTTGCGGGTTCAAATCCCGCAAATCGCGCAAGTAAATTTTATTTAATTAATTTTTACTGTTTCACAATTAATTAGTTTAAAAATAATATATAGCATATTTGGGCACGTTCCAGAATGAAAGATACTCTCAATATCGCCCTGGTGAAAGACCACCATTTAGAATTGAAACGTTGCTTGAAATGGCTTTTAGCCGTGTTTGGTGATCGGATATGAATAGCCAGGTATTTCCCCACCGTTCTCTTCCCCTTCTCCGTCGCCTCCCCCTTCTCCTTCCCTTCCCCAATACCTTCAACCCCACAACATTCCCCAATTGGGGATGCTATAGTCTCAGTAGCTCCAGACGGTTGGGATTCTTGTGCGGTATTCATTTAAAAAAAAGGCATAATCTGTATTACGATCTGATCTAAAATCGTATTGATTTGGGTACAAAAGTACATTAGACCCTAGAAACTCTAAGACTTGTATCTATATTATTTTTATTTTTTTTATCTTTGCAAGATGGGATATCAGCGATATTGGTCTTTAATTGTCATGTTTAGAAATTGATCCAGATTTATGAATTAGTACAATATTTAAGATTTTAAAAGAGTTTGGGAATGTTTTTTTTTTTCACAGCAGAAGTTAAATATAAGTTGCAGAGGCAAGGATACATGTAATTTAATTGACTTAATTGTGGTGCACCTCAATTCGTCTGGACCATTGGATGTACTTGTGTTGAGATTGTCAATGGGTTTTAAAATTTTCGATTCAGTTACGCATTTGAATTGAGATAAAACAGGGGAATTTCGAGTGGGAGTGTCCATTTAAATAGATCTGCATGTATTGTTTCTAAATGAGGGATTGTTATTTATTAAATCGGAGGAACATTTGTAAAAAAATTATTAAATTTATTTGCATTATTTCCCACATCCGTTATCTACTGTTACAATTTTTTCAGGGAAAGTTTGTACTTTATGCTTTCTATTTCAGATTTCGTTTATGATTTGCCACGTTTTATTTAAATTATTATCAGATAATTGTAATTGTTTATCATAGTATTCTTGTGTGCATTTCTTTAGTCGGGCCATGTCAGAAGTCAGAATAATAGAAGATAATGTAAGAGACGATATAAGAATGTGAATGAAGCAAGAAGTGTATGCCAAGATCGAGTTGTTTGGCAGTCCATCCTCTCTGCCTACCCCTTCCTAAAAAACGGTGTGATGGTTAGTTAGTTAGTTATAAGAATATTTGAAAAATTCCAATAAATAAAGTATTGCTGTCGTAAATTTCTGTTAGGTGGTACGCTCTTTATCATACAGTATTTCTCAAGATTTTTGTAAATTTAACATTTTTTTGTTTCTGTGTTGGCTTGCGATTATTAGTCCATGCGTGATCCATGTATGTTCGTAGAATACTCAAATAAATGTTATTCGAATGTCAAATGAATAAAAATAAATAATTTTCTGTCACCGATATCAGAGTTTGCCGCCATTGTCCATATACGAGTTTCATGTTTTGTATCAATTTCGATATTTTTCTAAAAAAATACTTGAATTTCACCTGATAAACACTACAAGACTGTGAAAAGTATAGTAAAACTTAAAAAATATTTTTGTATTTCTATATTAAACTTTTTTGTGTAACACGAGAAACCATTTCTCTAAATATATGAAGCTATTCTTGAGAAACTGCTTATGATATATACCTATATACAATTTTTATAAATACATTAACACATTATCCGGTAAGACGTTACCATTTTTCAAAAACATCATTTCGCAAAAAACAAGTGAGTAATTACGAAATTACACTCAGCTCAGAGGTCAACACGGCAAATGCTCCAGTTTCTAGCTTTTGGTAGGCAGAAAGTCCAGCTTTTAAGAGATTAAATCAAATCATAATATTGTTGCCAAGTTCGTTAACATAATTTTATGATGGTTTTGTTTGCAGTACCGCATCATGTTGAATGGATTTGGGTACGCTATATTTGGAGTGCCGACCCGAGACTTGGAATCCACGTGGAGAGATCCGGAGGATTTGGAAAGCAAAATGGACACAAATGGAAATGGAGATACGCTTATTACCGTTAATATATCAAGCGTAAGGAAATATCATATTTTTTACTTAACTTTATACTCTAGGATATACCCTTGCCAGGAGTACCGCTTACTTTTTGTGGAACCAGTATACCAGGGAGTGTTGATTTTTGGTGACTTGCCTGTTCTGAGGATGGGAAGGAGGTTGAAACTTAATCAATTTTATTAAATCTCCCAATATACACAGCGACTTAGTCTAGACGGGGATTGATGGAGAATTGTTTTTTTATTATTTTTTCCTTCTTCACTTAACTTTTTGGCTACTCTGGGAAACAGGAGACTTATAGCCAAATACCCAGTGATAACTCAAGCAAACTTCATGAGAGGGACACAATATTACTGTCGGGAATAAGGTGAAAACATGAGAGATAGTGCAATGCTATGGCCTCAGCTCTGTAGACTGTCTCCTTATCAATATCTACATAATAATAAATAATTTAAATGCTTTTATTTCAGAGAATATTTTAATCATAATATTGGTATGTTAATATACAAAGAGTTATATGTATTTATTTCAGGAAGCTGCTCTTTTGTCAAAGGATATTTTTCTAAGAAGGTTTTCCAAAGTACGGCTTTACACACCCGGGAGGATCCTTCACATCGTCAGACGGAAGAGAATAGGAATAGAAAAGTAAGCATAACGTTAATTCCTTTTAAACTTATTACAGCGTTGTGATCTTCTTAGGGTTTTTTTTTGTTTTGTTATTTTTTGGCTTTCACCCATTAAGGTCGATCTTGGCCATGTTAATCAGTTAGATTTTGATAGTACATGTTGTTCTTAAAATTAGTTACTTTTAAATAAGATATAATATTTGGGCAAATAAAATTGAAGTAAATAAGTTAAACAGTCTAAATTCATGTGTTTTTAATCCCCAATGACTTAAATTTTAATGCCAAATTCATTCATCTCATTCGAGTTATGGAGGAAATATATTTTTTTGGCATGCAAGTGTATTTATGAAGGGGTTGACAGGGGCTTGACAGGAATAAACGGTTGTATTAATGAGTACTGAAGACCATTTGTTAGGGAAGCTATTTTCCATCTCAATAAATAAGGAACAATTATTACAGACTCGAAATCATTTTCTGATAGCTCAATTCTATTTATGATTTACAGAAAATCCAAAATTCATGAACCAACATTTGAAATGCGTTGGGCTTGCTCCGAAGACTTCAAAGAGCTGTGCGTAATGCCGAGGATGCTGCTGGACCACTTCCCTTACAATGTGCACAACACACTGGAAACTGTACTGAGAGAAAAACAGGAATACCAAATTACCCATATTTGAAATCTCTCCAGTCAGCCGTCAAATATCCATTGGGAAACTCTCCAGTTTGTTTTATACATGTTCCTGACATTGTTTTATCGTATGTGTGTTTGCTATACTTGTGTGTAGTACAAAAATAAAGCTGTGATCACCCTTATATTAATATAATTATAGTACCTTCATGGTTTAATTTTAAATTTATTGATATTGGAAATGATCTTTATATTGGAATGTGATTAAGTTAACAATAGATAATAAAGTGAGACCAAGAAACATTTCCGTCCAATTAAATAATTATGTATAGAAATAGGTTGACCATCATCGTGATGTTATTTATTTATTTAAAATAAAATATAATTGCCGTGACTCTACATCTTGTGTAATATAGGTACATGCAGTGACTGCATTTGGTGTAATACACATATTGTAACTGAATTATGCAGTAACCGTACCTTGTGTAATGTACATGCAGTGACTGCATTAGGTGTAACACACATTTAATAACTGAACATTGTGTAATGCGCATGCAGTAACCGCACCTTGCATAATGTACATTCAGTGACTGCATTAGGTGAAACACACATTTAATAACTGAACTTGTGTAATGTGTATGCAGTAACCGCCCCTTGTGCATTGTACAAGCAGTGAATGCATTAGATGTAACACACATTTAATAACTGAACTTTGTGTAATGTGCATGCAGTAACCGTACCTTGCATAATGTACATTCAGTCACTGCATTAGGTGAAACACACATTTAATAACTGAACTTGTAATGTGTATGCAGTAACCGCCCCTTGGGTATTGTAAATGCAGTGGCTGCATTAGGTGTAATACACATAACTGAACATTGTATAATACACGTGCAGCAACTGCATTATTGTAATTTACATGACAACCTAATTTTCATATCTTAATAAACATAAATAATACTTGCGAAAACGAGATGTATCTATGCATGTAGATAATGATTAATTATTGATCTTGTTGATTTTAAATTGTGATGAGGTAATATTGACAGAAACATGATCCCATGGTAGACAAGGTTACCACATGCAAGTCACCATTTTTGTTAACATTTAAGCAATAATCTAGATTAAAATTGAATAAAATATTTTTATAGACTGTTTTTATACAATAATTATAAGCATTATTATACGGGTGTTGCGTGTTTTATTTTATATTACAAAACTATTTTTGACAGATTGTACGGTAACCGGACAATTCAGCACAGTGATAAATTGGCACATTTTTGAAAAGTGATTTTTGAAAGTCAGGATAAATTATGAACAAAAAAAACTTTAGGTAACTAGATTAGGTTTTTAGACTAGTTTTTTTTTTCATACTTTTGATGACTTCACTTTTATCACTTTTCAAGTCTGCCGATTTATCACTGTGCAAAATTGTCACGGAACCGATAGTACAAATTATCGTGTAGTTTGATTGATTTTTCACACCAAATCAGTAACTCCACAAAAAAAATAATAAAATCACAAATATTTAAGATCCCATGTTCTTAAAAATAATAAAATGGGGTTACAATTTTGACAGTATGTATTTAAATATGTAAAAAATAAAACAATGAGTATATATCTATGAAATAAGTTTATTAAAAACATAACATACTAACATAGGAAATCTACTGGTGATGGATTCACTTTAAGGTTTTGCCTAAGAGTAAATTTAATTGATCTCTAAACATTTTTCTCTTCATAATTACAAAGAAAGGTATCACGGGTTATAAAGGTTATGAGAAATAATGTTGACAAAACTAAAGTCGTATCAACACAGGCATAAATCAATGTGCAATTCAACAACTTTACCAGTGTGGACACGGCTTGAGATTGCAATAATTTAACAATATATGTCAATAATAATTTTAATAATAATAATATTTATTTAATTTATAATTATTTTGTCATCCAATATCAACGGCGTTTTGTAATAAGGGCAAAGAGAACAAAAATGAAACATCATTAACATTAACTCTTGAATGTGACAACCTACATGGATGGGTGGAGATAAAGAGGCTGTGAAACTATAATTTGGCATATTTGTCCTTTCTACCAAACACCGATGATATGTATATACATACTATATATATGTATTACGTAACATGCGTACATAAAATTGATATTAGATACAATTCGACCCAACAGAATGGGCGGTAAGTGCATAAAATGCTCAGACTTAAACCCTTTTGACTTGTTTCACTAATAATTTACCGCAAAATGCGAACGCTGTTATTTGGTACAGCCAAACATAATACATACATGTCCAAAACATAAACTTGAGACTTCAAATTCAAACAGAAATGGTTTGGTTAGTATTTTAAAACACAAGAAGTAATTTTTGCTTTTCTACAATTTTTTGGATACAGGCTATTTGGGTTATTATTTTCCAAACAAAAAGAAGGAATTTTAAAATAAAATAAGAAAATCACTGAAATTGGAAAAAACAATCTTGTGCAATATTTTGAATTCAATTTAACACGATCCAAAAAAAACATGTATGTACGAGTATATGTTTTTTTTTGATTTATACCTCCATGTATTACGATCAACAACAGTTCCTGAATCGAGGCAATAAGAGCAAATTAAGAAAATTTTTGAAGATTTTTTTTTAATTAAGTGGACTTCTGGAATAACTGGAATAAAGAGGTGCAAAAGCTATAATCGGAATAAGTGATCGTCCAACTTGAGATCTTGCAATAATACTCAGATCTATACAGATCTGGGCATCAGGTTAGACCCAAAAAGGCAGATGTAAATAACTACATTCACTACAAATACAATGTTCTAAATCAAAGACCATCGAGAAAACCACATAAGTTTAAAAGAATTCATTCCCCTGGGCGTATATATGAGGTCTGTCTAAAAAGTACCTGATCTTTGGCTGAGAAAAATACATTATTTACATGATGGAATTGGAACTTTAATCCCCTTAAAAGTAGGCCCCTTGCGCCTCCACACATTTAGCTCACCATTCCTTCCACTGCCGAAAACACTTCTGGAAGGCTTCTTTTTTGGAATGGTGTTCAACTCCGCCGTCGTGTTCTGCATTATCTCTTCTCTACTCTGAAAACAGGATCCTTTCAATGGCATCTTCATTTCGGAAACAACCAGAAGTCGCAAGGAGATAGCTACGTCTGGAGACTAGGGAGGTTGGCGAATGACTGGAATTCCATGTTTTACCAAGAAAGTCTATCAGGAGCGATGAATGAGATATGGAGCATTGTCGTGATGCAACTACCAGTTTTTCGCCGTCCAGAGGTCTGGTTTTTTACATTACGGAGTCAGCGGAAAACTTCTTGATAGTACTCTTTTATCACTGTTTGTCCTTCTGGTGCATATTCGTGATGTAAAATTCCCCAGATATCAAAAAACACGGTTAGCATCACCCTGATTTTGCTCCTCACCTATCGCGCTTTTTTCGGCCTTGGGGACCCGGGATGCTTCCATTGCGACGAATGTACTTTTTTTTCTGGGTCGTACCCGTACACCCATGACTCATCTCCAGTTATAACGGTGTACAGAAACTCGGAATCACCAAGCTTTTGACAAAATTTGATGCAGTACGGTTGTTCAATTCGTTCAATCTCAGAACAGACATCGTCTAGGGAGACGGGTAAAGTACATGTAAATGTTTAAATTTTATGCCAATAAACGCCCGGGTTGCCGGCAATGAAATGAAAAATGAGAATCATTTAACCCGGAGGATCCAACCAACTACATATGTAGTTGAAGGGAAATTCTCTTGCAAGCCGACCTACTACATATGTAGTTTGAAGAATTCGTCATCTTCATCTCCAAATATTGAGATAATTTATTAGTAAAAGATTCATATTATAAAACCAAATGTTTTCTACCATATGCTTTAAAGAGTAAGGACCTTTTCACTTACGGTTATTTTTTAATTAATTTTTCTATCACAACCTTTCAAATTTCATCGAACTTTTTTGTCACCGCATACAGTCTCATCCTGCGCGTCAATGTGTTAGTATCGAGCAGTTGCGGGGCGTGTGTGTTTACAATAGCAAGTGGTATATTGTTTATTGCAGTGCACATTATTTCTTATCTTTATGACTGTTTGAGATGTGTGATACTTGAAACCTATGATTTTATTTATGAACAATTATTATTTCCATAACTTTAAAAATATTCCATTGCGGTGCATATTCTTTCGTGGTCCATGTTTTATTATATTTAATAATTTCAGACAAGTATATCAGACAAGTGTATAGTGGGTTTATAATTCTTAAAAATGGATAACGAAGAAATCAAAAACTATGTGTTAGATTGCGATTCGGAGTTCTCCATGAGTGATGAAGAAGACTACATTCCAGAAGATTTGGAGAGTTCAGATCAATCAGAAAACGGAGATAATGAAATTAACAATTCTGGATTGGACGAACATTCCTCCTCTGATATAAATTTTCTGAATTTCTCGCCAATATGGGAAACTGCAATAAACTTCCAACCAGATGTACACAATTTCAACCAACAATCTGGTTTACGAGATTAGGAACTCAATCTGGAGAGTAGTGAAAGTGATTTTTTTGAGCTTTTCCTAAATTCGAATGTCGTGGGTTGCATTACAACCGAAACCAACAGATATTTTTCTACTGTAAAGTCACAAAAAGTATTTGCTCCAAATTCAAGTTTACACAAATGGAAAGATGTTGATGTAGATGAAATGTACGTGTTCATTGTCCTTACTATGCTTATGGCAAGAAGCAAAAAGGGGAAAATTCGTCAATATTGGACACTGGACAAGCTGCTTTCATCACCAATATTTGGAGAAACCATGCCTAGAGATCGTTATTTGTTATCCTAAGCATGCTCCATTTTTCGGATAATGAAAAACAAAAAAAAGGCGATACGACCTTCAAAATAAGAGATTTTGTGGATATGGTGTGCGGCCAATTTAAAAAATACTTTTATCCGTACAAAAATTTGTGCATCGATGAATCGCTGGTACTATTCAAAAGTAGATTGTCAATCAAGCAATATCTTCCAGCAAAAAGGCATAGATTTGGCATAAAACTATTTGTTTTATGTGATTGCAAAACCGGTTTCTTTCTGATGTTCCACAGTCCGCAATTCTAAAAGAAATACAGTTTACCGGGAGTGTTATGTTTGCAAACACTCGACACAAAATCTAAAGCGTCCAGTTCAAACACGTTATTGGTGTTCGCAGTGTGAAGTTGCCTTATGCCCCACTACGTGTTTTAAAATATATCATACGGTACAGAAGTTTTAATAATTAAAAGTGCCCGCCGCGCTTAACAATCTGATGGTCACCCTAACTAACATGGACATGGTGTCGTTGATCAGTGGGGAAAAAAGTGACTGCATAGTAAGAAATCAATAATTGTAATGAATGTGTAAATATAGGTCCACATAAATCTATGATAATATAATTGTCAAAAGTACATTCTTTATGTGAAAAGATTTTTTTTTTTAATATTGCAATGAATATTTAAACTGTGAGTGAATATATTTCTAGTGGTGGCATTTTTAAGGTATACTTTATTTTATATTTTACATAACACATAATCAGAGACTAAAAACCTAAAATTTGATTTAAATACAAAATAATTCAACATTTAAGAATGCAATAAAACAAAATTTGTAACTGAAAACGTGTTTGGTGGAGCTGCATAATTTTTTAAAGAAAGACCCAACATTTCAGAAATTTATGCCGTTCCAGGCAACCAATTCATTAAAATCCTTCCCGGTGCCTAGGGGTTAAAGAGAAATCAAAATCCGAAAACACTTTCACTCGACGGTCAGTAGGCAATGATTGACTCATCGGAACGCCGAGAAAAAATTCAAGCATGCGCATTAAGCTGTCTCCTTCCACTGTGCGCAGTGTAAAAACCTAAAATTAGATTTAAATACAAAATAATTCAACATTTAAGAATGCAATAAAACAAAATTTGTAACTGAAAACGTGTTTGGTGGAGCTGCATAATTTTTTAAAGAAAGACCCAACATTTCTGAAATTTATGTCGTTCCAGGCAACCAATTCATTAAAATCCTTCCCGGTGCCTAGGGGTTAAAGAGAAATCAAAATCCGAAAACACTTTCACTCGACGGTCAGTAGGCAATGATTGACTCATCGGAACGCCGAGAAAAAATTCAAGCATGCGCATTAAGCTGTCTCCTTCCACTGTGCGCAGTGGCGCCAGCCTAGTATCACTATTATATGCGGGAAAAATTAAGGTCAGATACTTTTTAGACTGACCTCATATGTATAAAAATTTTAATATCAATAACCATAAAATAATGTTCTTGATATTCACTCCTTCTATAAAACAATGCGTAAATCATAGTACCGGGCTTCAGGCTCAGACATAAAAAACCTTACTACAAAGAGGCAGATACAAGAGGAAAAAGAGCTCTTCTGATCTGATTCCTTAAAACAATCCCTAGGTAGAAAAAGTAAACTTCAGAAATACGATGACAGTTCGCAAAATGCGCGCTGAGACCGATACACCAGGGGTCATAGAACACCTGCTTAATGACACTCAGGTCTCAGTGTGGAGTATGAAATTATTCAAAGCAACGAGGAATGCTAATGACTTTAAGACATTTAAACAATAATTGTTAAGCATTTAATCAATTATTGACGATTCGCCTCTTGTAGAATTAAAATTGGTGACTTGTTTTACTTTTTTGCAGTTGACATTTAAAAATAATATGTTACGTCAAGTTGCGCGATTCAGGAAATATTGTGACGCATAAAAAAATTATATCAGGTGTACATATTATCAAACCTGATTTTTTCTTTTCTTTTCTTGGTCTATGAGACTATTTGAAAAATGAGCGAAGTTCTGATATAACATCTGCACCTTCAACTAGTTTGTTTTCATTTTCATATCTGAAAAAGAAAAGAAACTAAATTAATCAACAATCCACTAATCTATTTTTAACAAATTTTCATAAATAAATATATATATATAATGACATAAGTAGACATGTAACTAACCTTTCAACAATATAGCAGGCTATGTCCGGGCGGAAGGTCGCAATATCCTTAACAAATGCAGCGTCTCCGCCTCGGAGTATCCTCTGGTAGACGAGTTCACGCCAGCGAGACTTCCAGCCTCCTCCTCCTCCATCAATAGCGTGGGCAAACACCAGGCCTTCCATGAAACTAGAAAGGAATAGATAATATATTATAATGTTATACACAATAATATATCGTCGATCCCAACGAACAATCTCGAATGTGCAAATGGTAACTTCTTATTAGAGTTGTTTAAAGTTTCGTTTCTACATGTTTAGAGTTTCACGTCTACATTTTTAATTATTTTTGAAATAAAGAAATACATATGTATTATATAGTGTTGTTTTTAATATTTAGAACCCCTATTTAACTAATTGGAAAAATATATGGTCGCAACTACTACATCTCTAATGCAAAGTTACCAATTTGCACATCTGGACATTGTTTGTTCATTAGAACCATCGATATGTAATGGATATTGGAGAAAAGTGAGCACAATGCCATGTTTAGATAGATAATTATTACGAATACATGCAGTAGAATAATTTTAAGGAGATTCTTGCTTGTGTAGCGGTGTACTGTATAGCAGGACTTCTGTGAGTAAGGGGGGACTGCAGGCAGGTGTTCCAAACTATTTTGAACCAATTTGAACCACTATACAAGTATGAATCTATTTAAAATGATTTGCCTGTATAAATGTTACCGAGGATGAAAGATCGGAAGAAATAACCTAGAATTCTATTTGATAAGGGTTTTGGTTTTATCTATCAATTATGTTGAACTTTCTGAATGTCGGCTAGAATTTAGAGACGATAAAATGTGGAAATGACAGCCTAAGTAGCATAATGGTTTACGATTAGACTTAAAGACAGGAGGTAACGGGTTCAATTGCAAACCAGCATAAAAATTGTTGAGTTTGATTGTCTTTCCAAAAACGGCATGTAATCGTTTACTGCACGGAGTTATTTGTAAGGAACATTAAGTATGAAAAAAAAAAAAAAATTATATTGACGACATACCTCAAATATGAATCTACGATAGAGGCCATTTTGTTCGGGGGTAGATTTAAAATGCATCGAGTCGGAGAATTTGATAGCAGCGATATTTGCAGAGCCAACAGTTGTGCCAACCCCGCCATTTCTCTGGCCGCTCCCAAGCAGCCACCTTTGCAGTACAGCTCTGCGCTATCGGAGCAGTGGTTTATGGCCGTATCCAGAAGAAGGCGATTGCTGTCGGTATTGGCCAGGATGATCCACTCTGGCTGTTTGTTGGAGCGCTTTTTCAGAACCTTCATGGAATCCAGGGCTATTTGGGTCAGGGTGACTATCAGGTCGTTGGCTTGCTTCTTCTTTACGTCGGCAGCTTCAGAATACATGGAAAAGTGCAAGGCTACCAAACAGTACATTTCTGTGTCTCCCGGACAATGCTTCTTTAGGAATTCCAAAAGGCCTACAAGCAAAAACATTTGTATTTATCTAAATGATTGTGACTGTAATCGGTTACTTAAATTGGAAAATAATATAAAATATAAACCAATAAATGAGATTAATAAATTAATTATGAACACTGTTACAGTAGAACTCCGTAAATTGGGACCCTGATAATTTGAAAAATACGGGTAATTTCATTTGTGCAAAAATATTGTATACAATGTCGTAAATCTAAAGTTTAAAGATTATGCCATCTCACTTCTAAAGCATTCAGTCTACTATCATCATTCCTCTGCCAGTTCCACGCTACACCCGCACATACATCAGGGTTGCTAATAATTAACCCTCACAATGCTGGCTTTTTCCACCAAAACTATCCCACAATATATAATATGAGTTTTTGAAAAACTTATTGGATCACATTTGTGATATCGGCGCATGGGGTAGCCACCGATGGATCGCATATGCGATAGCAGCATAGACAGGGTTAAATACCTTGTTTAAAGTTGGCAATCTTCTCCTGGTGCTGGCCGAGCATGTAGTCAAACTGGCCGAGCAGGAACTCGAACTGGTGGTTGTCGCGCAGCATCTGGAAGACGTACGCCATCTCGGTGTAGCGTGCGAGGCCGGTGAGCAGGCGCACGAGCAGGCGCCAGGAGCGCGCCGTCAACAGGTGGCCGGACAGGGTCTGCGCAGACCGCAGCGCCGTGGCGATGCCCTCCGTGTCGCACACGCTCGAGAAGCATTCGTGCGCCAACACGAGAAGCTCAATCGAGATCACATTCACCTAGAATTGTTAAAGAGGATTGATTATTGCCTGTTTGAGGGAACTGTTAATCAGGGATGGCTGGTGCCGGTGCACATGTGCAATGCACCCCCAAATATAATGGACAAAATGACCAGTAAGTAATCAAACCAAAATATTTCAAATTTTCCGGTAACACAGACTAACTATTGCACAAAGTACAAAGACATCTAGCAAAGGTCGACCCTAAAAACTTACCCCGGCCTGTGCATTGTAGTGGTCGCCAGACGTGGGCAGAAAAACGCGAACTGCACCAAGGAAATCGCAATTTTGTATTAAAATTAAAGAGAGATTCGCCAACATGGGTGAACGGTGAAAAAGATGATATTGTAAGTTTACAACACATAAATAACATATATTTTGTATAATTTTGTCACTGCACACGTTATTTGGCAAACGTCGATTTTACTGAACTTCAACGAAGACGAAAAGGTTTGTAGACAGGGTAACTAAGGAAGAGTTTTTTTTTTTTGTGTTGGTTCTCACCAGTTGAAGGAATTCTTTCCTAAGACAAGCATCATTATGAATCGTAGATGTGTTCACCGGTTTTTTATGTGGAATAAATATTTTCAAATAGAGTTGATTTTTCCAAAAGGGTTGAAATGAAGGCGGTCAGTCGCCGCAAGCCAGTTTTAACATTAATTCAGCAGTGTACCTACCGCTAAATCAAAAGTGTTTAATAGTTGCTTTAAAATTGAAGTGTATGAAAAATCTTCGTGGTTATGTATGTGGATGTGACAAATTGAACTCGTTTTGTTTTCCGTGCTTTTTATTTAGTGAAAACCCACATTGGGCTCAACATGGGATAGACTTGGCACATTTATCCGCGAAAATGAAAAAGCATTTTAATTCTCAAATACACATATCAAATTAAATGTATTTTTTTTATATGAATACCGCATAAGAATCCCAACTGCTGCCAACCATCTGGAGCTAGTGAGACTATGGCATCCCTTATTGGGGAATGTTGTTGAGGCTGAAGGTAATGGGGAGGGGAAGGAGGAGGGGAAGAGGAAGGTGGGGAAATACCTGGCTATTCAGATCTGGTCACCAAACATGGCTAAAAGCCATTTCAAGCAACGTTTCAATTCTGAATGGTGGTCTTTCACCAGGGCGATACTGAGAGTATCTTCCACTCTGGAACGTGCGCAAATATACTATATATTATTTTTAAATGAATTATAGCTATTACATGACGTGGTTTTCAAATCTTACCTAAAACATTAAACCCGCCATCTTAACTGCCACGTAATGCAGGTGCTAAAAACAATGTTTTGAAAAAAGGGCTAAACAACCTTTCAATTAAGTATTGCAAATTATTACACGGTCCTATACTAACGCAATTGAAACAGTCCGCTCCAAGAGGCCAATTACCAAGGGGCTAATAGTACCTAATTATTATTTATTTTAAAATAAAAAGTTACAATATTTATAAAATATGATTCTCGATGAGTTAAAAAAAACTGATTCCGTTACAGAACCCGGTGCCCGACGTCCAGCCCCTGTTGCCTGTACAATAAAATTAAAAATCCGTATTATACGTACTTGAGTGACAATCGAACCCGTAAAACTTGACCACAAATCATTATTCTATTATCCGAGTTCCCTTCCATACAATCCATACTGACATTACTGACGGTGCAGAAAAAACTTTCAGGCCTCTCGTTTCATAGGTAGTAGATCGATATATTTTGTTCAAACGAAAAATTCGCACGGGGAGAAAAGGAGACAGAATGCGTATTGCAAAATGAGAAACATATAGGCGGCTAGGTGCAGAAATAAAGTAATTAAAGAATGAGACACGGCTATACAAATTTTGTAGTGCTATCGCATTCTTCCAGGCTAGTCATTTGGACAATGTTTGTTTCTTGCATGATAAATGCACACGAATTTGAAACGTATTTATAATGATCACAAAGTTAATTTTTGCACACTAAGATAAATATTTTAATAATTAGGATATAGACAATACAATAGAAACATCTAGCTACTCGTGGCATTTGGTAGGTGTCAGACAGTTTTTATTGGTTTACTTCACTTGGTTATTTTTTAACAATTTACTGATCATAATTCAAAATATTACTCTGCAAATTTAACAGAATAAAACATTTTTGGGTAAAGCTTTACAAGTCAGACTTGTTCTTTACGCAGAAATTATTAAAATAACACTCCGTTTCAACTAATTTCAATAAGAAACAATTATTTACGTCGGCGGAGACGCAAAATAATGCATTAAAATTAATTTAAAGCTCGGTTTAATTTTGAGCAATAATACGAGTAGGTATTGAAAACATTTTATTTAATACTTCCTGTAAATAAATGAAGGCATATTCATCTAGTTTGCAAAATCAATAAATAAATAAAATGTGACCACTGTTAAGCTATACCTCATATGTGCAAGTGGAAAATAGCGAAGATATTATTTACATATGATAATTACACTGATTTTTTTTAGATGTCGTCAAAAAGAAAACTGGAAAAACTTCCCCACGTAAAAAATTTCCTTAATTTTATGTGTTTACATTTAGGTTTTGAAAAGGCGTGGCAAAAATTTTACCTGCGTCATGCGCCGTTCGACTCAGGGCCGGGCCTGGATAAAAATCAGTACTAAAATTTTATAATATTTTTGGTCTTAGAACAGAAAAGAACTTACTGTCTGTATAAGTTTAGTGCAAGAAATGAAGTTACCAGAGCACCATTTGCATTTTTACAAGTCTAATTCCTAAGTATGTGCCATTGTAAATGTCAAATATAACTATTTTTTTCTTTTTTTTATGTGATACCACACAAAAGTCTCAAATGCTCCCAACCATCTGGAGCCAGTGAGACTATGGCATCCCCGATTGGGGTGTGTTGTGAGGCTGAAGGTATTGAGAAGGGGAAGGAGATGGGGAAGAAGGAAGGTGGGGAAGTACCTAGCTATTCAGATCTGGTCACCAAATACGGCTAAAGCCATTTTAGGCAATGTTTCGATTCTAAATGGTGGTCTTTCACCAGGGCGATACTGAAAGTATCTACCACTCTGGAACGTGACGCAAATATGCTACATTTTCAATATGCATAATTTTATTTGATTAAATTGTGAATTAACACAATTTAATCAAATAAAATTTACTTGCGCACTCCGGGATTCATAGCCAAGAATTTTAACCACTCAACCACGGAGACCGTCAACTAAATAGAAGATTAAAACCCCACTCAAGTACACACTGATGAGAATATGGTACCAATATTAGATTAAAAAAACATTATGTATATATTAGTGGTGTGCATTGCTCTATGGCCAAAAGTAGGCTGTGTGTTGTGTTTCAACCTCGGGTATGAATTGTGCATTTAATTTTCGAAAATAGGTATTTTATTATCTAACTAAAAAGTATAAATTTGTCAATTTGAAACAATTGATCGATCTAGAACGATTGTGAAAAAAAACACATTCCCAAATTTGTGGAAAAAATAAATTAATAATATTTTTTTCTTTAATGGTTCATTTTTCTTAGGGTAGGCAGAGCTTTACAGCCTGTTTGGACTGCAGCCACTGGTATATTGTAACGGGTTTCCACTACAATTTTTTCTACCATAAT
The DNA here is from genome assembly GCA_022606495.2 of Halesus radiatus. Taxonomy (NCBI): domain Eukaryota; kingdom Metazoa; phylum Arthropoda; class Insecta; order Trichoptera; family Limnephilidae; genus Halesus; species Halesus radiatus. The sequence goes on from JAHDVE020003213.1 coordinate 66,766, forward strand.
ATTATTGATATGTATAATGTATAGTTACAAAATTTATTTACCTGTTTAGATGATAGTTTTGCTCCCTTCAAAAGGGATTTCATATTGGATTTCACAGAGGATTTGATCCGGATGTTGGTACAAGAAATGACATCATACTGCGGCTTCTTTTCTCTAGTAGGATGTGAGCGAGTATAGACTGTGGACTCCGACACCACTGACTGGCTGTCTATTGAAGTTCCTCCGGCTGCAATGTCCACAGTACTGCCAATCTGCTGACTTATTACACTTTCAACTTCGTAATCATCAATATTTTGATATTCCTCATCCAAGATAGCCTCCACATCCTCAACTTCCGTGAAATCTGGGTTGGGGTAATTAGCCACGCTTCCATCAGTTTTGTACAGCTTCCGGAAGGCGGTCAGGTGCTCTAATATCATTCGGCCCAAAATTGAGTTGTCATCGGGGCGCAAGTTTAGAAACATTTCGAAATCTGAGTCCAGAGGAAAACCCCATAACGTATACCGAAAGTGTTCTTTCTGTCGAAAGCCAGATGTTCTTGTTAAATGAGGAGATATGACAGCACCGACAATCTCGAGACAAAGATACTCAACGATCTGAAAGGAAATAAAATGTAGAAAATCAATATTACCTTAGTAATTGTTGCAAAGTGTGAAATAAAAAAATTATGCAAACAAACCTTTTGAGTTGGTATTTCATATGTGGTAAATATGATTTTAGCCAATGGCATTCTGCTACGTCCACTTAAGTAATTAATTAACTCCAAAGGATTGCCTTCATATTTCAAGACTTTAGAATATGACCAGCCAATTTGTAAGGATATCCTGTAAATGCTGGCGACTTGTTTGACCATTCGGAGGCCGCTCTTGGAAGCCAAAGTTTCCAGGGAAGAAAGACAATCAGCTTCTCGGCGGCCCACTACATGAGAGTTGTTTTCTGATGACTCTTCTTGCTTGTCAGGAATCAAAACAAGTTCTTCGAAACCATTATCAGAGCACTGAGAATCTAAAGAATAAGTTTTTTTTTTAGATACAAGATAAACAGATTTCAAATTTCAATCAAAATAAGGGTACGTAATATGTATATTGAAAAGTTTCTAGCCTAACCGAGATGTGACAATTATTGGCACCATAAATGAGAACCATCAATAAAAATTCCAATCTAAATGTTTTAGACTATGTCTATATAAAAATAACCTTTAATCCCATCGTTTGTGGTAATACCTAAACTAAATAAGTGGCTGAGATATTAATCAATATGTATCAGTTGTCTAACTTCTTAAACTGTGCTCACTTCCCAAAATAGGGAAGCATAATCGCTACTTGATAGCATCAATCCAACAACACTTGAAATCTAACTAAACCGATGGTATAAAACTACAGCTAAAGTGTTGTTGAATCTCTGAAATAAACTGACCCAATCATCAATGTACAACATTAGAGTATACATATTCACAGTGTAATTATTAAAATATTCGGATGTTTTTTTACGACTAATGTTTGCATTAGCAATTTACTGCACTCACTATTTACTCTTCTCCTGAGAAGATAACAAAATATACATACTTATGAGAATTGAATGAAAGGTATTCAATGAACAAGAGGTTCTCTATCACCTTTTCCCACAGTTTCATATGTATTTGCAATACTAAGCCAAGCTCGTGATAAAGCTGCTGATTCCGAAAATTCATGAGTTGGGCTACCAATTATTATTAAATCCCTTTTTTAATACTCAGCGAGAAAGATATTGGGAATAATGAGGCCATGAAAGGTGCGTGGAGGAGTACTTTGTAGATAAATCACACCACAGAACGGAATGAGCTCTGTAATATCGGTGGAAAAAGTGCATTAATATTCAGAAACATCTAGAAATTTTCCATAACCTAAAGGTTGTCTTTCTATTTTAGGCTAGAAACATTTTAATACTTATTTATTTTATAAAGCAAAATGTCAATAAACAAGCACTGCGTGGAATATTGAATAAATAAAAAATACACCCCTCATAATATAAGCGTGTCAGTTACATACCTGAAAGACGGAAGCGACTAGAGGATGAAGATACTACAAGTCTTAAAGAATGTGGCAGCTCGTACGCATTCATCGTACCTTCTGCTAAGCGAAGACAGGTTTCCACCAGCTGTATGGAGTAAAGGGTTCGAGGACTATATCCCTGTGGGGCACTGAACATCTTGGACAGCCTCCAAGCTTCCTCCACCAGACCGCATTCCAACAGGCGTCCTAAACTACGGCACCACTTGTCTGTCTGTTCGATATCCAACATTCGTCCGGTTATGGACATATTATTGATGTTGGAATCTTGTTCAATCTCATTCAGTAACTTTCTAAATACAACCTGCACGCACGAATTTTTATCAGCAAGAGAACGACATTTCTCTTTCAAAATATAATCATATGTAGCATCCTCTCCTAGGAGTTGAAGTTTGCCGTCATTCTCACTGTTCAAATAAGCCATCCACATTTCAAATTCGATAGTATCCTTCTTGGAGGACATTTCAGTGAGTGCATCTTCATTTAGTTTATTAAACCAGTATAAAATAAGACGTAAAATGTAGAACTTATGAGAAGTATCACCTATATTATCACATTGTGTCTTTAAAAATTCCACAGTCACAATCGGATTGGCACAAGCTTCTCTGAAAGTCAAGCTGCACTGCGCCCAAAACAGCAAAGAGGACTGTTCATTGGATTCCTGAGAAGTATTATCACTAGGGTCGTTCAAGGATTTATATCTCTCTGTCCAGTCGGCAATAAGAATATGTTCAATTGGCAAATCAACAAGCTTTGCAAATTCTAAAGCTTTTTCATACATTTTGCTTTCTACAAGATTCTCCAAGTATTGTTTTTGAAACTGTATAGCATTGTCTCCACACATATCTCCCAGATCGAGCAATATATTGCACTCCATGGAAAACTTTAAAAGTGCAGCAATCTTGCAAAAATTTGGACGTGGAACTGAAATAAATTATACAAACCATTAATACTAACAATTTCTAGTATAAAGAGACACCACAGGCAAAGAATATATTGTGTAAATTACCAGAAAAGTTTTTTGAAAAATGCGTGTCGCATAGGAATTGCAGAAATGATTTCTGATGTGAGAGGCTTTTGAAACCTTTGGACATAGCTATCACAATGAGACTTATAGAAGCAGTTTGCACAAATCTCATTTTTTGCAGACGAGGGAGCCACGATCCTTCGGCCCTTCCCATGATGGACATTCGGCGACCGCATGTATTATTGAAAGTCTTCAGGAGTTCCACCGTATCTGCTCCAAAATCAAAATACAAAACGGTTTGTAAAATGAATTTCATCAGGGTACATAATGGGCTTTCCTAAAAAAATAAGGGAGAAAATTGATAAATTATTATGTTGATATATGCTACCATTTCTGGTCAAGTTATTCAAATGGATTTATTTATATAGTTGAAAAAAGAAAAAGAAAACATACCCTGTAAAATATAGTTAGAGATTCGTATAACGTTTTGTAGAAACCGGACTCCAGACACATTTCCATTAGTCTGATGACCCTGTTATCCGAGAGCTGCATTCCGGAGGGGTCCCACTGTTTGACGAATGTGTTTTCGGGATCCTGAATTTTCATGCTGCTCAAAACCCATTGAGTCCAGCAAATATCAACCGCATCAGGCTGGAAAAAAGGTCCAAACTTAAAAGAATTTTGTATCAACTTTAGTCTAACAACTCTCCCTGCATTTGAAGCATGTAATATGATCAGCATTATGCAGTAATCGGAAGCAACTGACTGACATGTGATAATCAAACTCACTGTGAATAAACTGTTGTGTTGAAACTGCTGCATGGTTAAAATATGTAAAAATATCAATATGTTCTCTGATGAAAGAAACTAAAGTATTATACCTCATAGCATGTGGCAAGCAAGGCAAGAATGGGGCAGTGGAGGGCGGCGGAAGCCCTGAGGAGGGCCCCCGGTGGATCTTCAGGTCCGTGGCAGTTGGCCATCACTTCCCATATATCCCCCATCAGAGAAAACTCAAGTTCCTGTGCCACCTCTGATGTGCAGTTCTAAAAGATTATTAATGCAATATTATAAACGACATGCAGTATAATAGATACATAGTTCACTACTTTTTTCATATAGATTTACATATACATATTTACCATATCGGTAGATCCTCTTGACGATTTCCTTAGTTCATCTTTTTGTTGTTTAGTCCCTTCTCTGTGGGATTGTTCATCAGCCAGTTGGTAGGAAATTGCATGACGAAAATGTTCAACTAAAGGCAGGGAAGAGAATCCTCTACTCAAGGACAACATTGTGTGCCGGGAATATTTGAAGACATCACCAAAGATGAGGAAGGCAATCCACAGATTTTCTGCAACCAGTATTTGTAGAGAAGACTCGGGAGCGGGGAGATTATGAAAATGGGCAAATCTAACCACTGATTGCCATTTCTGAAGTATTTTACTAATATCAATAGATTGGGAATGAGCACTGGAGATTTTTAAGAGCCCCTGTATCGAAGCTTTCTCGCTGAGATTCAAAATTTGCAATTGCCCTTCTCTATCATTCGTGGTTAGCTGGTGCATTGCCTTGTCAATCAACTTACTAACTTCCTCTTTGTTATTGCCTTGTTGGACTTCCAAGAAATTGGCAACAAGGTTGGCGCATGTAATATGTGTGCGGCATTTGATAGAATTACCTCCGATCATGGATATGAAAGCAATACAGCACCCTGTAATAACTGAGTCATTCCAATTTTGCAGTGCTAAAGTATGGGCATGCGTGCACGCTTCGTTTATTATTTTTGGACTTAATCTCCCAAATCTCTGGTATTGTTGAATGAGTAATGCCTGACTGGCCATGCAGGGTCTATTTTGTTTCAAATAATACATATAGTTAAGCCTTTTTTGATAACCATGCTTTCGGACCAATTTTTTATTGGCAAAATGTGGCATCTCTTCATAATTATCAAAATTATTAGTCACATCTTTTCTAATCGAGGGCATCGAGGTCTGTGGAAAAGTATTTGATCTCTTTTTAGCTTTTAAACTTTTCTCAATTAATTGGAATTCAAATACTTTTGAAATATCTAATCCATTATATCCTGACAGCAACTGATAGACATTTACATCATTTTCTATAACAAGTAAATTATTTTTGAATTTTTGAAATACGGAGTAAAGGTGTGGTAAGCTTTGGTGGAAAGGTTTTTCCCATTTAACTGTTGCATTTTTAAGTGATAAACATTGTTCATCGTTGAATATTTCGAATATTGATTTTTGACCATCGAAAATGATTAAAGCTAAAAGTAACGTAGGATTATCTGCGAAATATTTATCCATATTGTTTTCAGACACATATTTACAGGTCTCATAGATGGCTGCAATATAGTGCTCAGTTTCCTTTCCGTTTGCAGTTTCCTTGAACAGAAGCCACAAATCTAAGCAATTGGAAGTTGGAGAGTATTTCTCTATGCTTGTGGCATTGGGTTTCTCCAACAGACTATAATTCACGCACATTGTCATGGTATGGTACTCACCATTGTCAATGCAATATTTGGCTAACATATTATTTAAAACCGTTTTACCAACGGAAGATGTACCTCTGGAAAACAACTTATCCATATTCCCCAAATTCTGTGTTCTGGATAGTCTGAGCAAAATGCTTTGCAAATTGTTTTTTTCTTCCTCTTCAACATGCCCGTAAGAGCACAGAGCATCGTAAACACAAAGCTTTGTGAAATCGTAGCACTCCAAAGCTGATACTGACAGTATCATTTCAGGAGTAATGGCCCAAGTCACAAGAAAGCCATCAAGTTGTTTCAGTTTGTCCAGAGTGTCTAAGGAATTGACATCAATTTTTAACAGTCTCATATCCGATTGCAGAGATTCATTAGTAATGTTTTTTTCCTTGGAGTAATACATTGCGATCCATCTTCGTAACAGCATGGCTTTATTTTGCAGCAATAGTATGTTCCATAAATATTCTGGTTCCAAGAAATCTATGATGGAAAAATCTGTAAGAAAAGACATTGGAATATAAGATAAGCAAAACATATTGACATAGTTTTTATCTGGTAGCGTAGTAATATTATATTAAACAACATGTATGTATGTTTATACAAATATTATCATGGTTTCAAATAATTTCTATTGTGATTCTACGTGATTTAATTACGTAATAGTAAAACAATTCATCATCTTACCGAGAATTTCTAAAAATAAATATGAAGCAACCTTTCTTTTCCACTGATCAGGATAGGTTTGAATTTTTTGTATTGTCAACATCTTCATTTCACTAGAAGTGACGATGCATAAATCCTTCCCGACACCAAACACCCTTGTCTGTTTCAGAGTGCCATCGGTTTCAAAAGACTTCTCCAAGAGTTGGAGAAGATTCCAGTGGCTGATAACCACTTTCCATTCATCCGGAGCATCCTTCTGCAGATCATTGGCAGTCTTCATCAGCTGGTCTATTATATAATCTCTCAGTGTGTTGTCCAGTGATTCCTTCGCCACATTTAGCATGTACTTGGGAGGAGATATCTGCATTTTGTTGAGGACGTGAGACGCCTTAAAGAATTGCTTTCTCGATAGAAGTTGCAAGACCCAAGCAAATACCTATTTAAAAAATCAGAAAAAATTTCAATGTTATATAGGTATACGTATCAAGATTTGCGATTAACACTACAGAAAAGGACATAATCACTTACCTAAAAGATAATGGTTTAAATGGAGCAAAGGTAGAAAGAATAAATCCTTTCCATGTAACTCCATTTAACTCATTCAAACTTGCGGTTAAAGCAAACGATGTAAAGAATTATCTAGCTGAGGAACTGTGGCCGGAGGGAATTGTTTTCCGAAGAATTAAAGAGTCATGCATACATAACAATAACCAAAATGCAAAATAAAAATTTGAAGATCATTTCGGTGAACTGTAGATCCGTCCGCAGTTCTGAAAAATTTATACATGACCTGTGCGATTCACATGATGTTGTTCTAATTCAGGAAACGTGGTTACTCCCAACGGACTTAGAATTTTTATCCCATATACATCCGGAATTCAACAGCTTGGGCACCTCTACCGTCAATACGTCGATGGGCCCGCTGCTAGGCAGGCCGCACGGAGGAGTGGGGGTGCTCTACAGGCAATGTCTCAGGGCTGCCACGATCCCACTGAGTAACTGTCGCATGGCGGGTATTGAGGTGAGCCTTAATTCAGAAACATTATGCATCTCACCTTGTATATGCCAACCTGCACCGTAGATCACTTCGAGGAGTACGTCAATTGTCTCGCCACTTTACAAGCAATTATTGACGAAAAAGATTACACCAATTCTATCATCATCGGAGACTTTAATGCAAATCCCGAATCACTCTTCGGAATAGAACTGAAATCTTTCTGTCAAGAATATGAGTATGTATGTGCCGATACTGAATTATTACCAGAAGACTCCTATACATATATAAGTGACGCGCATCACACCACCAGGTGGCTTGATCACTGTCTAGTGACGAAAAATATCTTCAAGCAGGTTCTAGATATGAAAATATACTACGACGTGGACTGGACTGATCATCGGCCTCTCGAGCTGATCCTTCAGACGGACGGAATACCAACAACCGAAATATATACATGTATGAAAACCGACCCAGCAAAATGGAATCCTAAAAATGCACGCGATATCCAAAGGTATAATATAAATTCACAAGTATTTCTACAAAAAATATAAGATTTTATATGGTACGAGGGAAGTGGCAACCCTGCAAGTGCGAACATTAATCCTCTATACACACATATAGTGGACGCACTTCGAAATGCTGCGATTTCAGCATTTAGCAGTCGTAAACATAATTCACCACAATACAAACAAATATGTGGATGGAACGATTTTGTTGCACAAAAATACGCAGAATCTAGACATGCAATGATGATTTGGATTGAGAATGGCAGACCTCACGCAGGCCCCATCGCGGAAGAAAGAAAGTTAAAGCGTGCAGCATTCAAACTAGCCCTGAAAAAATGTCATAAAGAATCACAACAAATTCAGATGGACAAAATAGCTAGAGATTTAGATAATCGTGACTTCAAACAGTTTTGGAATAAGTCGAATAAAAAATGCAACATACGGTGTAAAATTCCAAGCAACATAAATGGAGAAACGAACGCTAAATCAATCGCAAACATTTTCGCAGAACATTTCTCAACCTCTACTCCGACCTATCCGATCTCCTCAAGTGAATCACCATATAGTCATTTCACAAATGAAGACAGCACCATCTCAATCACAGTAGATTATTATGATTAACACCGCCATGAGATACATGAAAACTGGGAAGTCAGCAGGCAATGACAGACTGAGTTTTGAACATGTTAAACACGCAGGAGGACCAATTTTACAGCTACTGGCGAGGCTATTTACCGATATTTTGAAGAATGGATACTTACCAAATAATATGACAAGAACTATAATAACACCCATTCTCAAATCTAAATCGTCGGACCGCCCAGGACAGGCATAGACCGATCTCAATTGCTACTGCCATCGCAAGATTATTCAAACGTTTACTACTGGATCGAGTAGGACCCAGCATGGAAACTAATGACAACCAAATGGGTTTCAAAAAGCAGGCCTCTACCGATGCAGCCATATTTACAGTGAAAGAACACTAGAATACTATAGAAATAAGAAAACCACCTCATACGCATGTTTCCTTGACCTGAGTAAGGCCTTCGACAGGGTTTCTCACCCGTTGTTATGGGCTAAACTCAGGGATAGAGGCATACCATCGGAGGTGATACACATCCTCAACTTGTGGCACAGACAGCAGGAAAACCTAGTAAGGTGGAAAGATGGTCTTTCCGAACCTTTCCTCCTAAAGAGCGGCATCAGACAGGGTGGATGCATGTCCTCAATATTGTTCAACCTTTACATGGACGAACTAACTGAAAGGCTAAACAATGCAAGAGTAGGCTGCCACATCGGAGGACAGTGTCTGAACAACATCAGTTATGAGGATAACATGGTACTAATGGCACCGTCTATAAGAGGGCTGCGCATTTTCCTGAAGATCTGCGAAGAGTTTGCTGAAGAAACAAACATGTCTTATAACCCCAATAAAACAGCTCTGTTGGTCATAAGATATAGACAAGGCCCGACCAGTATTCCTTCAGCTACTCTGAACGGTGTGATCCTGAAGATGACTGAAGAAACCAAATACCTAGGACACATAATCACCAGTACTCTGATGGATGATGATGACATTGATAGGCAAAGACGAGCTCTCAGCGTAAAATCGAATATGCTCAGTAGAAGATTTCGTCTTTGTAGTACCGCTGTGAAAAGGACTCTCTTCCTTGCCTTCTGCGCAACGTTGTACACCTGCGAACTCTGGGCAAACTACAAAAAGAGTAGTATGGAAAGACTTCGTGTACAGTATAATAACGCCTTCCGCATAATGTTTGGCCTCCCCAGATACTGCAGCGCTTCCAGTATGTTCACGGAGGTAGTTTCCGGTTTTGCAGCCCTTATAAGATCCAGGGTGGCTGGAATGAGGGAAAGAATAAACAGCTCCAGGAATATCCTCATCATGGAAGCCCGCCTCAGTCCAGCCTCCAGCATCAGCACTGGACAAATATATTGGCCCCTCACAATATAAATGCCGCAGCACTTTAAAGGATTTATTTTCATATACTTATTTAGTTAAATTCTTATTTTTTTATCTTTTAGTTTTATATTGTGATGTATCACCATACTACTGTCTTATAATTATTTTATTTTTTTAACTCTTGTACATATTTTGTATATTTTTTTATAACTATTGCATTTATATTTTATATGGAATGTGTGGGACTGCACTAACCTCCCCACATACCGGAATAAACATGTATTATTATTATTATAGAAATAATGTAAGAATTTATAAACAAAAAGCATTTTAAGCATGTTACAAAAAAAAGGAAATCAGTCTTCTTTTGTTATATTATTATTCAAACAACAAGATAAGGTAAGCAAAATCATAACATTATTGGGTCGATGTACTAGTTGGCTTATCATGTTAATATAATTGTTTGACCCCATAATCATTGCAGAGTGCATGTTTGTTTACTTCCGTTATAACGACAGAAACATCAAACAAATCGGAACTTACCTCAGCAGTAAACCAAGCCTCAGTTGTGGAAACATCCCAAGACTGTTTAAATTGCAAAAATCTATGGGCGAGGGCAATATGCGTTCCTTTAGCTGCAGCCTCCCTCACGACCTCCCTTGGGGTCTTTGTTTCCCAACAAGACCACACAATTTTCTCATTTTGGGTTAATCCTTCCATCTTAAAAGAATACATAAAATTCAATAAATGATACTGAATTCCCGATTGCTATCACAAACAACGCCCCTGTAAATAATTTGATCTACTTACTGGGAATTGCGATGATTAATTATTCGTGGACAGGTTTAAATAATTATGGAACAACGATGATATTTAGTGAATTTCAATTAAGATCAGTTAACAGTTCTTGATTTTATTTATATTGCGAGTGATCAAATGAATCTAAAACTATACAAAATAATGTCTATAGCGCACTATATTCTCTACTCAAAACATAAAGAATGACAGAAAGACAAATGACAGCTAAATAGCAAAACAAGGAGAACAAAAATAAATACGGCATAAACTAAATGCTGATTCAAAAAATAGTCTATGGTTCAAAAATAAATACAACGATCGCATGAGAAATAACTCATTAGATATGATTTGTAATATCTATGATTTCACTGAAGTTTCAAAATCTAACTGACATTGTGCTGTCAAAATATTGTGATATTTTATGTTTATCGTTCAGATTCCTTATGAGATGATAAATTAATTTAATAATATAACATGGAGAACTTTTGCATTCAATCGCAACATATTAATAAAATTGGTACTCTATTTTATAACTGCATTTCATATGTATTTGTGATATTTAAAAAATGTTCTGTTAGTACCCACATCATGAATTTATTTGCGAATATGATGACTGATAATTTTAAACATTCTCCCATAAAATGCCCGAATTCATACCAACCTGTCTCCTACAATGAGGGTTATGTAGTTGTCTTTATATTTGTATTGTATCCCTTTTTAGTAGAAGTTATTACTGTAAGTTATTATAAATTTGACTTTATTTTTCAGCCCATCCCATAAAAGAAATACGCCAAAGAGCGTTATGTAGTCTGTTCTCAAAATTGGAGTATGGACTGACATTTGACGATGAGTTAAACCGCACAAAGCAATTGCTCGGCCTCTTATTCAAATGGTTTGATTATGATGATATTGATTTTCAAGATAAGGCTCTAAAAATTATGCTATCAGTTCTGAAGGTAGGTTTCTGATGATCCGAAAATGTAGGCATCCTTATTCTTGGAAATATTTGGTCTGCAACATATAATGTTTTATTTATTTTAAACTAGCTAAAGTACCTTGACGGCCTCCGTGGTTGAGTGATTACGATGTTCGGCTACGAATCCAGAGGTTGTGGGTTCAAATCCCGGCGTGCGCAAGTAAATTTTATTTGTTCAATGTGCGTTATTTCATAATTTATTCATTTAAAATAATATAAAGTATTTTTGCGAAACATTCCAGAGTGGAAGATACTTTCAGTATCGCTCTGGTGAAAGACCACCATTCAGAATGGAAACATTGCTTGAAATGGCTTTAGCCGTGTTTGGTGACCAGATCAGAGTAGCCAGGTACTTTCCCCCCACCTTCCTCATCCCATCTCTTTCCCCCCTCCCTGCAACCTTCAGTCTCACAACATACCCTAATTGGGAATACCTTAGTCTCACTGGCTCCAGACGGTTGGGAGCAGTTGGGACTCTAGTGCAGTAACATAATTTTTGTTTTAAAGTTTCCGGCTTTGCACAGGGAATGCTTTGGGAAGCTACACCTACTCCTACACCTACCCCCACCCCTACCCCTATCCCTACCACAACCCCTACCCCTACCCCTGCCCCTCCCTATCCCTACCCCTACCCCTCCCCATCACTACCCCTATCCAGTAATAACGTCAAATGTGCAAAAGCTCATCTAGTATCTACCAAAATTCTGCTCTAATGGGTGGGAAGGAGGGATGGAGGGTGGTTTTTCGAAAATTCGTATAGACAGTGCTCTTCTTGTTTTGAAGGTCAAGTGTGCAAAATTTCGTCAAGCTCAGAATAAAACTAGATTTTTATACAAAACAAACAACCACCGCCCACCCGGGACATTCTTCTTTATATCATGTTATGTTATTATCAGATGTTAATGATATTCCTTATTTAGACCTTAACTACTTAGTAATCTATTTTGTTTCAGTCTTCATCTGGTAATGTACTTATTAGGCACTTTAGCCAAAAGATGCTTCTGAAGGATTTAGACAAAATGAAGGAGAAAATTGACCCCCGTTTTTCTAAAAACTTTCAAGATGTCATTCATTATCTCGAAACCAAAAAAAAATGCAAGGAAGATGATAGTTTGCATATACCAGATTTGGAGATACCACCCAGTTTTGAGTAAGAGTTTTAACAACTTTCTATTATAATTAAATCCATCCAATCAAATCAAAATATGTAGGTAGCTACATGATTTAACCCGACTCCTACACTGCCGTGGTAAGTAAAAACACAGTAATTACCATTGGAGTCATTCTCCAGAATGAAGGGTCGATTTTTACTTAGCCTTTTAGTATATTTACAATTGGCCTAATATACAGATTTTTTGTCAAAACACTCATAGACACTTATTCTATATTATCATTGCCATAAAGTTTGTAAAAAATAACAATATTTGTTAAAAATTGCGTTTTTGTGTTTTTACTGTGTTTTTAATTACCAATTGTGAATGTTTATCAAGTAATTATGATAAGTAAAAATTCAGTATCTGCATACATATATTTAATATTTTACTACGTTTGTAAGTTTAACAAGATATTTGCTTTATTATTTGTTATTGTTTTTTATGGGAATTTATTTTTTATTTTTTAAAGAAAATCGTTTTTTTATTATGTTCAATTTTATTTAGTAAAACTCCATTTTAATTCAAAGTTATTAATAATAACTATATGTATTTTAGTAATCTTAATAAGTATATATGTTTTAGTAATAATAAAATCTATATATAATTGGTAATAACTGTACATAATTAATAATAACTATATAGGTATAATTAATAATAACTTTATGTAATTAATAAAAACTATACATAAACCAGTATGTTCACGGAGGGGCGAGTTTCCGGTTTTGCAGCCCTTATAAGATCCAAGGTGGCTGGAATAAGGGAAAGAATAAACAGCTCCAGGAATATCCTCATCATGAAAGCCCGCCTCAGTCCAGCCTCCAGCATCGACGCATACTGGAGAAATATATTGTCCCCTCATAATATAAATGCCGCAGCACCTTAAAGGATCTATTTTCATATACTTATTTAGTTAAATTCTTCTTTTTTTATTTTAATGTTTGTTTTATGTTGTGATGTATCACCATACTACTGTCTTATAGTTTTTGTATATTTTTCTATAACTATTGCATGTATATTTTATATGGAATGTGTGGGACTGCACTAACCTCCCCACATACCGGAATAAACATTTATTATTATTATTATTATTATTATAAATTGTAAAATCTATATGTAATTAATAATTACTATATATAATTAATAATAACTATGCATAATTAATAATAACTATGTACAATTACTAATAAAAATATATATTTAATAATAACCACATGTAAATAATAATAACTCTGTGTAATTAATAATAACTATATATATATTTAATAATTAATATATATAAATAATAATAGCTATATATAATTAATAATAACTATGCATAATTAATAATAACTATGTACAATTACTAATAAAAATATATATTTAATAATAACTACATGTAAATAACAATAACTCTGTGTAATTAATAATAACTATATATATATTTAATATTTACCATATATAAATAATAATAGCCATACATAATTGATAACACCTATATATAATTAATCATTACTGTATATAATTAAATAATAACTATACATAATTAACAATAACTATACATAATTAACAATAACTATATATAATTAATTATGACTATGTATAATTTCATAATAAATAATAACTACCTAGCATTTTTTTTTTATTACTAAACCGATTTTAAAGTAACTAATTATATTTATTATTAAAATTTAAAGCTTTTTAAAAATTTTAATTCCAAAATACTTCGGTCCTTCACTATTGTGACAGCTGTTTCGGCATTTAAAGCAGTTTAAAAATGGCTTTGAACGCCGCAACAGCTGTTACAACAATATAAAACTAAAACACTTGCAGAACTCAATAATAAAGTTATTAAATTTGGTTTATTCAAAAAAGGTATTTACCTCTTTACATCTTTATTTTATATAATATAAAATAGGTTCTAAAACAATAGAAACACGAAAAATTAAAAAATAACAAACCATACTAAACAAAAATCTAGGTTAAGGGATGCCCCATAAAGTGAAAGACAGTGCGGCGGGAGAATGTATCTCAAAATGGTAGACAAAAAGATAGCATCTTCATGAATGTAAGTATAAACGCAGTAACTTCAATGTAGGAACTGTGTTTTTACTCACAGACACGGAGATACTGCATTTTTACTTACCAACACTGATGAAATTGCAATAACATCAAAAATAGTATCATCTTTTTTTAATTCAAAAAACGAGTAATATTAAATTACGTCTTATGTAAAATATTTGAAATTCAATACGTAATAACTTCCCATATTCAACATTTCATTTTTGATAATTTTAGTAATTACTATGTTTTTACTTATCACGGCAGTAAAGTTCATGTAAACAAATTAATAGTAGTAAACAGTTGTGTATTTTCTATAAAGAAATTAATAACAATGTGTTTTCTTTTCTAAGGTCTGAAGTTATGGAAAAGGACTTGACAAGTTCTTATTCCTCTCAAAAATCCTACATTCCTCAAGATGGATCGTCCAGGGCCATTGATTCCAATCCCAATCTTCTGTGGTCCCATTTTGATGGCACCAAAACTTTTGATTTGTAAGTACACACACTAAAATCTATATATAATTTTTGTAAATACAGACATCCAGGCTGATGACTTGATGATTTTTCGCAATCAGTGACTTCAACGTAACATAATTATTTGATCTAATCATCCTAACTTTATTTGTATTTTTTAATGTTGTGCAGATCATCTCAAGGAATCAAAATATATCTCATGCCCTGGTGTCAACTTTGTGAAACAGATGCCAATACAATTGCGATGATTGAAGATGCCATGAACTCATCGATGGAAAAAACTACTAGGTTTTTCATCGACATTTTGTTAAACGACTTTCCTCCTGAATTGTTTCTTAACAGATCTAAAATAGTGCAAGTATGTTACTTATTTTTACTCTTTTCACAAAATGCTGCATAGTCAAAAAAACTCATGTAACCCTAGATAGTCTGGCAATTAAAATACTTAAGGGACAAAACGCCGCACTTTTTGGTTTCAATATATACGTGGCCGTTACAAGTGCAGTCTCGCAGAGTTGTTGGAGATATTGGTTGCTGTTTCTCCATCTCATTCTATTGTAAAACGGTACACAATTGGAACGAGCTACTGGCATTTGTTTTTTCTCCCTCATTTAATCCGGTCCTCTTCAAGACGGACAATAACAAACTTCTGGATCTCCTGAATTTACATGGGGTTTTCTTGTGAGGTAGATAAAAAATGTTTTTTTTTTTAATACTCTTTTAAATTATTTTTTTCAGCAACTGTATAAAATGCTGAATATTCTGGAGACCAGTGTATTATCAATGGAAGCACTATTTGCGTTATGCTATGCTTTAAACAGGAGAATTCATCAACTCTATGACCCACATTTGCGGCATTGCAAGGTATGTCTTGACCACAATCAATATTATATGTAATAATCGCATGCGGTGCAGTCACAACCGTTGTGCATATATGATGCATAAATGGAGCCTAAAGCATTCCTAACTTTGTGAATGTGGACACATTCAAACAACAGAACACACCGTGGAAGAATGTCCCTTTTATCAGTTTCCTTATGGCACATCTGTGCTGAACCAAGTGACTCCCGATGCCATCGACTGGCTAAATAACCTCAGCATCCCACTATGACCTCCACCAACTTTGCATCATGATGCACCACGCCATTGTAAAAGAAGAAAACAGTGAGCAAAACCTTCACATTTGATCGAACTTGGCGTGCTTTTTTTCGGTCTTGGCTCTTCTGGCCACTTCCATTGGGATGATTGGGCCTTGGTTTCGACGTTATAACCATATACCCACGTTTCATCACCAGTTATGACCCTTTTGAGCAAATCTGGATCGTCGTTGACGTCATTCAACAACTCCTGAGCGATACTAATGGGACATTGCTTTTGCTCAAAATTTAGCAATTTCGGAACAAACTTCGCTGCCACACGTTTAATGCCCAAAACATCCTAGAAAATTGCATGGCATGAGCCGATTGATATGCCAACATCCACTGCAACTTCCTTAATAGTGATTCGACAATTTTCCAAAACCATTTTCTTCACTATTTCGATGTTTTCTTCGTTTGTTGACGTGGTTGCAACTCCAGGACGCTCATCGTCATTAACATCTTCTCGGCCTTCTGTAAAGCGCTTGTACCACTTATAAACACTTTTTTGAGACAAAGTAGACTCGCCGAATGCCACAGTCAACATTTTAAGTGCGTTGGAGCACTTTATTCCATTTTTAACGCAAAATTTAATACATATTCTTTGATCCATTTTTTTCAAAAGTAAAAAAAAAGAACACACAAAAACGTGACTAACCTTTCCAGTTGTCAAAAACAAACCACTAATCCAAAATGGCTGATAATGCTAACATATGATAAACATATGTGTACCAACAAAACAAAAAAAAAATCGATAATCGAATGTACACAGCCCGCGAAAATTCATAATCACCTTTTCTTTTGAACAAACCTCGTATATTATATATTATGTTTGATGCTTTTATGAAAATATTTTCTTTGTGTTTCTAATTAAATAAAAATAAAAGAATAATATTGCATACAACACATTAGTAAATAGGTACCAACGCACAGAGGCGTGCATTCCATATAGGCACATAATCACTGCCTACCCTACCTTACTTACATAAAAAAAAAAATTAAAATTTATGGACACATTCCAAGAAATCAATCTATACTTTCAAAAATACGAGCGAAGTTCCGGTTATGAATTGCAGTGCCCCACCGTTCGCCCTAAAAAAATTTGGCAAAAGTAAGAACTAAGTATGCGAAATTTCTTATTCAAATGTTGATAGTATTCTATATAAAAATATAACTGTGGAGATGCTCTAAGTCAACTACGCAATGCGCATTCAAGAGAAGTCTCATTTGTGTTAGTGTCGCAAAAGGCCGTGCCTATCAGTACAAATTACAAAAGTAGTAACCAGTACCATCTGTCGGCACCTCTATTGATTAGTACAATTTTACTGATGAAATAATTATCATATTATGTTGGCTTTCTTTCTTGCAATGGAGCGGTTGAAAAAAATATTAAATTTTATATATCCAGTAATTGGATTATAATATGCATAAATTAAGTGGTTATTTGGATATTTGATGTGGCAGGTAATCCCAACAAACATCGGCTGAAGTCAGCAGCTAACCGCCAAATATCAATTAATTCACTGTTTATCCTACTGCCTACCCTGATTAAAACCTCTGTGCACGCCACCGCACAGAGGTTTTAATCAGGTATCCTAATCGGTTGTTTTTCAGAAATCTACCTATCACGAGATGGAATACAACAGTCAAACATCACACGGTAGTGGAAACTCGGAGCATCTTTTTAGTCAGGGACATAATGAACTTGGGGAACCGATGATTAACTGTGGAGATGCTCTAAGTCAACTACCCTTACCGCTGTTTTGCTTTGACACTATTTATTTGGTCATCAATTGCTTAGGTCAGGGTGTTTCAACGTCTGAACAAAACGATACACTTTTCTCGATGGTAAGTTGCAACAAATTGATTGTTTTTGTTCGCAAACATAACTAATTCAAAGTGTGTATTAATATATATACATTTTTTTTCATTTTCAGAAGGAAATGAATATCGCTGTTTCATTGTGCTTTGAAGCCATCAAAGTCTTGCAAAAAATTCTGACGATTGATTTCTGGAAAGATCACCATTCAAACAATTTTACGCAGCAAATTGCTCAAAAGATAGTCATGGTTTTAAGAACATTAGGAGATGTACTGAATAGATTTAGGTATGCACATTTAACTTAAATATATACGTTTTTTTTATTAAGGTTTGAACATTATAATACAAATGTGCAGGCAAATTATTTTAAAGAGCTCAGGTTTGAATGTATTTGTGATAGTGGTTCTAACTAGTGGTTCTAACTAACCTGCCCGCAGTTCCCTCTTACCCCGCAGTAGTCCTACGATACAATGCACCTCTACACAAGCAAGTATTTCTAATGATTTGCCTGTATGTGCTAGTGTAGTTTTGATGCGGAAGGAAAACGAGTTTGTTTTTAATGATTATTGTATTTGTTTCAGAATATCATTTTCTACAAGTGAAATGGCAGATTCTTTATACAGAATTACATATTTGCGTTTGCTATCCTTTGCAACAACTCTTGTGAGATGGTGCCACAACACACCACTTATTCCTGCAACTTTCACGTCAAGTTTATACGATTCCCTTTCAGACGTTTCTTGCTTATTGCTGTATCCTAAACTTCACAAGACACTGAAAAGTTTCGTTTCTGTAAGTTATTCTTATTTTCAATCTTCTTCATGAACCTACTGGTGTCCAGCTTTGGACATAGGCCTCCTGTAAATGTCTCCAGTTTTACCGATTCTTCGACTTCGAGGCCATCGGCTCGTCTGTGGAAGACCTCTATTGTTTTTCCTACCAAATACACCATTTGATGATTTTAAAATTTCAACAATCATCTGTCGGTCGTGCCACATATCTGGTATAGACCCATAGAGATTTTTTTTTATATGAATACCACACAAGAGTTCCAAACTGCTCCCAACCGTCTGGAGCCAGTGAGACTATGGCATTCCCAATTGGGAATGTTGTGAGACGGAAGGTATTGAGGAGGGGAAGGAGAAGGGGGAGAGGAAGGTGGGGAAAAGGGGAAATACCTGGCTATTCAGATCTGGTCACCAAACACAGCTAAAAGCCATTTCAAGCAACATTTCAATTCTGAATGGTGGTCTTTCACTAGGGCGATACTGAGAGTATCTTCCACTCTGAAACGTGCGCAAATATACTATATATTATTTTTAAAAGAATTAATTGCGAAACAACACAAATTAATTAAATAAAAATTACTTGCGCACGCCGGGATTTGAACCCGCGACCTTCGGATTCGTAGTCGAAAGCCTTACCCCTCGACCATGGAGGCCGTCAAAAAGACTGATGGTAATTCTGGCAACCTTTGATTTACTCCTATTCTACTCATTTATCTTTCTATCTCACATGGAGATAGATGCCTAGCCTGGCTCTTTGTGTCACAACGTTCTTCTTGGTGACAGTTCATTATTGCACTTTAAACATTGCACTGGTAGAATGCATTTCTTTAACGCACATATTAAGGGGTTTTTCGGTAACTTCTTATTTTGAGAATATGGCTAAATTTTATTTACCTGCTCTGAATCAAGTGTTTTTTCATGCAAAATTTAAATGTTTTATACTATTTCAGGTTTTTGAATTTTCTAACTTTGAAGACCAAAAGAAGTTTGTCATGTTTTCCGATGCTGAAAAACTTTGCTTCGCCCTGGGAACCTCTGTCAATCTTCTACAAAACTACGACACATTGTGTAACACCCCTAAAGTTATTCAGGTCCTGAGAGATTCACTTCCCGCACTTGAAGTCCACAAGAATACCAACTTCTTTAGTTACGTGGTAGATGTGTTCTGTGTGAAGATGATCGGTTGGAAGCAGATTCCCAGTGTGATGGATGATGTCAGGTTCATAACATTGACATTGATGGCGCATGGTTGCCAATGGATCCAGGAGACGTTTTATTCTGTGATACATGATGTTGTTATTCAAGTATTAGGGGGAGTTATTCGAACTAAAGATTCAAGTGCTATTCGTGATGAAGCATCATTAACATTTCTGCTGCATCCGGCCATATTGATTGAAATTTGCAGCCAGGGTCTGGAATCAGAATCTAAAAAAGTATGTACCTACATGTTAAAATATTTTAATTTCTTGGATTGTGTTTTTAATAAGTAGGTTATGCTTTTATCTATAAAAATTCTCAAACATTGAGATCAGGCTTTGAGTAATTTTGCACAGCTATTTCTCACTAGAATATATAGGTTAACACAGCTTTTTAAGATAGCAATGTCATTTCCATTGTGAGCTATGGAGCTTCGAAATATCTATTATAAAATAAGACAAGATGCCATTTTGTTTTTTACACATTTTTTGATTAATGATAAGATTAAAAAAAATATATTGTAATATATTATGCACCATGTCCGGAAACTAGTGGTATAAGCAGGAAACTGGTGAATCTACATCACATAGAGAACCCAAAAAAACTTTTTTTTTCAATCTGAGCATCTAGATATTATTTTTTTTCGGCAACTAAAGAGTTTATTGTAGCCGGGTCTACGCTTCGAGGTATTTTAAAAGACAATAAACAGCTGATAATGACTGAATTTATTTTTTCAAATTTGACTTCAAAATTTCCAACTTTGAACTCGATTTACTCGAAAACGAAAGCTCAAATCAAAAAAAGGTGTTCCACAAAATCGAATCCAAATGTGATGTAGGTTCGCCAGTTTCCGTACTAGTATATTCAATCATCTCAACTTTTACCTACATGTATTATTAATTTCTTTTTAGATTAATTTCTTTGCAAAAGAAATAATTCAACATCTGCTCAAAGGGAAGCTTCTAATGTCTGATAGAGGATGGGGTAAATTACTAGATTCTTTGATACCTGCCTTGCCCTACTTACACATACACGGTGCACATGATGATGCGTTTGGTAAGTTTCATTTCATCAATGTGAAAATTAATAACTCCTTTAATATACACCGATAGATAACACAACGAAAGCAAATACCGTAAATAGATAATACGTCCAGCTTCTGACATTTTCTATACATTGAGATGGCAACATACGAATTAGTGCCATCTAGCTGCGTGAGTTATACGGATTGGTTTTCTTTCATGCGTTTTAACGGATTTTATGAGAAATGTGTATATTCTTTATTTTATTCTCCCACACGTACGCTTCTGACCGTGCTTCTTGATCGACCGGCTTCCAACTTCCGCGCGGAAGCGTACGTATAAAGGGATTTCTCAGAGATCGGAGCGAGGTGTGGCATGATAGATGATACGTCCTACGGTTTAAAAGTTTTGCTACAGTTTTGATCATGAATATTGGTTTCCAAATATTATAAGATAGGTGTCATTATGGGCATTTAAATGTAACATTTTTAAAAGAACTGCATCATATCTACCCAGAAGATTATAAAAATTACTTACATACGAACAGTGAAAATTTAGATATATTTTTAATCATTGAAGATAATATTGATAACTCTAGAATGAAACGTGAAACCGAAAAGATACAGAAAAGAAAAAGGTAACGGTAGTAGCTGGGACTAAAACCCAGGACCCCATGGTCTATCCGGGAACTTGCACGCTAATCCACTGAGTATCATCTTCAATTAATTAATTCACGTATATTTTAGGCTGTTACCTTTTTATGATAACTACAAGATTCTACCCGAATTTATTTGCAATCATTAGATAGTATCTCGGAACCTATCCGATATCTCCAAAAATCTTAAAATTTTTATAAATTTATTTATTTGCTCCAATATTGTCCGGAATCGCTTCAATGCAAGTAGAGGCACTATTGTAGAATGTTGCCAGTATTTTGATGAAGCCGCACACATCGTCGCAGGAAAGCAATATTGCTTTAAAAGTTAAAAAAACCGCAAGGTTTCGAGGCTTATATATCAATTAAAAAACAATATTGACAAAATGTACAGGTCTTATTTTTAATTGTCACGGAACCTAAATAGATTGACGCGGAAAAAAAAACCTCTGGAATGGTGTATACAGAGCATTTTTGTGGATAGTGGTGGTTACAGCAGCATTGCTTTCCTGTAACGATATGTAATTTATAGTATTTTTCTTAAATTCTAATTTAGAACCACTCAGTTATATTCCTTCATTACCTGGTATTGCTCATCTCAGTTTCTATTGCAAATTACACAGGTGAAAGATGTAATGGATTATTAAATAGTGTTATTATTATTTACTGGCCGCATTATTTCGCCTGTATCACTGCGTCTTACTTAGGCTAAGTTGAGCGAATGCAATTGGGACAGCGATTAAAAATGATTTAAAGCAACGGGATGCGAAACTACAACGCTGTCCTAAGTACTCCATTCGCCGCCATTGATCATAGACGAACGCAATGGTTTTTTTTTATTATTTGAAAACTCCTATGATAAATGCAATTTTTTTACAGAAATATGAGGTATCTTTTGAACACAGAAAGGGTGAATTTTGAATTTTCGCGGACTGTGTACATTCCATTATCGATTTTTTTTTTGTTATGTTGGTACACATATGTTTATCATATGTTAGCATTATCAGCCATTTTGGATTAGTGTTTTGTTTTTGACAACTGGAAAGGTTAGTCACGTTTTTGTGTGTTCTTCAATTTTTTACTTTTGAAAAAAATGGATCAAAGAATATGTATTAAATTTTGCGTTAAAAATGGAATAAAGTGCTCCAACGCCACACGGCTTGCAGTAAAATCTTCGACCGTATAGTGAGGCAGGCGACGAAACCCACCGGGTCAAAGATTTTCATGATGATAGATAGGAGCTGCCTCTTCGTAGGCCGTGTGGCTTCTTGGGGGCTGACCGCGTCGAGAAAGGTGTAAAGAAATCGGTCAGTCGACGGGTCCCAGACCAGTCCCAGTACGCGCTCCGTCCCCGTGGTTCCGCTGTTGATCTGCACTGCGGCGGTCGCTCGTTCACCGGGGAGAATCTGTGCTATAGCGGCCGGGCTGTTGGAGGCCCAGTTGGTCAGGTTGAACCCTCCCTTTGCAAGGAGGGCCTTCACGCTCTGGACCAGTGCGGCAGCCTCGTGTACGTTATCCACGGCGTCCAAATAGTCGTCCATATAGAATTTGGAACGAACGGCTGCTGCGGCGGCGGGGTGCTCGGTTTCGTAGTGGCCGGCCACTCTGTCTCGCACGTACTGGGCACTGCTGGGGGAACATGTCGCCCCGAACATCATAGATGTCAACTGGTACGTCTCTGGGTCCCGTGTGCCAGGCGACCTCCAGAGGTACAGCTGGGAGGGTTGGTCCTCTCTCCTGATGTGGATGCGCAGGAACATCTCTTGTATATCTGCAGCGATGGCCACATTTCCCTCTCGGAAGCGAAGGAGGTTCCCCAGGAGTGAGGACAGCAAGTCAGGGGCGGTCATCAGCTGGTCATTCAGAGACGTCCCTCGGCATCGGCTGGCGGCATCAAAGACGATTCTGATTTTCCCCGGCTTGTTGGGATTTGTCACCGCGAAGTGAGGAAGGTACCACTTTCGCGGGGCAGGGAATGATGCCTCGTGGGTTGAAAGCTTCCTGGCGTAGCCTTTGGCGACAAGTTGTGACATCTTGTCGGCGTACGCGGCCGCCAGGGTGGGGTCCGCCGCCAGCTTCTTGTCGAGAGATTGTAGCCGCTTCAATGCGCACTGCCGGTTGTCGGGTAGCACGGTTGTCGGGTCTTTCCACAGGAGTCCGGTTTCCCACCTCCCGGTAGCGAGGGGGCGGGTGGTCTCTCCCATCATCGCTAGTGCCCTTGCGTCTTGAGCATTGACCCGTGCTGCTGATGTAACGCCGAGGGAGTCGATGGCGAAGTTTGTCCTCACCAACTCCCTCAGGCGAGCGTCCGCGGCGGTCTCTGCTTGCAGGGCCAGAGTAGTGGCTGGGCCGTCAGCGCCAGGGTTTGTTCCCCCGTGAGCGATCCACCCTAAAGCGGTCCGTGA
This sequence comes from Halesus radiatus, assembly GCA_022606495.2. NCBI lineage: Eukaryota > Metazoa > Arthropoda > Insecta > Trichoptera > Limnephilidae > Halesus > Halesus radiatus. The sequence continues at coordinate 90,839 of JAHDVE020003213.1, forward strand.
CACTATGCGCGAAGTGTTGTCCTCACGGACCTCTCTCGATACAATCAGGTGGGCGTTGTCCTGCCCGATCAAGAGCTTCGGGGTGATGCGTCGTCCTGGCACTTGCTGCTCCGGCAGGTTCAGCTCGGCTATGGTGCTCGCGGTGATGGAGAAGGTCGTGTCCAACCCGGCGCCTCTGATGGTCAGCTTCACGCGTCGGGAGCGGGCGTCGGAGGTGCACATGCCCTTTGCTCCGTGAAGCCGTACGGCACGGACCGGACCGCTTGCACCGGTCAACATCGCGATCTCGGCGTCGACAAGGGTCACGGTAGAGCCCTCATCTAACAGCGCGAACACTGACACTTCACTCCCTGCGGGCCCGCGAAGCACAACCGGCACAATTTTTAGTAGTACGCTATCGTCTGTATTTCGGCGTCATAAGTTCACTTCGCCCACGACCGGCTCCGTTTTCGCACTTCATGGAGCAACCGGTGGTGGGGATGCCGGCGCTCCCCCACCCCGCACCACACTTTCACTTTGCACTCCCTCGAGTGGTGTCGACCGAGGCACTTTCGGCACAGGTTACTTGCGCGTACGGTCTCCCAGCGGAGGGCGACAGATTTCCCGGCGAATACCGCACAATCCCGAATGGCGTGGAACTTGTTGCACTGCGCACAATTGTCACTTCGCACTGTCGCCCTTTTTCCGGCTGAAGACCGGTGGGCAGAGTCGGTCGCGGCACGCTTCCTGGGTCCGGGCGTAGCCGCGCTCGTCGGGGGCGCGGCCGCCGCGTTCACTAACACTTGTTCGCGGCGCCCTCGATTCGGTCGAACCGGGTCGAGCATGCCGCTAATCGGGATCACTTTCACGACGCTTCGCAGGAACATTGAGAGCTGCAATAGTGTGGCCGGGGTGGATTGGCCTAGCTGGCGCAACTCGAGCAGCCAAGACATCCTCAGGGTGCAGGGCATCTTGGCAGTGACGTCGGCTAGTAGGGCGGGGTTGGTGAGGTCGCCCTCCGTCCTCAAGTCTCGCAGGGAGGCCACCAAGTTCTGGACCGTCCCAGAGAAGTCGGCGATCTCCTCGAGTGAAGCTTCCGCTGACAGGTGCGGCAGCTTCTTCCCCTTATTTAGCATAAGGTTGGCGATGGATCCTGAGCCACCGTACCGCGTCTCGAGGGTGGCCAGGATCTCTGGGACCTGTTCGGGGTCCAGCAGGAGGGAGTAGACAGCCTCCCGGGCTCTGCCTTTCAGCGCGCGCTGCAGTCTGATGAGGTTCTCGCTGGGTGTCAGCCTGCAGGTGTTGGTCGACTGGTGGTACTGCGCTATAAAGGCAGGCCACTCGAGGGGGTCCCCGGAGAACGTGGGGAGGTCCTTGGCTGTAGATTGTCGAGCAATGAGGGCAGTCATCCGGACATCCTCCTGGACGGACGGGCGGGGGCTCTCTGGTACGCGTGTCGATCGGATCGCCTCGGCAATCATAGCGCCGATCCGTGCCACGGTAGGGTCCTCGCCCTGCTGGACCCACTCTCTGGTATGCCGGGCAGTCTCGTCGGCGGTAGGCTGCGGCGGGAACAGCGGCGAGTAGCTGGGATGCAGGTGTCCGATGTTGACGGGCTGGGACCCCGCGTGCAACTGCGAGGTAGACGGCTCTGCATAGGGCTGCGCGTAGAGTGCGCGGGCTCGTGGCTCGGCGTACGGCAGCGGCTCGGCATACGGCAGTGGCTCGGCGTAGCGTCCGGCCGGCGCTGCGGGGCAAGGGAGCACAGCGGGGCCGTACGTAGCAGCGGGGAGGGGGTACCCCTCAGCCGGGGTTCGCACAGCACGCGCCTCTGCGTCGGTCATCTGTACTCGCACCGGCTCGGGGATTGGCTACACAGCTGCGGGGACGTCCTGCTTGGCGGGCTGCATGGCCGACAATAGCGCGGCAAGCTGCTTGGCATGCTGCTCCCTCAAGGCGCGCATCTCCCGTTGTAGCTGCCTCACGGTGTCCTCTGTGGTGGAGGAGTTGTTCTCGGCATCGGAGGACTGCGCAGTGGTGGGTGTGGGCGCAGCGCCGAGCGCAGCGCCGGGCGCAGGGCCGAGCGCAGCGCCGAGAGCAGCGCCGAGCGCAGCGCCGAGCGCACCGGCGGGAGCAGCGTCGGGCGCAGGGGCGGGCGCAGGGGGGGGTGGAGCAGCGGCAGACGGCCCGGCGGCAAGCCACGTGGCGGCAGGCCACGCGGCGGCAGGCGGCGCGGCGGCGATCGCAGCGGCGGGCGCGGCGGCGAGCACAGCCGCGGGCACAGCAGCGGGCACAGCGGCGGGCACAGCGGCGGGCACAGCGGCGGGCACAGCGGTGGACTCGGGCTGAGACTCCGAGCTCGAGGCTCCTCGACGGCTACGACGTGCAGGCATCTCGGCACGTACAAGGCACGAAGACGTACAGACGTCGCTTGTAGTCGAGAAGGCGTGCAGACGTCACTGAAGGCGAGAAGGCGTGCAGACGTCACTGAAGGCGAGAAGGCGTGCAGACGTCACTGAAGGCGAGAAGGCGTGCAGACGTCACTGAAGGCGAGAAGGCGTGCAGACGTCACTGAAGGCGTGAAGGCGTGCAGACGTCACTGAAGGCGTGAAGGCGAGAAGACGTCACTAGTAGTCGTGAAGGCGTGAAGTAGATCCTGGCTCAAGAAGGACCATGTACGGGACAAGATCTGTAAACTCTTGCCGCACGTTTTTAGAAGAAGAAGATCAGGCTGGCCACTTCGACGCTTCAGAGCAGGGTAGGAAGGAAGGGGGAGATGCCTTGAAAAAGGCAAACGATTTCTTGCAATGAGGTGGTGAGGGCGAAGAGAAAGTCACGGTCGGTTTTCAGGCCGGGTGAAGATGCAGGCGAAGTAGGTAGAAGGCGTGTTGAATCCGTGAGAATACTCTGAATTTTAGAAATGTACTCGTCGTTCAAGTACTTCGGTGCGATACCGTGCGGCGAATCGGGCAGTTTGAACTCGTGAATATTTCGCGAGCTGCCGTAGACTCTGTCAATCTTGGATCGACTTGATCAAAAAATTAGGATGTAAATCACGACCTTCTGCTTGAATTGAGCCTATTGCAATCTTCACCTATTTTTTATTAAAGAAACCAAAATTATTACAAAGTATGTCATGGGGGTCAAAGTAGGACAGGTGATACTTTGCCGTCAAATTACAAGAAAATGCATTGTACATACATAAATTGAATAAGTTTACTCGATTCCGCGGGTGCTAATGAACAGATCAGAAAAGATCGTTTATTTAGATCAGTCACCGCAGCCGCAGGAATCGCTTACAAAGACAGACAATTTTGGCAGAACAATAATTTTGATAAGTTTTTTGTGGATCAGAGGAGCTCGACCAATGAGAGCCCGCTCTGTTTTCGGGACCGTCGCCGGGAGCGACCGTAGGGGTGGCGGGGGTCGGAGAAATGTCCCGTTAGCACCCAGTAGCGTCTCGGGACGAAAACGAGGTTCAGAGGCGTAGGAAAAAGAAAACGATAACGTGCACTCTTATCATCACTTCTTCTAAAACCCCCGGAACTACGCTTGTCGAAAGCCAATATGTACTGAAGTGGGGCGTTTGCACAAATCCTCATTTTGTGCAAACATAACAAGATAGGGATGCGTATCTAGTCGCTTCTATCAGGTTAAAATTAAAGTCGGGCGTTGCACAATTAATTATTTGTGCAGACATAACAAACAAGACAGAGACGCGTATCTAGTCGCCTCTCTCTCTCTCTCTCGCTTGTGGTCAGGTCGTCTGTGTGAGCCTGACCATTACTATATGCCAGCTCGATCGAGAAACGTATCGAGTCGTCTCTCGTTCGAAGCTGCACGAACTCAGTAGTTGATTTCGTATCTAGTCGTACCACCTACTGAGTTATGTACTGGTTGATGTTATGCAAATGGAGGGTATTACAAACTTTGATAGTCACGTCTGGTATACCATTTAAACAATCGCAGCGCCCTTCATTTTGACTACTTTATTTGGACAACCTATACTTGAATCAAAGTTTCGAAATTATGACCATTCAGTGTTGCCAGTTATATTCCTTCAGCTGATTAATAATTTGGGTCAAAATATTATTTATTGGCCATTTTATTTCCACTTAAAATTAATCAAGTTTTTAATATGCACAGGTCAGTCGGTAATAAAAATATTGGATCTGAAGATTGGTCAGTGTATGCTGATACCGAAGAAAGACATGATTATGGGAAATGTGATATTGCTCTTCACAAAATGCTTCACGGCACAGATGGAAGGATCACTCAACCTCACAAAACTTCTCAGTTTGCAAGAAGGTTTGTTTAATATTTTGTAATGAAATAAATTACCCGATATATTTTCATATGAAGCGGTAACTTGGTGATGTGACATTATAATTTAAAAAATAAAACAATAACTTTGTTTACATCACTTTTATTTGGTATATACTTTTGCCGACCGGGTGGGTTTCACCACTACCGTAGCTTCTTCAGGGTAGTATAATACTAAACTACAGGCACTAGTTTACTGCATAAAAATGGAATAGGCATTAGACTAGATAACTTAGAAGCATTAGAAATAACGAAAGCCAAAAACACTAATAGTAGACTCATTAATAATCAAATAAATTTAAATAAAAGCCCAATCCTTAAAATATTCGCACTAAACAAAGCACATGCCATTCCTGGTCCGGTATCTGCTCCCCTCCCACCCTTGGCCCTTCACTCGCCGGTTTTTATCAATCTATAAAACACGTGTATCTTAGTTCATAGTTTAATATTATACTGCCCTGAAAAAGCTACGGCAGTGGTGAAACCCACCCGGTCGGCAAAAGTATATACCAAATAAAAGTGATATAAACAAAGTTATTGTTTTATTTTTTAAATTAAATTAACTGAATACAAATAATATTCAGTGAGAGTATAAGGTTAATAATAATTTAATCTTCTAAGTTTCTAATAGTTTTAAGTGTTAAGACGTTGCTTTTTTATTTATAAGTGAGAATAGACAAGCCTCCCAGGAGCAGGTTTCTATTGCACTCCCAATATTGAGGTTGTGCTGTTTGACAGAAATAACAGGGCAGGAGAAAGAATAAAAAGAGGTGGACATGTTTTATTATTATGTATCTTGTATATTTTAGACTCTGACAACTTATTACCAAAGAGTGATAGTATGAGGCCAGATGTACTCTGCGCCATGGTGAGAACAATGTCTCCTAGCAACTTCAACATCATCAAACATGGAGATCCATCATTTTATGAGGTAAGAAAAATAACAGACTTTAACTTTTTTTATTTAAAATTATTTATTCCTTATTAGACTGTTGTGAACTCCTGCAACTAATCAACTTCAAAGTACCTCATCGACAAGCTCGGCAAAATATGTTATTCTGTAACAATAATTCTGGGACTAACTACCAAATGCATGCACCCATTTCTCGCCTACATATACTTGGAAATAAATTCAACTCTGCTATAGATATATTTAATATAAGTTTACCCACGTTTAAAAGATACCTGAATGATATTTTTATGTTCCAATAATTATAAGAGCTATTGTTTAATTATTTTTTATTTTATATTATCTTTGTACTTATCTGCAATTCAAAAACTTGTTCCTCTTTTTTCTTTCTATGTATCATGTACTATATTACATATTATGCAATTTCATACATTTTTACATCATCCGAAATATAAAAACATTTTTTATTTTTCACAATGTCACGCACTCATATTATATTATGCACTTGTGTATTATGTATTATGTAGATCAGGCTATTACTATTTTATTTTTAAAAAAAAGTAGTATCTACAAATTAAAAACCTTTCCCTTTATAACTTCTGTGTGTCATGCACTTATACATTATTATACATACATATGTATCATAAATATGTTACACTTATATACCAACTATATATATATCATGTTCTTTTTTTGTTAACTTTTTTTTTCTTTCTGTACACAAAATTATTTAAATGTTAAAATATGTAAAAGCCCATTGTGGCGTTAATAAATAAATTAATAAAATAAAAATAAGTTAATTAAAAAATTCACCATACTAAAATTTTGGTTAATACAGTAAAAGCTGTGTTTAAGGTTTCCATGTAAGGAGTTTCATGCTTTCGAGGCTTTGGAATTTTGGTCCCTTGATAACTGAAATTAAAAATGACATAATTTGGAACCCACATACATAATATCGTCACCGTTCAGGCAAAAGTCACCAGCCCTAAAAATGTCATTTTGAGATATCGCAATTGGAAAGTTTGAAGATAAGGGAAAAATCAGATTTTTTTGTTTTGTAATTCAGACTTAAGCAACATTTGACTAATAATGAGAGTTAATTTCTATAGCGCAGTTTTGTGTAGGTTCACCTCAAGTGCGCTTTACACTAACTAACCTAACCTAATATAATTGTAAAATAACAGTATATCTGTTATTATAGTATATATGCAAATTAAAACTATGACATAAATTACTCATGAGCAACAGACTCACTTACACGCACAATTTAGAATAAACTAGGGGTATAAATAATCAAATGAGTAACTAATTAATGTACCATGGTGACTTTTGCATCTTAGAGAACATAATTTTACACGTCGGGTGACATACTCAACTCAAAACTGCTTTTTTCAGGATTGGTAACTTTTACCTGAACGGTAATGATATACGTATAGGATAGGTATCCCATTTTTCAACGGACCTTTGAAAAACCTTATAAGAGAGTTTCACTGTGCATAACAGTGGCGTCCATTGTTCTATAACCAAAGGTAGGCTGTATAAGTTCGGGAATAAATTGTGCGATGAATGTTTGAAAATGCCCATTTTATTATCATCTTCCGCTAATTATCATGGCCAACTGAATAAATGAGCTTACCAAATTCATGGAAAAAAAAACATTTTGAACAAAATTTTTTTGTGTAATTTCTTCATTAGGTTCGTTTTTCTTAGGGTAGGGACAGCTCTTCAGCCTTTATGGAGTGCAAGTCACTGGTACTTATTATAAAAATATATACTGAAAGATGTGCAGCAAGTTTATTTCGGCAAATTTTTTTACTATATCTTGATTTTTTTTTCAGAAAGGCTCTCTATTGCAAGTCATGTCACTTTTGAGGGTTACCCAACCTTCTCCTGGCACCAGCACGAGGCCTATGAACCTATCGGCTGGTGCTGGTGATGCACCGGATGTGGATCCTTCCTTCCGAAGGTCCGCCCTGGCCCAGCTGGCCGTCATGCTGCAGCAGCCGACTCTTCATGAAACATTTCTCAGCAATAATGGATGCAAAACAATCATGCATTATTTGAGGTACACACAAAAATATTTTATAACATGATTCTTGGGGTACAGGACACTTCAACCATCTCTGTGGCAGAGTGGTAAACTCTCCTGGTCGACCCGGGTTCCGGGTTAAAAACTAGCTTATTCACATATTAAAGACCTTTAAATTATCTTGTATATTTATATCTCATTCCAGAGTGGAAGCTAATCTCAGTATCACCCTGATGAAAAACCACATCATCCAGTATCACAAAGTTACTTAAAATGATTTTGACTAGAATAACTGTGTTTAGCGACCACGTCTGAATAGCTAGTTCCATACCTTCTTCCCCATCTCATTCCCCCCCCCCCCCACATTTTCAGTGTTATACAGGGTGGCGCAAAACTACCGTTATGGTTTGGAATGAAATGGCATAATCAAGCCGTTGTTGGTAGTCTATTCGCTTCAATTCTTGCACAAGCTGAACCTTATACGGGAACATGTGCAATGTGTCCAAAATCCTCTGAACGGACCTCCGCAATAGCCCCAGTTGTGCCGAACGTCTTCTTGTTGATGTTTCTGGACTGTCCTGCACACTATACACAACACGTTGGATATTTTCTTCCGTGTGAACCATACATGGTCTTCCGGTACATGGAAGGTGTCTTACTGTACCATGTTGTCGAAAATTTGCAACCAGGCGGTTTATTGTTGGTGCTGAAGGTCCAGTACGCACATTAAAAAAACGACGATAAGCACGCTGCGTCAAAACAATTGACCGTTGATTTTCAAAATAAAATTCAACAATTGTTGATCGCTGTTCTGTTGTGTAATGTTCCATCTCAAATTCCCCAAGTTTTCTTCACATAATTCTGAAATAAAAATATAAATAAATTTTAAAAGTTAATAAACATTCAAACCATAACGGTAGTTTTACGCCATCCTGTAATATTCCCCAAATTAAGGATTGGGTCCTCTCAGTTAAGACTCCTGTGTAATAAATGGCAATACAAATTTGAATCATTATTACATTATTTATTATCACAATTGACAAATTTCAAACCTTATTTTGATCATTATTCTTACATTTTTTGTTAGATTCAAATGTATATTGAGTAAAATAGAAGAATAAATGTTTATTTATAACATTTTTTTTTAACAGTGTCGAGAATTTTAAATTACTTTTCATCCCATTTCAGAGCCTCCCTAACTACTTATGAATACACTTGTTTCCCCGAATCGGCCATGAGCTGTGTTTCAATATTAAACAGTCTCTGCTACAGTAACTCCAGCATTCGACAGTGGGTCTCTGAACAACAGGATATTGTCCTAAACATTTTGAGAGGTAAGATAAAAATATTTATATAAATTGCTGTGCCACTACACTATCGGTGAGAAGTCTCGAAAAGACTTTCATCCATATTTTCCCATGGCAAAGGAGCTTAAGTGCTATCTCTACACTCCTGTATAGCACAATTGTTTGGATTATTATCAATTAGGTTATTATAGAGCAGGTGGATAGTGTAGACCAGGAATATACATATATTTTGGAAGATATTAGTCGTCCAAGTGTTTTGTACAGAATAGAATAGAATAGAGTCCGAAAATGTCAAACATGTTGGTGAAACATGTTATTTGTTAAAAATTTCCCCAACTGTTTGCTATAATTCGGACAAACACTGTGTCTTCAAATTCTATGGTTGTATGGTTCTTTTAAAACATAAAACATTCGGTCGCCTGTTCTATCTTTTTTTTTTTTTAACGTAAACACCACACAGGAGACGAGACCCTGAGGAAAATAATTTCCCTCAAGGCCTATATCATCTTTGGGGATGCTGTGTGGAGGGTCTTTTAGAGGATAAGAAGGAGTGAACTTGGGTCTTGAAGAGACCCATGTTGTAGGATGGAGGAAACACAGAGGCCCAGCAGATCATTCCACAGCCGAGCTGTTGAACACAGGAACGAGTCCTAAAAGCGACCCGTTCTCATGTGACAAATGTCGACTGTGTGTAAATGTCGGGCACGCGTTTGGCGTGTTTCCCGACTATGCACCGGTGCCGAAGGGATTAATGACGCTAGTTCCTCAGAGCATCTTCCATTAAAATACCGGTAAAACAAGGACAGCATTCCCACCTGACGTCTGTGCTCCAAAGATTCCAGTCCGTTTGTTAAGATAGGCGAATCTATCAAACGGGCCGCCCGTTTCTGCACAGAGTCAAGGGTTTTTTTCAGATATTTTGGCACTCCCGACCAGAGATGGCTGCCAAATTATACAGTGGGGCGCACTTACGATTTGTACAGGGTTAGCAGTTGTCTACTATTAAAGTATCTGCGGGCTCTGTACAATACGCCCAGCTTCTGAGAGGCTAACTTTACTCTGGCTTCGATGGAGCCCCCATACCTGAGCTGGTCACTTAAGGTTACACTAAGCATATCAATGGAGGGCTTGTTGGGAAGATTGCTTCCATTAAAGGAGGCTAGATTGTCATTTCGATCCTTTTTAGGTTATTCTTACCCCAAGAAGAGACCCTCTTGAGGTAACCGTCCATTCTCTGCTTCAAAGCCCTCCGAGCTGTTGGAGTTTGTGTACCCTTTGGGGGCTTGTCAAAAAAAAAAGCTATCATGTACTGTACTGTCATCCGCGTAACAATGGATTGGTGCACATGTCAAGAGGTCATTGATGTGCAACAAAAACAATGTCAGAGACAGAACCGATCCTTGTGGGACGCCAGCATTTATTGAATGCGAGGAAGAGATGAAACCATCAGCAACAGTCTGAATCCATCTCTCCCTCAAAAAATCGGCAATCCACGTACACAAGGAAACGGGAAGTCCGTAAGAAGGCAGTTTGTTGACAAGTCCTCGGTGCCAAACCTGGTCAAAGACCTTAGAAATGTCCAGTGAGACCGTTTGAATCTCACCTTAACTTTGTTCTTCTAGAGGTATGTGAGCAGTTTGTCGTTGATCCCACGTTCCATCACCTTGGACAGAAGTGTTGTGATCGCTATGGAGCGGTAGTTGGCCGGGTTAGAGCGGTCACCTTTCTTAGGTATAGGGTGAATGACCGCTTTTTTCCAACCAGAGGGCACAGAGCCACATTTCAGGGACATTTTAAAGAGCTTGGACCAAACTGGTGCAATTTCTGAAGCACACCTCTGCAAAACCAGGGCAGGTATTCCGTCAGGCCCACTAGCTTTATTAACATCGAGCCCCCGTAAGACATGGAGTACATCCCGATGCCAGATCCTCAGCTTTTTCATAAAGAAACCGCAGTGAGGAACCGACGGCGGGACGGCACCCCGGTCATCAAGGGCCGAGTTTTCCGCGAACATTTTCCCTAAAAGGTTGACCTTTTTGGTGGCAGTGTTGCTAGTGAAGCGTCGAGTCTGGTAAGAGGCGGCAGACTTGATTTGCAGAAATTGCGACCCATGGAGCCCGCTAGCGACCAGAATGCTCTGCTGCCATGCGGGCAGGCAGCTAGCTTTTTGCTTATCTATAGGTTGTGCTCAAATTTTGACCTATTGATGATTCTCTTACTTTCCTTTGCCAATTTGTTATATGCTGATCTGTTTTCTGACGTTCGAGATGTGTTGTAGGCTCGTTTTCGTCAAACTGCTTCGGAGCATTGTCGACTGAACCACGGCTTTGAACCTACACCAGTTTCTTTAACGGTTGATCGTATGAAGCCATTCATCGCAGATGTGATGACTTCACCAATTTTCTGGGCACATCTGGAGGGATCCGAAGTGTGAAAACAGGCAGCTGACCATAGGAATGCATTAAAATGAGCCCGCAGACTGAACCAATCTGCTCACCTATAGTGCCACATTTTTCTCTTCAGCCACTCGATTGGCGGTCTGAAGTTAATAGGGATTGATGTCGTCACCAGGCAGTGGTTGGACGATCCTAAAGGCGCTGTGACATCAATTCCATAACCACGTGGCTCAGTAGTTAAAAATAGGTCTAGCAGATTGGAGCGGTGAGTCTGGACATCAGGAATTCTCATAGGCTTCTGAACCAGTTGCTCCAACCCATGGCAAAGGGCAAAGAATTCCGCCTGTCGGCCAGCCGAGTTCGTTGAACATGAGAACTTCAACCACGGTTCATTATGAACGTTGAAGTCCCCTAGAACAACAAACTCGGCCGAAGGGTAGCGGGATAAGAGGTCATCAATAGTTTCGCTCAAATGTTTAAATAGCTCAGATGTGTCTGATTCGCTGAGGTTTGGTGGTTTTGGTTTCGCAAGACTGACGCGCACCCATATTACGTCAAATCTGGAATTTTCCAGACTAAACAGTCGCACACAGTTGACATCAGCTCGGCTATACAAGCAAACACCTCCTTTTGGTCTGAACTTGCCTACGAGGGTGAAGCCTGGGCAGTCCAGATAGGAGGCATCAGGAGGCTCAACTATCTGCGTTTCGGAGAGGAATAGAAGGTTTGGGCGTTGGGATTGAAGGTGATGGTAGACAGAATTTAAATTTTTGTGCAGACCTCGAATGTTGGTAAAATTCACCAACATTTTTGGGCTGCACCGGAGACGCCTACTACTCGCCGTTGTATTGAAATTGTTACTATTTATGTTTTGTGATTGCATGTTTTTTAATATTGTTGTTGGGGGTTTTAGAGGAAAAAGGAAAGCAAGGGAAGGATTAGGTATAAAGGGTGGGTAGGAAGCTGGGGGTCAGGGTATCCAGGACTGACGGACGTATGAATTCATCCCACCCACTGCGGTGCAAGGCTATGTGTCGGGAGAGTCCGGCTGGGAATTCTCCCAATGCGCCTCAAACGCTACTGCTGGGTCCCCTCTGATTACGAATCGGCACAGCAGCAGTGGCGGGGTTTGTGCACTCGCTGGTGGGGCAGCCCACCCTCAGTCGTGAGCCTGAGGGTCGGGCCCCTGTACTATTGAGCGGCCTGGACAACGGTAGCCAGTTGTAAAGGTTCTCCCTCAACCAGTCTCTCCCGATCCGACCCACCACGAAGTAAGTGGGCCAACGCGGCCGCAGCCAAGACCTGGACAGACCTTACCCCATGAACCCGGGCACCCCTGCTAAGTCACCAAACGTAGCGAACCACTTGGGGTGACCTATGGCAGAGGTGTTGGTCATCCAAAAAAATTGTTCCCGGGGCTGCGGTACCCATACCCGCCTCCCAAATTAAAAATTTTAATTGTAAAAGTATATCATGAAGCGTGGATGTGAAAGAGAAAAAATAGTTGCAGCCCAAAACATATGTGAAACATGTGTCAGTGAGACGCACCTGTTGTTTCTAGCTTAACGTGTCATACTTAAGGCCCATTACGACAAAGAGTGAGAAGTCAATACTGTTGTTTAAAACTAATTGAAATCAAATGCGGTTTTCTGTTTTATTTTTTACCTTCTATCTATATATTTTACAAAACGAGTCATGATCACAAACGAATCGAACGCCATACAGCTTTTCATTCAGAATGTTAAAATTTGATATTACTGCTATAATCGCAAACTACAAGTTTAAACAAACTACGATGCCTGTTTCTTTAAGTTTCTTGCATTTTTTTTCGATCATTGAATGGAACTGAAGTTTACGGCTTACGTGGAGTGGAGTGTGGACATTATTTAGTTTAATTGTGTTTTAGTTAATGTCGATGAGAGAAAATAAATGCCTGGTATTTTATTTAAATTATTTTTTTATCACGTTTATTTGAAATAATAATAATATGTAAATTGCTATATAGCAATCCCGATGAGTTACATAACAAATTTTGGAACGGGAGGAATTTACAAAACAGAGTGGGAGGTAAAATTCGACTTGTGCTCCATTCTGTCCTGGAAATCGGAGAGCTCCGATTGGATGACGAAGGACGAAGTACTGTCTACGAACACGTTCAGGTGTTAAACAAGCAGATTCCTGTTTCGTGACTAGTTCGCTTTCCTTGCCCGACAAGGAATCTGCTCGTCTAACACACCCGATCTTTTCCTTTTTGTACTACAAAAAGGGAAGAAAATTATAAATGACATATAAAAGAATTGTCAGTAAGTAGACCCCTTGGATGAGTGACATCTCTTGACATAAATTAAAACATTGTATTAAATTTATACACTACTCCCATCTATGGACTAAATTAATAACATTGTATCAACTTTTTATAGTATGACTATTTCTTCAGTTGACTCATAAAGAATGAATCGCATACATAATGATTTAATAGCAACTGCTTATTCATTCCAGCATTATACCTCTTCCCCAATGAGGAGAGCTTTTCTATAACCGTATCACAGTTACTGTGTTTACTGTCATTTTCGCAAGTCACTATCAACATGGGCAGCGGAGACATTGCAGGGGATGATGTATCTAGTGAGCTCTCATTGCCACATTGCATCAACAAGAGAACTAACTTGCCATTCAAATGCAACTCATACTGTAGAATAAGCCCGCACAGAAGGGAAGATAAAAGTGGTAAGTCTTTAAAAAGCCATTTAATTAATTAGTTTAAAAAATCCATTTATGTATATGAAATTGTAAGTCATTAGATGTGTCTCTTTTACAGATTTATTAATGAGCGACCCATCTCTAAGCAATTACTTGCGTATTTACTGGTGCACCGAGTGGTACGGTGGAGTTGATAAAGTCCTGCGGTGGCCGTATGTTCCGGATTCATCTGCCACACACACAGAAGCCTTCAGTTCTGTACTCATGATGACCAGTGCTGACCTGGCTATTCTCAAAGCCAGCAGTCCAGTGCAAGGATGTGTCGCCGCACTCTACCAAATTCAAAATGCCTCGTCACACAGGGCGGTGAATAAAGCACTAGATTCTCTTAACGGGTATGTTAACTCCTTGAAGCATAGTGGTATCAAAAATAACCCACCTTTTTTATCTTTTGCTGCATGGTGGGATGTAATTTATACCACTTCTAAAAATTAAAACCACTTGAAACACAGCGGTTTAAATTATGTCCCTCCCACTCCAACGGCTTACTTTATCGGCCAATAGATGGTACATACGTACTTTTCGAAGTTTTTGAAATTCTGTGTAACACAAGCAGTTTTTTGTTTCAAATCTTGTGCCTCAAAGGGTTAGGGAACACAAATCAATTGTTTTAGAATAATCATGACACTTTAACCTGTAAGCTGCTCAATTAATCCTGCCACTCTACTACTGTCATGCTAGATTATTTTCCTGAACAATATGATTATCAAAGATATTTTATATACTTTTTTTATTGTGTTTTTACATACTTTTTGTTGAGCAATTCCCGAAAGTCATCCAGTAGTCCCACTTTATAGTTTTTACACAATAAACTAACAAAAACGACAATGCATGCAAACCACAACGGTTTTCTATATAATTTGAAGTAATTAAAATTATAGTAGAAAATTATAGTAGTGTTTTACCTTTCAGATATTTGCTACTGACCAGCGACAGTGGACAAGGGATGTGTGGAGTTGATGACCTTCCTTGGGCCAACACCTTCTCTCGCTTCCTCTCCTCTTCTCCCGCAAGTCCCAATGACTCTTCTCTGCTCTTAAATGTCACTAAATGTCTATCAAAATTCCTGAAGGCACTGATAAAGAATGGTTTGTAATATTTTTGCACTAAATTTGATAAATCAATTTAAAACAGCAGAATCTAGAAGACAATGGTAATTCAGAACTGTTATTTCGTTATTCTTTCTTTCTATTCATTAAAAACTTGTTCTTCTATATTTTAGATTGCAATGATTTCTCATCTGCCTCTTGGATAATTGAATCAATCACTGATACATCTCGTGGAATAGTATCTTTGTTAAAACACTCCGATTGGGACTCCAACTGGACTGACGGTGTTGACCAAACTCCCAACAGATTACGACAAAATATCATTGGGTTGATAGGTAACTGTTGCCTGTTTTGCCAGCATCAAGCCAAAGGTTCCTGTGAAATGTACAGAACACAAGCACAGGATGGAGAATTACATATTCCTTGGGCAATCCTTACAGATCATTTAACAGACTGCCTGGCAGAAGTGGATGTTTTCAATTATTACAGCCTAGGTAGGTAGTAGGAAATCTAACTTAAAGTTATTAATTGTTATTGTGTTTAATTCATTGAACTTTATTTAATTTATTCTTTAAATTTAAGGTAAATCAAATCTAATAAAATTAATTGATCAAAACTTGGCTTAAGGAATTTACGGAAGAAGAACTGACTAGTATTCTTAAAACAACATCATAGAAATTACTGAAAAGACCCTACTCAAATCTTGAAGTTCAAATATAGAAGTCGCTGAAAACCCCCTTATCCAAAACCTAGTTCGCCTCATCACAGGATCTCCTAGTGAGGAGGACTATGAATAAAATTCTATAATATATATGTATTTTTTATATTTATGCCTTACCTTATTTCTGAAAATGTCAAAATTATATAGAAATTAATAAATTTAAAAAATAATAATGCTATTATTAAGTTCTGCAAATGACACCTTGTTCGGCCAAAGCAAAGTGGATTTAGAAATGGCTTTTAACACTGAAACAGCTGTCACAATAATAAAAAATTAAAATACTTACATATTAAGAGGAACGGCTGCGCTGCCTGTTTCATACATAACTTAATTTTGGTTTTGAGGTAAATTACCCATCCAAACTGAATGATATATTTTTTAAATTAAAGGTTTAGTAAATATCTAGTATGGATGAGTATTTTATTTATTTATGTTTTAAATTATGAAGTGTATGCCATGAAAAAAAATTAATTTTCATAATTTTAGAAGCAATTTAGAAAATTATTTGCAGAGTTATTGTTTTTTTTTAAATATGATATTTGCTATGTAAATACGATTACGTAAATAAAAATATTTTTAAAAAAAAATTTTAAAATGTTTTTTCCATATTTTAAATTATGTATGGCAAATTTGTGTTCCAACGTAAATTGGTCGTTTTTAATTTAATTTAAAGTCCACCATAATGATTATTTTAATATTTTTTTTAAATTTCATTATATTTTCAAAGCAGACGGGGTAAAACTTTTTTTTAAATCACCGTTAGCTCCCAAATAATTGTTAAAGGTGCCTCTAAAATTGCGAGAAACCAATTCCTTTAATGGCCTATATTTCATAATGTAAAGCAGAAATAAATAAATTACTTCTAATCCGTACTAGATATTTACTATACTTTTTGATGAAAAAAAGATCATCAGCTTTAGGTGGAGTATTTTGGCCTCAAATCCAAAATTAAGTTTTTTATGAAACAGGCCGTGCTGCCGTTCCTCTTAAATTTGATTTACTTTAAATTTTTAAAAATCTAAATAGGCACTATTATGTTCTATTTTTGTAACTGTTAATTCGTGGTGGAATTCCATTGAAATTTTTTGGTTGCAAAACTATTTTATAACATTGTTGCAATTTATTTGACGCCAAACTGGCTTCACCCTGCAATGAGAATCTTCAGATTGCTATGATGTTTACCAATGAGACTCATTGTCTGAATGGTTGAGTTGGCATCGCGTTTGGATCTCACCCAGGCGTCGTGAGTTCAATTCCTCGGCTGCCTAAGTCCTCCATCACGACACAAGCAACGTCTTCCGCTTACTGTGATGATAGTAGGAGATTTTCAAATATTGTCTAGTTATTCGTATCCCGGGAATATTTGTCTTTAAAAAAAATTTTAAAATAACATCTTAAATTCTATAATCATAAATTTACTGAATGAAATTGATGAAACTGGTTCAGTTCCAAATATTTATTTATTAATCTTGAATTAGCTCACATCACCGTGTGTTCTAATAAATGTACAGACATAAATATATAACAAGCATTAGCATTTGGCAAATATATTGTTCAATAAATAAATAAACAAACTTATGAAGTTTTTATTTTGTAATGTATACGCTATCTTATTTTTATGCATTATTTGAATAACATAATGTATTGCTTCTCTGATCCATAATTTCTGCAATATTTTCAGCATATGTTGGTCAGATGGTAAAATGTTTGACTCGTCTTACGTACATCGTGAACAAGGAGCCTTGTAAAGACTTTCAAGGTGGCCTTATAAAACACATGGCACATTTTCTCAGTGTGTCTTTTGTGGGCAGCAATTATATCGGATACAAGGGCCTGGCACTTGTTCAAAACTGCTTTATTGTTTTGTGCCACTTGCTTGAGGACTCATTCGGTGACAATAAAAAAATGCAGGTTTGTTTACAAATAAACATGATTTTTCAATATTTTATGTATCAATGCCCCAAACAAAATAATTTTTGTGTACAAGTTGACTGATACTTGATACGAAATATTGAATAAAAAAGACATTATTTACCCCATTAGTATCTACTCTAAACAGCTATTAATATATCGAAGGGTCAAGGAACAAATGGCGTCTGCTTTCCCCACAGCCATTTGGGTTATAGTGGGAATGTATTAAAAAAATCACTTTAACCTTCTCCATTATGGTTAAAGGTCTATTCATATCTACCGGCACCGTGCAGTACAAACACATACAGTGGCAAACACGGCACAGAAGGGGGTATTCACATTACACCATATGTGAATGTGTTCATAGATAATGTAAGTAACAAATTTTGCCGTGTCTGCCACTTTACGTGTCTGCACTGTGCGGTACTGATAGATGTGCATTGAACTTATAGACTAATACTTTATTCACATATCCTTTTTTGCTTGCATATGTCTCCCATAAAAAAAATATTTTTATTGAATAGGTGGGGTACCTGTCACCCAATATTAGAAACTTTTTTTGAAAATAATCTTTTCTTTACAGTTTTGGCTTGACAACAGTTTGAACAACCCAGTAGATGATAATGTCCTCTCTGCCTGCCTCCTGTGGTACAAGTCAAACCATCTTCTTGTCCGGACACTCTCGTTTAAAATGCTTTCTGGACTGTGTACTCAACCAGCCATTGTTCTAAATATTAGAGAAAGTAAGTACCGTAACCCTTGTGAATAATTTTTCACTTGCGGCAATACTTGCATACCTTATTTTTTTTAAATTTACTTTATGGCTTTACAGAGTTTGAAGATTCGGACAGTAATGTTATGGACATGGTTGTTTACAAAGTGATTGACTTAACTGAGGCTAGCATTTTCAGAGAGCAAGCTGCTATTCTTCTGAGCAATATATTGGTAAGAAATTATTTAATGTTGAGTTACTTCATAGAATCCATACATACATAATATACTAATCCAACAACACAAATTAATGAAGTCCATCTGTACATGAACCTCTACACTTGTGAGATGTGGGTTGCGCAAGTGCCCTTTCTTGGCTAGGTACACTTAGGGCATCATTTATGTACTGACAATAAAGTTCAATTCACATCTACCAGCGCTGCACAGTGCAGACACGTAAAGTGACAGGCACAGCAAAATTAGTTGCTTACTATTATTATCTATGAACATATTCACGGTGTAATGTGAATACTCCCTTCTGTGCCGTGCCTGCCACTTTATGTGCACTGCACTGTGCCGGTAGATGTGAATAGGCCTTTATGCGCACAGTGTTCGTTTTAGTCTCCCTTGATGATGCGGCGTGTTGCAAATGTTAACCATATTTTTAATATTATTATTGAGTATCAAAAAATTACAGTGTTTTATACTTTTTTTATAGCTATCCAAAACAGTAAGAAATAACGGGATTGATCTTCTCAGTTCAGACTTTTATGAAAAAATATCTGCAACCGTAACAAAGGTCTTTTTAAATGAATCTGAAGAGTTTGAAGCAGGTAAACATTTACTTATATTGTATTTTTCACTTTGAAATTCAACTTTTTTCATGTAAAAAGAGCTTCATCTCTAATTCAATACTTAATATTTTTTCAGGTGATAATATTCCATTGGGAATTCTGACAAACCGAGAGAAACTAGAAGTGGCTCATTCGAAGAACGAATTAACCGTCCCTATAAAGTTGGTTATCAACAGTGCCCCCAAGTGTTCTGTCCATTTGCTCACAGCGCTGACTGATGTAATATTCAATATTTTATTGTACTATGATGACATTCCTGATGGCATGGTGAGGTCTGGGATCTTCAGGATTTTATTTCGGTAAATATGAATATTCTTAAATTCCATAACAGTCGACATAGGGTATACTGGCTTCAAGGGTTATTCATCAAATAAGCGTTTGTAGAACTCAGTGCTTGAATATCTGATAGTTTTAACCTTATCAACGCGGTTCTCGAATATGTGATCCATTGGAGGCTATTCCCATACACGGATGTCTCATATTGTCACTGTTCTGACTCAACCTCGTATCTATAAAAATATTTTTCTCAGGAGAAGAAACTGTCTGTTTTCCTTATTTTTAACCATTGTAAAGCATTTCTTTTTTTTATTTCTTCAAAAAATGTGAAGTCTCTTTCTGGAGTCGTATTTATTAAATTAATAACAATTGCTTTGTTTAAAACATATTTTTATGATATGTTGTTTATCCTGATGAGGGGAGCTTTGCTTCTGAAACATGTAGATATTTACATATTAAATACGGTGGTTTTAAACAAAGTAATTGTTATTATTTTAATCACTTCTTTTTTATTTAATTAATACTTAAATCTGTAATGCATTAATTAATTAAAAAATATAGAAAATGACAGTTTCTTTCATCTCCCGAGAAAACATCTGTTTGTAGATACGAGGTTGAATCAGAACAGAGACGATAATATGTGATTCATGAAGTTTCACTGAAACACATACATAGTGTTAAAACGTGCCATGTGGTGGGATAGATTGCGATGAAAAGGCCTGTATTGAAATGTCCAAGCTAGATACTTTCTGTATCATATTAGCGGAAAACCAACATTCCGAGTTTGAACCATTATTTAAATGGCTTTGAATAACTACATTCACTTTTCTTTCTCATTCCCCCCTACCCATTCTATTTTATTTACAACAACTTCACATCTCACAATATCGGGGTGCCATAATTTCACTAGCTCTTGGCATTCGTACTAGACGTATGGCACATAGGCGAACTGTAGGGGCAGCTGATCCTGATCCCCGGAGAGGGCTGGGAGGGGAGAAAGCACAACCTGTGCAAAGGAGGGAAAGACACTTCAACTGTGTGAATTTTGCACAAAAATCCCTTTTGTGCAAAACTCCGGGGGATGCTCTGTGGGCCTTGTCCGTGTGACGATGTGAGCGAAGGACTGGGTCCAGGTGGTGGCGGCAGTTCGGGGGAGGTTCAGGGCAGGCGATGGTCAGAAATAAAGAAGTAGACAAGTTGGTAGAAATCAGAGCGAGGCGGGGCGGACGAGGCAGAGGTGTTGTCAGATTGGTGGTTGCTGCTTGTCTGACAAATAGCCGTTTTCGGGGCCTATTTGTACCCCCAGTCATGCGCTACCCCATGCGCTCAGACTGAGATTATGCTTCGTGATCCGCACACCTCTCTCTTTCGCACCCCGTTGTATTGCTCAATTCACTTATTCGAAGTCATTTCATTTTGCTCAGCTGGAGTGAACATTTGTCCACCAGCTGCATAAACACGCATATATTTCATATATGGCTTTTAGGCTAGGGGTCGGGCCGGTTGCGAAGATCAAAAACCATTTATTTTCTGCTTGGTCCCGACCCCGTACAAGTAAATATACAGTTCAGGTAAATAGGTACGTGGCTGCGTCAAAAACATTGCGGGAGATGCGCACATGTCCGATACAGCATTTGACTCTTCATTCATATCCCAAACTTAATAATAATAATATTGGCATATAAGGTGTTATAAAAATAAAAGCACTTCTTCAAAATTCGCAGAACATCTTTTAGTAAATAATCACATCCCGCTTGACAACAACAAACCTAAACCCTTACATGTAGAAAGAAAGGGCCTAAGATTAAATTTACTTGAACAATTAGAAATTAACAAACGAACTAATGACCCTAATATAACATTAATTAATAAAGTAAGGAAAATTATATACTCACCGCTTCTCAGTATGTTCACATTATCAAAACAATACAACACATTTAAATAAATCAATTAAGAAAACATTGTCAGTTAAATACGAGTAAAAACACATTATAAATGTGAAAACCTCACAGAATTCAGAATTTTAATTGCTTTCTAACTAAATCGGTTTTCCCGTTAATAAATCATTACCCATCCGTCCAAATTTTAAAGGAGTGGGGGGTAAATTAAATCATATAAATAAGTCATCGCAATGTGGATTAACCACAATATATTTGAAAATGGCCTTAAACGCCGAAACAGCTGTCACAATAATAACAACTAAAAATACTTGCAGAACTTAATAATAACATTATTAAATTTGATTTACATTAAATTAAAAAAAAAAATTAAATGGAGTTCTACAAATTAAACACAAAAACAATTAATAAATTAAATATTTATTTGAATGTATATCCATTTATAGAGTTTTACTACAAATATCTTTTTTTTCAGCTGCATTGCATTAAAATCAGAAAATACTGAAGTGAAATTTAAAATGATCATCGCAATATGTAGGACGTTGCATAAAGCAGTCAACATGTCTTCTGAAGTTCAGACCTCGCTGGTCAATACCGAGGACTGTGTGTGCTCTCTCCTCAATGTGTTCTCATCAGAATATGCAGGTATAATTTTACTATAATATTAAATTTACTGTACGTTAATGATAATTGATTATAATTTCACTATCAGTCTTACCTACTAACATTTTCACTATGAGTATGTACTTATATGAGATTTTCTTTTTTTTTCAGTGTTAAGGGTTGGTAGCACAAATGAATTTAAAACAGCTCTCCAAGAAATGTGGAAGTGGGGCTTTTTGCTAATTGGTTCTCTCTCGGAAATTAAAAATGGTTTCATCTGTATTTGGAATTTACTCTCAGAATCTGGAATGCTGAGCTTTTTCCAAATCCTTCTGCTTTCTTTGGGTGATCAAGATTATAAAGGTTTATTGTTTGATATAGTTTTTCCTTTTTCTACATTTATAAATAACCATATTGAGACGATGTAAAAATTAAAAAAATTTTTTAACTCTCTGTAAGTCCCAGTTTGCTTACCGCAGTCCTCAACAGGTGGCAGTGATTGAATCTTTGACAGTTTAAACTTAGCACCATGAAAATAAATGGCAACTTATACATATGTGCGACTAAGGTAATATTCACTAACCTCAGCAGTCTAGGTGATGCCGAGATTGTGCATTATATTTTTAAATTAGCATTCACCGAGTTTGATTAGTATAAGCGGCCTTGACTAAATTAACTTTTACTGTGCCGAAATTAACTATCGAATATGCACAATTTGTTGAACGCCGACCTGTTCGATTGATAATGTAAAAAAATCATATCTCTGAATAAAAGTAGCTATTCTCGGGAAACTACTTATGATAGATAAATACAACTTTTATAAATACACATTATATGAACACATTATCTGATAAGACGATACAATTTACAAAAACATAATTTTTCAAAAAACAAGCAAGTTATTACGCAAATAAACTCAGGCGTGCAATTTACTCTCGACACACTACCAAAGTATTAGATCGCGGGAGCTCGGCGTTCCGAAGGATCACTTTTGAAATAACAGATCAAAAAAATAGAGCTTTGCTTTTGGGCAGTTAGATACTCACCTTATAGCACCTCACGGTAGCACTAACCAAACATTTTTTCTCAAGTAGTATTCCAATTTCAAAAATAAAATGCTTGTTTTGATTCACATTAAATTTTCAATTTTTTCCAGGAATTTGTTCTTCTGCAGTATTTTGTTTGGTCAAATTACTCAGTGGTTGTATGCAATATGCCAAAGAGAATAAATCTATGAACATTAAAAGTGTTCTAGATAAAACCATAACATCTTCTGTATGTACGGGCCGAGGAATGACCCCCAGATCAGATAATAACAAAAATGAATTTCCTGTGATGGGAATATTAAAAAAGACCAATAAAAAAGATGACGAATTTATAAAATTCAATACATACGAGAGAGACCTAAACATTCCGATATCAATGGATTCTGTTTTGAGTGAAGATTTGTGCTCAGCTTTATTGTATTTGTATAAAACTTTGAACATCGGGAAAAATATTAACTCCGCTGCCAAAGGTAAGAATAGCATTTAAAATCAATTTTATTAAATACTAATGAAGGTTTAGTACATATCATATTTGAAGCAATACTTTGATTCTTGCACTTACTTAATCGATCATATTATATATTATGTAAGTAATTTGAATTAGTGGTGGGCGAAGCGGCTCAGTTTAGTGAGTCGGATCACTAAATCAGCTCTTTGTAGTGTACCGGTTCGGTGATCCGACTCGATTGAACGACGGTTCGCGTCCCCCCTCACCCTGCCCTGTCCCTCGCTCCCTTGACCCTCCTAAAGACATCCTTAAGACGCTCTTATATGATACTTTTTTTGTCCAGTTTTCATGTGGATTGTCTTTACAGAGAGCTGATTTAGTGATTCGGCTCACTAAACCGAGCCGCTTCACCCACCACTAATTTGAATAGGTTATATCAATATTTTGGCACTGCAATTAATTAGAAGTATTTTTTTAAAGTATAAAGCTGAAAATGTGTTTGTTTGACAACTGAACTGGAAAAAATTCTCAAGCAATGGATATCATGAAATTTACATAGCTTTTGTCTGAAATTTATATGTCAACGTAACTATTTTCATCTTGCAGCATCCTTTCAATCATGAGTAAAGGTTCCCCATTAGTAAATGGTTAAATCATATTTTAAATTATCCGTTTAACTACCACCAGACATATTAATCAATGAGAAAAAAGAGTGTACATTTAAAAAAATATTATAATTTTACAACTATGTACATTTTTACAACCTACCCAGTAATTGTATAGTTAAACCTTCATTGTTATAATAAAACTCATTACGATTACTGTCCTGAGGAAGGTTAAGATTAACCGAAACCAGTCGACATATGTATAAATTCAATAAAGTGGTTTTCAACAAAAAACTTTTTTCATTTAAGTAAAATGTGATATATTTCAGATAACGATGGCTATTTTGTAATAACGGGATTATCCAGTCTATTTGCCGTGAGTGAAGCGGCCAAATTGTACGCCGTTAACAACGGCTTTATACAAGACCAGGTAGAGTTACTGCAAGAAATGCAGTACGCAATGTCGACAGACATCAAGGCGCTAGACATCCTGCAGCGCAAAGGTGGCCACCCCGTGATAAACTGCTTGGACTGGACCCTCCAGCTCCTCTGCAACTTAATGACCAATTGCTCGGAGGCCAAGGAACTTTGTGTGAGCTGTAATCTGATTGTTCCGCTGAACAAATTGTGGCCGTGGTGCACTTCTACAAGTGAAATTAGATTCCATACATTACAGATGCTCTGCGTTTATACTAATGATTGCCCAAAGGGTGAGTCCTGAAACCAAAGAAGATATTTTATATATTTCCTTTGTTATTCATACAAAATTGGCGCATACCATTTATATATATATATTTATCAGCTCTGAGATTTATAGTACAAACCTTCCTCGTCACAAAGCACAACTTGTGTTAAAAATGGAGTTAGTCAGTATTATATTATTAACCTTGAGCCGTCCAGCTTGCTAGTTAACCTCCCACCTACCATGCTACCAACGTATCAACCACTTCATAAGTACATGGCTTGCAATTTCAGTTTTAACTCAAATTTTCTGCAGTATTTGTAATATCATTTATGTGTCTGATTGCCTCTCACATAACAAAACTGATTATTTTGATTTAAACTTTATGATCAATAGCCTGGTGGGTAGAAAGTTTGGCTAGCAGTTGGACGGATCAAATTCGAAACTCACAGCAGGCATCGACTTACTCCCTTTAAGAACAAGTTATCCCTAAAGAAAAGTACTGTACTTACTATAAATGTTATGGTTTATTCCTTCCTTTTTAAAACAAACAAATGAAATATGATGATGTTAATTAATCAATAAAGTTGTAATATCTACAAAAAATTACTAATGAAGTTAAATAATCTCCTTTTGTTTTTAGCTAATCAGTCAATGCATATAACAGTTGGACTGCGCTCGATATTAGTTGAAGTTTTAGAGCTCATCAGCAAAGAAATGGGATTGGTTTCTCGTAAACATTCTTTGATAACATTGCGATGCTGTCTTCAAGTGTTGGAAAATGTCAGCTCGCATGTACACTGTCGAGCCGTTATTTTAAAGGTAGGGAGAAGTTAACTCAATTATTCAAAATCATTTAACTTTTAGTGTGCCGAAATTACCCATCGGATATGCAAAATTTATATCTGTTTAACGCCGGTGTATCCAAATGGCAATGTCAAAAATTCATTTCTCCGAATATAAGTAGCTATTCTGGGAAACTACTTATGATAGATGTATGCAATTTGTGTAAATATGTAAACACATTATCTGCTAAGACGGTACAATTTGTAATTTGAAATATAATTTTGTTAAAAAACAAGTAGGTTATTACTAAAATGGACTAAGACATTTATTTATTTATTCTTAAATTTAAATATAAAAACAAAAACATTAGCCACTCATCTCACTATTACAATCCTGTGTTGAGATGAGCGGCTTTACTATTTAATAATAATCAGTAAATAGTAATAAGTAAATAATAATACATGAATAAAAATAAATAAATATTAATAAGTAAATAATAATAATGAGTAAATAATATTCAGTAAATAGTAATAATCCTATAATAATACACATATAATATTAACTAAATATTAATAAGTAAGTAGTAATAAGTACATAATAATAAATAAATAAAATTATGTAAATAGTAATAAGTAAATAATATGTTGGTAAAAAATATATAATTAGTAAGTAAATAATCATGATAATATCGAGCATGCATAAGGTTTCAACATAAGGAATAACATGGATAAAGCGAAATCACCACTCTCAGCTAACATAGACTTTTTGACCATTTTTAAAAAATAAATTTAGCGTATCTATAGTATTAACGTTGTCACTAAGCCTATTACATAACAAAGGAGCTTTACAAAAAAAACTCCTTTGTCCAAATGATGTTCTGTTATTTGCCAGCTGATACATTAGAGAAGAACCCATTCTAGTATTGCGCACTTGTTGTGACCTTATGGCAGTATTATGTACAATTGCCTTACTGTCATAGTTTTACTTTCACTGAATAGTGTGATGAATATAAAAAAAACATTTCTTCTACATTATTTTTAAAATTCATTTTTGAGCAACGTTTAAGGGCTCTAGGGTAGTTTTGTAACATGAACCCCAACATACAACATGGAGAGATTGAACAATAGCATAATACTCGTATTTCTCTTAGAGTCTTGAAGATACAGGCTAGTTTTCTTATTTTGTTTGTTAATACAGTAATATGATCGTTCCATTTGAAATATTTGTCAATAATTAAGCCAAGATATTTGATATTGTCTACTCTTTCCAAAGATTGACAATTGCACTCGTATACACAACAATGCTATGTTAAGGAACGGTCCACAGAGGGTTGACTTACACTTACGGAGGAAATGCTAAAAGTAATATATTTAGTTTTTTTACGTGTTTAAAGGTTTTGATCAAGCCACTTTTTAACAGTCTTTAATCCTGACTCACACTTAGCATAAGTTTCATCCCAAGTATCACCAGCAAACATCAAAACAGTATCATCTGAAAATACAACTGAAGAACCCAAGAATTATTATTGTTATTTTTTTTTAATTGAAAGTAAATCAAATTTAATAATTTTATTACCTTTTCATCGCTACATGCATACATGCATGTGTAAATAAACTGTATGTTTTCATTTTATAGAAAATGTATGAATGTCTTAAAAAGTGCAGCGCACACCCATAATTCTATATATATCTGGTTGCCATGAAATGGTTAAATTCTGCAAGTATTTTAGTTTTTTTTTTTTTTTAAGTTCTGCATGTGTTTTAGTTTTTTTTTATTATTAATTATCGCTTGTTTTCTGAGTAAATCAGTTTTTACCGAAAATATGAATAAATCATTTTAATCACCATAAAAATAATATCTTTGTACACCGAAAAAGCTGTCACAATAATATGAAATTAAAGTACTTGCACAACTAAATAACAATATTAAATTTGATTTTCTTAAAAAAACTGATATTAAGATATGAACTGCAAATTTGCACCCTGTGTTTTATAGAAACGCTGTAGGTACGGTTGTTGTTGTTTTTTTTTTTATTTATTTATAAAAAATCATCCTTTTCGCTGAAAGAATCAACATAATAGGCTAGAAGAATTATCAAAGATAAACATGCTAAAGGTCATAAAGTCAAATTTGGGAACAACATAGAAAATTAATCCTAGTTCGTCTCAACTTAAGACTTCTTTAAAAATGTTGGTATTATTATCCAATGTTTTATATTCTTATTACATGAACATATTTATATATATAGTCACAAAATAATTTTATAATAAGTAAGCCTATACTGATACTTGTTCTTTTATTTTCAGAGTGATATATTTACACATTTGAATAAGCTTCACCCGGCCGTGACTAAGCGCCAGGGACAGTGGAAGGAGGTGGAGGTCATGTGGGAAAACTTCACTTCCACGATAACCCGCTATCCTGAAGGTCAACTGAAGGTGGCCGAGTACATGGGGGTGCTCTGCGCGCTGGTGCACCAAGCCAACTGTCTCATGCTCTCTGTGCTGAGGAATTGCACGTTCAATCCGCTGAACAGACCGCGGCTGCTGGGTTCAGGTTGGTAATCAATTGTATTACATCTCTTTCGGCGTTGAACTTGTTGAAGTCTACTTACACGCCATGTCTAATACGTGCTAAGACGGTATCAATTGTAGTGATGTACACTACTTAATAATCGTCTTTATCGTAAGCCTTATTCGTTTTCCTATAAACCCTAATTGGTTCCATGACCATTCTTTTGTGGACAGTCATTAGGTGTACATAGTTATAGCAAATACCGTCTACAAAACGGATTTTTGATGTTGTATTTTTGCAGATTTTGCATGTGTGTAGTTTTTTATTTAACCTGTTCTATGTCGCATATGTGATCCATCGGCGCCTATCTCCATTCGCGGATGTCGCATATGTGATCCAGTGTTGTAAACCCTAAGATATAAAGTATGTATAGACCTTTTAAAGACAAGTTGTGCTAAAGTTATTTCAGTACTGGCAATTCAATTTTAACTCGTCTCTATTGTATCCAATGGCCTATCATAATTGTTTTACTTTTTAAATTATTTTTTTTAGCTATTCTGTTGTCGTCATGTAACCAAGACAAGGAGAATTTTTAATCTGGTTTTCAGAATTCCAAATTAATATTGTCACGTGTGTGTTTTAAATACATAATATGTAAATGTTCTTACTTAAGTTAATTTAATTCACGAATTTACATGAGAATCCAATCGACTGAAGATTCTATTATGATGTTTTTGTAATATTTATTCAATGCGTAAAGACAAACTGTAATTTTTTTGTTATAGCCGAACTCCTCAACTTGTTTTCAACAATTCTTGCGGCTGAAACTCTATTGTCAGATAAATTAGTGGTATGTGGAGCACTCTGGTCGTTAGGGGCAAATCATCACAAGGTCTGAATATATTTAAATTAAACATACCTACATAATAATTAAGCCTGTTTGTTCACAGCTTCGCATGCTTTATCTCCTAACATCTTGTACAAAAAAAACATTTTGCTGGGTGTCGTGTTATGACACCCCTAGCTGAGGAATCTAAATTGTAATTCAATCTGTCAGACTGTTACAGATGTAACATAATAATTAATTATAGCATACAATGGAGGGTCGCTTAATTAACTGTGCACTCATTGTCTGGCATCAATGGCAATTTTGATTAATGTGTTTATTAATAGAAACAATGGTATTTTATAAATTGGACCTGTCAAAACACAATTTGTTTAATTTTGCAGAGTAAATTGTCTCTGAGAACTGCAGGCCTTACTGCGAAACTGATGGATTTTCTGCACCGATTGAAATATACGTCTAGTGGAAGTTACGAGGATAACCGCGCCATACAGATTGTTACCTACGTTACTAAAGTTATATCTATTACTTGAAATGTTATGAGAAGAAACAACAGGACTGTCAGTATCATTGTATTATGGACCAATGTTTATATCAAATCTCAGTAGATGTAAGAAAATTAATAACTAGTCTATTATTTTATTAATGGTATACTGATCAGAATCTCTTCTATGCAATCTGTTCCCTGTCTCTTAAATAAATTCTTATTTTGTTCTGCATATTAATATATTAGGTTTTCCTCAGCAATACAGTTATGTGTTGACGAAAATAATTTAAATGTATAAGTGTTAATCGAACGAACAGAAAAAAATGTTTTGTCAAAAAATCAGAAATAAATGAGTTAATATATTCGCATGTATGTTTGCGTGCGTTCTTGACGAGTGGTGTGGTAGTGAGCGAGTGGGGTACGGGGTTTCACTCACCGTCCCACGATGCGTGGTCGTCAGTAGTAGCTGGTGGTACGCCGGCTGTGATGGAGGTATCATGTACATAATGTACTATTAATAAAATGATTTTTATTAATAATAAATGTAAACCTTTCATTTTTATCCAACTTAAAAATTACAAAAATTCTAAATGTGTACCCTGTACACTGAGTGTACAGCACTGGAGCTTGGGGGATTTTCTAGCACCTAAGGGAAGGGTTAAAAAAAAAAACAAAAAATTACAACAAATTGATTTGATACGGTCATGATTCTTTCGTACAGTTTTCTACAAGAGATTCTAGTTAGTTTAGCAGTCATATTAGAATTGGGAATAAAATCCTAAATAGATTTAAAAAAAGCTTTAATTTTATTTATTTTCTGCACATATTTTATTACAATGATAAACCAAAGTGCAAACTCCGCTATTTTATATGAATAAATTTTTTTTAATGAATTTTGTCTTGTTATTTCCTCATGTCCAATAACCTCTATATGATTGGTTAGAATTTATTAATTCTCTAATATATTAACTAAAAAAAAAATTCTTGTGTTAAAGTGCATAAGTAAAATACAAAAATAAAGATTTATGGATTCAAAAGACATACAACAAAACATTGTTATATGACGTAACATGTAGCGTAGCTAGGTAAACCTAATGAACGTTTCCGTACAAACTTATGAACCCAAACGGTCATCAGGTATACATCTATTATTTTTTTACATTTTACAAAAGAACCCTTGTATGTACAAAGCACATACAGGGGAACTATATCACTGTTAGGAGTCAAGGAGGGGGCTGTAGGAAGGGATTTGTTAATGAGGCCCAGATTAAATGTAGGAGGAAAAATAGATGCCGGTAGCTCGTTCCGCATATGTGCTGATTTATGCAAAAAAAGTCTGTGAAATGATCCGTTCTCATGAAGCCAATATCAACGTGAGCGGATGTTCCTCTCGTGTCTGTCGAGTTTCACGCATGTGCACTAGTGTGATGGGAATCAACGGTGCAAGCTTCTTCGAGCGGACTCCATTGAAATATCTATAGAACAGACACAGTATACCTATATTGCGTCTGTGCATCAGAGATGGCAGTCGGTCTGTTAATCAGACGAACCGCCATCCTTTGCACAAAATCAAGCAGGTTTATCATTATTTATGGGAGCTCCAGCCCAGAGGTGACTTTCAAATTGAATTGTTGGACGTACTTGTGATTTGTATAGGATTAGCAGTTGGTCTCTATTGAAGAATCTGCTGGCCCTATACAAGATGCCCAGTTTTTTGGAAACCACTTTTACTCGGGCTTCTATAGAGAGCCCCAATACTTGAGCTGATCTGAAATACTTACCCCAAGAATTTCAATGTACTCTTTATTGGGAAGGGTCCTCCCATCGAATTACACCAGACAGTCATTGACCACCTTTTTTGCCGAGATCAGACACGCTTGGGTTTTGGAGACATTGAAGCTGACCAGGTACGAACCTTCTCGAGGTGGTGGTCAACATTTATCCTCAAAGCTTGCCCAGCCATTCTCACGTCGACAGTGGAAGAGGGCTTGTTGAAAAGAAAACTTTTCTGAACAGTGGTGTCATCGGCGTAGCAGTATTACCACTTTCATACCAGATGTGTATGCAGACTTTTAATGTATAGGTTGCTGTGCTAGTATAACTGATGAAAAACAATGTTCCGGCATACCTACGTATACAACGAAAAAAAAAATGATCTCCAGGAATAAAGCGAAGCAGTATATATCTCATTTTCTTCTTGTAACATAATGGTTAGGTACTGGAAGCCTCCTTAGATTTGAATTAAAATTTAAAAAAAATCTTCTGTTCATTATAAAAGCTGCATTTTTTATTAAAAAAAATAGTTCTGAAAAAAATGTTGTGTTACATTACATTTAGGAATGTCGACCATATAAATGTATCGTAACACAGGTTATATCGCATTCTAAAATAAATGTTAACTCGTCGTGTAGGTAGGGAAACTATCGGCTACAAGTTTGTGTCGAATTAATGTTCGAGGAAGACGTACATAAAACGAGATTGTTTTTTTATTGGCCATATTTGTAGTTCAAAAACCCGCCAAATAGACGCCCACTAAATAGTGAAAGACGTAAACCGCTCAACATTGCAAATTAAGTTAGATACTTTGCTTAAATTTGATATATATAATCCGGCTTCCCGGTTTACGTTTGAAAGCCGCGCCTGTCATTCGGTAATGTTCTGTCATCGTATACAAATCTTCAGTTGTATTATTCGTGTTGAGGTGTTTAGTGCGTTCTAGTGAACTGTCAGTTTTGTGTGTTTTTGTGACACGAGGTTCAGCATGGCGACAGCCGCCAAGCGGTTTCCTCCCAGGAAATACTCTGTTTCGCCGTTTTATGACAGTTCCATCGCAAATGTAAGTGCAAGATTGACAAATTATTTTATTTAGGTTATCTGCGGTCGAAGCGAAAGCTCCTGTCATTCTCCGATAACTAGTCTAGCAGCTCCAAAAGTCAATGTTTTGTTTTTGACTGGTGGGTGTTTTCATGCAGTAGTGCAGTTTGTTGTATTACCGTTACAACATAAACAAGATGCACTTTGTTTATAAATAAGTTTTCTCCCAGCGCCGCTCAGCGCATTCCTTTCCCGTGCGATATTCTTTTACCACTTCCTGGTTCCGGCCCGCGTCCTGTAGGTAGGTAGTTTATTTTATATTCAATTTTTCAAAAACAATAACTGTCAGCCATCCCACCTTTTTTATTCTAATTTTATGCACCATTGAGGGGATGAACAAAATATATTTTCCTGGAGTTGGGGTAGGTACTAATAATGTGGTATTTTCATAATTAGTGGGTAGGTACGAAATAAAATATAAAAAGGGTATATTGTATTTATGTATATATCATGAAACTAGGATTGGTACCCACCTATCCAACGAGTTAGATTATCAAATTCTACCACGTATCTAATATACGTAGGTACTAATTATCTTTTAGTAGTTTTTTTACGATTTCGCAGCACATATGCCCCTAGATAGGTAGAGGTATCCACCTAAAATAGTATTACAAAATCAAAAATATATTTATGTATTTATTTTATTTGGAAAACCAACAGTTTTATTAAGTATGATAGATATATATAAAAAAAACTGTACTAATAATGTGGCCTAACCACAGTTTGAAAGTGGCTCTAAACGCCGAAACAGCTGTCACAATAATGAAAAACTAAAATACTTGCAGAACTTAATAATAACATTATTAAATATTGATTTACTTTAAGTAAATAAAAAAATAAATTGAGTTCTACGAATTAAGCACAATATCATTGAATAATATAATATCCAAATCCCTTCAAATGCACTACTTAACCCTTAAGTGGCGTGGATCCCGGGGACCCACATCAAAACTTACCCCTTCTCCCTCTTCCTCTCATTCCACCGCTGGCCCCCCGCGTCTCAGTACATTCCTACATACTCACTGTGATCGCGCAGGATGATAGACATCTCGCTCACATAAAAGCAAAGTTTTTTTGCGAGTCATGGGTCCCGGGGACCCACCACGACTCTTACGTAAGTTTTGTTTTTTTTTCGTTTTATTTATTTTGCCAGTTTTATTGTCAAGATGGCGAGTCAAAATCCCCGGACCAAGTACTTAAAATATCACATCTACATCAAAGATAGGCATTATCGAGCGATAGCTATTGGAGGAACTGTAAAACGGTGTACAACTCGAAGATTCAATCCTCCCTCATGAAAGCTTCCTTACATCGCTAGAATATGAACCTATAACTCGTTTGGGGGAAGAATTTTCGGATGAGAATGATGCAGAGTACATTCCGAGCCAAGGGATCACGACACAAATTCTTTATGTTTTGCCACAGGTGAGGGGAAGATCACGAAACCCGTTTGCATGATTTTCTCCAAGCATGTCTGCAAGATGTGTCGCAAGCGGTGCAAAAATACAGATGACCTTACCTATTTATTGTCAATATTTTATTTTTATTTTCAGAGTTTGTTTATTTAAAATTTTGTTTACAAAGGTTTAAAAATTATATCAGAAAGCATAATTTTTAATAAGGAAAGTATCGTATTTTTTTTAGATTTTAATTATGGTTTATAGATATGTTTTTGTGAAAGGAATTCTTCGGTCTTTAGTTCAACAGTGAAAATTCTAATATTTTAATGTAATTTTGCATATATATTGTTTTAAAGACATGTTATTAAGATTTTTAAAATAAAATAAAATAAAATATTTATACGTTACCTATGGTTTTTATTTTTTATTGTTTTGAAAATATGGGTCCCTGGGACCCGCGACATCACTTAGGTAATTTTTTTTCACCACGCCGTTATTTTATAATAATGAAACGATGAATCTAAAGTACATTTTTTTCTTTCGATTGTCTCCACCGATTTCATCCTTCCATAATTATTATCCTTCCATAAACTATCCAATTAACATTCGCTCGGAATTCCAAGCTCTCAAATAAATTTATTCTTTAATCTTTCTTTGGATCTTAATGTGGACTATTATATATGTAGATATTTTAACTAAACGTTTGTACTTTCGAACAATAAACTGAACTTGCTCTTAGTATTGCGCAGATAAGGAAAAAATTTGTTTGTAATATTTCCTTGAAAATTATGCGGTTTGAGCGGTGGGCTCTGTCATGTAAATTATAAAATTATACCCAACTATGCATAATAATTACTATTTATTATCCGACATTTTAATTTCCGTCGTACACACGTGCCTACGTAACAGTTGAGGTTACCCACCACTTTCCCACCCCGGTATACGTAACTTATGGTTTCTCCTTTGGGGTGCACGTCAAGGACTCCAATTTTTAGTTGAACGAAGCTAAAATCGTCAATGATTCTAAACCCTCAAGTGTCCCTGCATAGCGTTAGCTTAGAAGGAGATTAATAAAAATACACATCCGAGATTGGTTAGTACATTATACGAGTACTTACAGTTGACAAAGGTGACTCTTATGAACATGGTGGCTCTGCTCTGCACGTCCGTAGTCCGTAGATAACCAAATGGGACTAATATAAAAAACTAATACAAGTGGGACTAATATAGAATACTAACATAAAAAAATTAAAAAAGGGTACAGAATAAACAAGCTGAGAATGCTCACAACGAACCGTCGCTAGGACACTAGGGCAGTCCCTCTAAAACAGTGCCAGGGGATTCTTGTTCCCACCACCCTTCCCAGGAGGCATTGCGCCAGTCGTCAGGATAATTCCTTAAGAAAACTGTGATTGGAAGAGAGGGTAAAAAATACCCAAAAATCCTGGGGGTATGGAGGGGTCCGGACGGCCGGGAGCGTACCACTGAGTTGGGGACACGGGAAGGCCGTCACCACCAAGCATGCTCCATCGGGAAGTGCACAGGGAATCCGACTAGCGCCAATCAGAAGTAGGTGACTGCCCCAGGTTGCGGTTTAAGCATACCGTTTACAATAAAGAAAATACAGGATAAAACCTGAAAGACTTTGCACAAGGGAAAGGGTAGAAGTTAACGAAGAGAAACGTAAAATGTAAAATCATGCCTACGTAACATATCGAAATCAAACTATTATTAATTCTAACACTGCGAATACTGAATAGGTACCAGTGGCGTGCACAGAGTTTGTAATCAGGGTATGCACTGTATGCACTAGGAAAAAACAGCGAATTAATAGATATTATAAAAAAAAATACCCCAAACAACACCCTTTGTGCAAGTTTTCCTGGTTAGGATTACCTAAGCCACATCAAATATCCAAATAACCGCTTTATTTATGCACATTATTAACAATCAATCACTGGATAGATGGCACTGATTCCCACATTTGCTGGCATTGTCGAAAAGCACTACTTTTTAGACAGTTACACAAAAAAGCCGTCCCTTGACGCGAGTTACGTGATATGTGCGTTTGAATATATAGAATATAATAAACATTTACATATGCCGCGTACGGCATGGCATGTGCGTCATTTTGCATTATTTCATTTCTGCCTTTGACACATTATACTGGTGCGGTCGCTCACGGCGCTGCGTTTCGTGGTTGGTACTTCGCGCTCGTTTTTGACAATTGATCTCTTCCAATAATTTTATACATTTTAATATTGTTTATATTTTTATGCGAGTAAGGTAGAGTGGGTAGTAATTGTGTGTCTAATGGGGACGGCACGCCTCTGATAGGTACCTATTTATTTTATTGGGTTGAAAGATTGTAATAGATAATATTATAATGGACAGACTGTTAAATGACGACACCAAGACAATTGAAAGAAAAAATCTTTATAAAAGATCTTAAGACCTAAGAGAATATTTTGCACGTTAATTTCAAACGGTCTTCAGAAATTAGCGGTGCTTCCTGATAGGGGATGATTCTACATCCTATTCTAAGGAAATTTAATACTACATCTTGTTATTTTTTTAACACTAGCATGGAAAAGTTATTCTGCGCTTTTGAAATGCACTTATCAATTAAGCCATTTATTAGATGTTAAATCAAAATAAATTTTAAACTTGGTGGAAGAAGCTAGCATTTAAAATAAGAACGTTATTAAGAAAAAATGAAGTCATTTTTCCCGTCCAGTCAACCTGTCAGATTCGGAAGTCAAATATAACACCATATTTGAACCTAAAATAATTATTGTTCTAAAATCGGTGTTGCCATTATAATGAAAGTTTTAATTTCCATTTTATTAAATTTCTAATACCTACTTAGACCGTGAAAAACAATAACTTTGTATAAAACCACTAGGTACCTAATTTCAACTTAGTGGTTTTAGAGAGCAATCATTGTTTTATTGTGTTTAGAATGACGAATCATTTATTTATGATTTTCTTATGAACTATGCAAAGATTATCTTCAAAATGAATACAACTTTGTGAATTATTCTAACCTAACATAATCTAACCAATTTCAAATAATTTTACATGCGAAATTCGAATTCGAACAGGATGGAGAGAATAGTTGTAATGAGATTTTAATGCTATTAAATTTAAGCTAATTTTGCTGTTATGTTATAAAGTACAAAGTACAACATTTAGTCAAAAAACTTTTAATGGTTTGACTGAAATTATCTAACAACGATTCTGAATCATTACATTTTTTAAAGTTTTAATAGATTTTATTAAATTCATTGTCATTTCACATATCATAATTATATACCTACCAGTGGTGTGCATTACATAAAGGCTGAAAAGCTGTGCCTACCCTAACTAAAATAATGAACCGTAAAGAGATAATAGAATTTTTTGAATGCGACAAATTTCTAAAAACTTGTAGGTCATTTATTCAGTTGTCCACAACAATTAGAGGAAAATGATAATTAAATGGCCATTTTTAAATATTCGAGCACAATTAATACCCGAACTTGAAATAATACATGCAGCCTATCTTTGGTAATAGATCAATGCACGCCACTTATGCCTACATAGCATGTTTGCACCACGTTCCCGAATGTTAAAATCGAAACATTGCTTTAAATGGCTTTATCGGAGCTTACTGACCATATCTGAATAGCCGGGTACTTCCAAGCCTTCCCCTTTCGCTCTTCCCCTAATCATTTCCATTAGCCTCATAATATTCCTCAAATTGGAGATGCCATACTCCCAGTGTCTCCGAACAGTTAGGACTCTTGTTCGGTGATCACATAAAAAGTGAGATTTAGGTAGAGTAGATACAAGCAAATCATTTTAAATAGCGCACGTTTGAATGTATTGGTGCACATCAATAGCATCGCGATCACGCGTCAAACCGGCTCGAACTAATTGTAATGACCCGCAGTAGCCCCACGATACTGTACGCCACTTCACAAGTAAGAATCTCTTAGGTACTCAGATAAAGGATTATTGCACAAAGTAACAACCTGCGGGTATTTATTAACTCGTACCTATATAAGACCTGTTTAAATAAATATGCATAAGTTTTATCGTACCTAATTACAATAGTATTTATAATGAGGTGTTTAGCAGTGGCTTGAGGTCGACAAAGACTGAAAAGCTGTGCCTACCCTAAAATAAACGAACCATAAAAATATATTAAATGATATCAAAAAAGATACTATCAAAATGTATTTTTTCCAAATTATGTATGTGAGGAATGTGTAAGCTCATTTATTTGTTGGCCACAAAAATCAGCTGAAGATGATAATGAGGTGGCCATTTTCCAATATTCAATGCACAATTATTCACAACTACATAGAGCCTACTTTGGTCATAGACCAATGCACGCCACTGGTGTTTAATATTATTTATACCTACTGGCTTCAAGGCGGGCAGTGCGTAAAGACTGAAAAGCCATGCCTGCCTCCCCTAATAAATACGAACCATTAAAGAAAATAAAATAATTTTTGATCAGTATGAATTTTTTCTATACATTTGTGAATATTTTTTGCGTCACGAACGTTCTACATGAAAAATTGTTTCTGTATGATAAATTATCATTTTTTAATAAGAAAATAAAATGGGCATTTTAAATATTCAATTCACAAATTTTTATTCGAACTCGAAAAACTACTCACATCGTACCTTTGGTCACAGGGCAAAGCACGCCACTGACTGTCTTTACCCCAGTTACCTTTTGCAACAGAGATAATTGTATATCCAGCGATCGGTAAAGAACTCACGATAATGGTCTTAGGTTAGGGTGGCACAACTTTAGAGCATTTTCAATTACAGTAAAAAATATTATGGCAAAAAAAATGTATACACTCGTATACATTTATATATTCATATAGGTCAACAAACTGATGCCGAATAGTTTTTTTTTTACTTTTATTTGTTCCTAGAATGTAATTCTAAGGTTAGGTTCGGTCAGGTCAGGTGTCTGTACTGTACTGCGCGGTGCTGGTAGATGTGAATAGACCTTTCCCGGAGAAATTTCTTTGTCATTTTCAACCAGAAACAACTGAAAGGACTCTAAGCGGATTGTAAATCTAAGACGTTCTAATTTTTTCTTTATAATGTAGTGGTGAAAATCAGCACATAGAAGCTACAACCTACCCTCGGTTAAAGAGCAATACACGCCACTGCCTATGTTATACCTACTAAACTGTTGTATGATGTATTACGTGTCACCGTCAAGTCACGGAGTGTGCATTTAAAAGGAAAACATTACATTACGGAAAAATATGTAGCCTTTTTATTGTTTTTAGGTGACATTAGGTGAACAACAGCAACTGAACGACACGAATCAAAATGCGAAACATGTAAACACGTTCCTGAGCTGCTGCACTTTCGTAAGTTCTTTTTATTATTTTGATTATTTTTTGTTATCTTTAATTATTCGTGATATACACAAATTTTACCCGAAGAAAGGAATTTAATGTGACCTAAAAATAAATAAATCAATGAGTTGAAGCAATCCAAATCCGTGGTTCAGTCGACAATGCTCCGAAGCAGTTCGACGAAAAAACGCGGCTTACCGAGCCTACAACACATATCGAACGTCAGAAAACAGATCAGCATATAACAAATTGGCAAAGGAAAGTAAGAGAATCATCAATATGTCAAAATTTGAGCACGACCTACAGATCAGCAAAAAGCTAGCTGCCTGCCCGCATGGCAGCAGAGCATTCTGGTCGCTAGCGGGCTCCATAGGTCGCAATTTCTGCAAATCCAGTCTGCCGCCTCTTACCAGACTCGACGGTTCACTAGCAAACACTGCTACCGAAAAGGCAAACCTTTTAGGGAAAATGTTTGCAGAAAACTCGGACCTCGATGATCGGGGTGCCATCCCGCCGTCGGTTCCTCACTGCGGCTTCTATATGAAAAAGCTGAGGATACGGCATCGGGATGTACTCCTTGTCTTACGGGGGCTCGTTGTTAATAAAGCTAGTGGGCCTGACGGAATACCTGCCCTGGTATTGCAGAGGTGTGCTGCAGAAATTGCTCCAGTTTTGACAAAGCTCTTTAAAATGTCCCTGAAATGTGGCTCTGTGTCCTCTGGTTGGAAAAAAGCGGTCATTTATCCTATACCTAAGAAAGGTGACCGCTCCAACCCAGCCAACTACCGCTCCATAGTGATCACATCAGTTCTGTCCAAGGTGATGGAACGTGTGAATAACGACAAACTGCTCACATACCTCGAAAAGAACAAAATCATTAACGACCGCCAGTACGGATTCCGGCGGAACCGCTCGTGCGGTGATCTTCTCGTTTATGTGACGCATGTTTGGGGGCGGTGCCTGGAACGTTATGGTGAGATTCAAACGGTCTCACTGGACATTTCTAAGGCCTTTGACCGGGTTTGGCACCGAGGACTTGTCAACAAACTGCCTTCTTACGGACTTCCCGTTTCCTTGTGTACGTGGATTGCCGATTTTTTGAGGGAAAGATCGATTCAGACTGTTGCTGATGGTTTCATCTCTTCCTCGCATTCAATAAATGCTGGCATCTCACAAGGATCGGTTCTGTCTCCGACATTGTTTTTGTTGCACATCAATGACCTCTTGACATGTGCACCAATCCATTGTTACGCGGATGACAGTACAGTCCATGATTGCTTTTTGTTTGACAAGCCCCCAAAGGGCACACAAACTCCAACGGCTCGGAGGGCTTTGAAGCAAAGGATGGACGGTTACCTCGAGAGGGTCTCCTCTTGGGGTAAGAATAACCTCGTCGAATTTAATGTTTCAAAGACCCAATCATGTCTGATTACGTCTAAAAGGGATCGAAATGATAATCTAGTCTCCTTTAATGGAAGCAATCTTCCCAACAAGCCCTCCATTGATATGCTTGGTGTAACCTTAAGTGACAGCTCAGGTATGGGGGCTCCATCGAAGCCCGAGTAAAGTTAGCCTCTCAGAAGCTGGGCGTATTGTACAGAGCCGCAGATACTTTAATAGTACACAACTGCTGACCTTGTACAAATCGCAAGTGCGCCCCACTATAGAATTTGGCAGCCACCTCTGGTCGGGAGTCCCAAAATATCTGAAAAAACCCTTGACTCTGTGCAGAAACGGGCGGTCCGTTTGATAGATTCGCCTATCTTAACAAACGGGTTGCAATCTTTGGAGCACAGACGTCAGGTGGAATGCTGTCTTTGTTCTACCGGTATTTTAATGGAAGATGCTCCGAGGAACTAGCGTCATTGATCCCTTCGGCACCGGTGCATAGTCGGGAAACACGCCAAACGCGCGCCCAACATTTGCACACGGCTGATATTTGTCACATGAGAACGGGTCGCTTCTACGATTCATTATTGTGTTCAACAGCTCGGCAGTGGAATGAACTACCGGCCTCTGTGTTTCCTCCATCCTATAACATGGGACTATTCAAGACCCAAGTTCACTCCAAGCGTCTCTGTACGAGGAAAGCGTTGCATGTGTTAGGGTAAACGGTGATTTTACGGGGTGGTTTGACATCACAAAGGTGTTAAGCAAGGCTGCGTAATGTCACCGTGGTTATTCAATCTATACATGGATAATTGTATGCAAGAATTGAAAGAGGTGGGCTTTGGCGCGAAAATGAGTAATCTGAAAGTATGTTGCCTGTTGTATGCGGATGATGCGGTGCTGATTGCTAACAGTGTGGAAGATCTACAGTCCCTCGTATTTAGGATGAATGAAGTATGCATGAAGAACGAGCTAATGATGAATGTAAGTAAGTCTAAAGTCATGGTGTTTGAAAGAGAGATTGCGAAAACAGTGTGCAATATAGTTATGAATGACGAATACTTGGAGCAGGTTGATGAGTTTGTATATTTTGAAGTATGTTTACGAGAGATGGAAAGACTGATAGGGATATTGAAAGAAGGGTGAATGCAGGAAACTCCATTAATGGAGGACTGAACGCGGTTGGCACTAACAAAAAGTTGTCCAAAGAAGCGAAGCTAGCAGTCCACAATGGAGTGCTGATACCAACCCTGATGTATGGTAGTGAGGCATGGAATTGGCAGAGGAAGGATGAAAGTAAACTGAATTCCGTAGAAATGAGATCTTTCAGACGAATATGTGGTAAAACCATGTATGATCGTGTGAAAAATATTGAAATTCGTAAAGAATGCAATGCTGATGAGTAAGATTAAGGAAGGGATTCTTAGATGGTTTGGGCAAGTGGAGCGAATGAACGAAGAAAGGAGTGTAAGAAGAATGTGGCGACGCGAAATGAATGAAGAAGAAGCTGAGGGACGTCCGAGGAAGACACATGGCATGATCATGAATCAAATGCTTGAGTTTCGGGCCGCAAGTGGCTCAGAAGCTCTGGAATAATAGAAGAGAATGTGGCGAATGACGTATGACGTGAATGAAGCAAGAGGTGTATGCCAAGATCGAGTTGTTTGGCGGTCCGTCCTTCTCTGCCTGCCCCTGCGGGGAAACGGCGTGGATGGTTAGTTAGTTAGTTAGTTAGTTAAGTTCACTCCTTCCTATACTCTAAAAGACCCCCCATACAGCATCCCCAAAGATGATATAGGCCTTGAGGGAAATTATTTCCTCCTTGGTCTCCTGTGTGGAGTTACTGTAAAAAAAAAAAAAAAACCCTGAGAGCTGGAAGTCGAAATATCTTATGTAAAATGGAGATATCAGTGTTCTTTCAACTCGTTATGGATCACACTTCTGGGAATTATCTGTTCAGTGGTAGCAACACATTTGAAACAAGCGGCCATCCCACCTAATACTGATACAGCAATGGCGTCCGTCCGGCACGGTCCGGCGCGACGCGGCACGGGTCCGGCATATTGTATTTAAGTCCGATGGGAATGAAGACATTGCCACGCCGTGTTATTGAAGTTTTCCCGCCGAATGTGCGCGTATACCCCATAGACACATTGTGTATAATATTACGTTTATGTAACTGAAGAGGCTGCAGAACAAAGATGAAACTTTAGATGTTTTAAGGTCATCTGCTTAAAGACAACTATTTGAAATTAAAACAGGCATTTGAAACAACGCAACGCGATAATTTAAATTTTCATTTTTAAATCTTTGATTCTTTACTCAATATCTTGTATCTATTGGTAGTTGATTTTTACACGAAAATTTTGGTTGTCCTGTTTTTCTTTCTTTTTTAAAAGAATCGAGATATATTATTATTACCATACAGGAAGCCCCGTCAATAATAATTCCCCTCAATAATGTGATGTTTAGGGATGCTGTGTGGAGGGTCTTTTTAAGGAAAGGGGGGGGAGTATGGGTATGGGCACGAATCTGAAGGGTCAGTATATTCAGGAGTAATGGACGTATTAATCTATCCCTCCAACTGCAGTGCAAGGTGATGGGTCGAGAGAGTCCGGCTGGAAAGGTCAAGAGATCTTCCTCGACCGGCCTCTCTCGATCCGGCCCACCATGCATCTAGTGGGCAAAAGCATCCGTCACCAAAACCTAGACAAACCTCATCCCATGAGCCTGGGCACCCCTACTATTACTACAAACGTATTAAACCACATGGGATGACATATGGTAGAGGTATTGTTTATCCAATGAATGGTTCCCGGGCAGCGGTACCTATTCCTACCTCCCAAATAGAATATCGCTATCATCCAGGTAACCTACCAACCTTGTAAAATGTAGCCTGAAACAACTATCGGAAATGCACTCATACCAGTCGCGTAGGTTTCTAAACCATGATGTACTGCATTTCCTACTCTATGTCTTGTTACCACCATGGATTATCAGTTGGGTAATCTTGTATTTGTCGCTTTTCGTGATATGACCAAGTCATTGTAGGAATGTAGTTATCTTCTTTGGCAATTCGATGGCCATATGTACGGCGCTACATACCAGTGTTCTGACGTCCACCCCGAGTATTCTCACCAGCTTCAGTCCCTATCTGTTTATCTTCAGTCGACAGGCCTTTCCACTCTGCTCCAATTTTATTCAGGCAATCAGTCCTCCTCTTCATCAATCTGTCTCTAGGTTGCTTTCACTGGTACACCCAATCACAATATTCAGAGTCCAGAAATCTGCCATTCTTCCCGGAGTACAATGCAGTCTTTGAGACCTCCGTACATATTCTCTACACAAGCATTGCTTAAAATAGAAGTGTAATATTGTACTCTGAATTAAATTGTATTCAATTTCAATAAAGAAAAAATAAAAAAATGTTTACCAGTTATCAAAATAATTTTTATTCATCGTCCACTCTTTTTTTTTTGCCTGTACCCAGTATTAGTGATTATTATTACAATGAAATTGTACCATGAATTACCAACAATTGAACTAGTGACGAATGATAGGTTTTACAAAACAGTTTTCCATATGAGATATCTAATCCTCGATGATATTTTCATCGTTGCCCATAGCCATGTTGGTAAGTACGGCGTAGCCCTATTTCCTCGTGGGTCGTGAGTATCATTCCGTTATTTGTATATTTGTACACAGCTAGTAAAACGCACCGGTGACGGCCGCAGATGTATTTTGTCGCAAACGGTCAGGAGAAGATAGGCGTGGTGGATTCGACTCCTAAATTATAATTAATTATTAAAACAATATCAATAATTCTCAAATAATATGAAGTAGAGGAAAACACAGAAGACAATAAAGAACGGTTAGGTTGCAACCGAAACTCGAACTCAGGACCTCTACTCTGTTCGGGAGTAATGCATCTGCCAACTGTACTCTGGAAACCTTTATGAAATATAATTTTAAAACTAAATTAGAATTAGAACTAAAACCTTGTAGGCTCCTGGACCAGTTGCTCCAATTCGTGGCAAAGGGCAAAGAATTCTGCCTGTCGGCAAGCTGATTGCGTTGAATATGAAAACTTCTGCCACGGTTCGTTGTTAACATCGAAGTACTCCAGAACAGCAAACTCGGCCGAAGGGTAACGGGGTAAGAGATCATCAATAGTGTCTCGGTCGAACGTTTAAATAACTCGGATGTGTCTAATTCGCTTAGGTTTGGTGAGCGCTATAAACATGCGTAAAATCTTACAGTACTGGCGAGACTGACGCGCACACGCATTTCGTCGAATCTGGAATTTTCCAGACTCAAGAATCGCGCACAGTTAACGTCAGCTTGACTGTACAAACAAATACCTCCTTTTGGTCTGAACTAGCCTACGAGGGTGAAGCCCGGGCAGTCCAGATAGGAGGCGTCAGCGGGCTCAGCTATCTGTGTTTCGGAGAGGAATAGACGGTTTGGGTGTTGGGATTGGAGGTGGTGGTGAATAAACTTTAAATTTTTGTTCAGTTCTCGAATGTTGATAAAAATTCATCAACCTTTTTGGCCTGCACCGGGGACGCCTACTACTCGCCGTTGTAATGTCACTGTTAACTATATTTTCTTGAGGGT
The DNA here is from genome assembly GCA_022606495.2 of Halesus radiatus. Classification (NCBI taxonomy): domain Eukaryota; kingdom Metazoa; phylum Arthropoda; class Insecta; order Trichoptera; family Limnephilidae; genus Halesus; species Halesus radiatus. Next base: position 135,633 of record JAHDVE020003213.1, read on the forward strand.
TTTATGGGAAAAAGAAAGCAAAGGAAGGATTAGGTATAAATGGTATGTGGGAAGCTGAGGGTAAGAGTTTCCAGGAGTGACGGGCGTATGAATCCATCCCACCCACTGCGGTGCAAGGCGACGGGCCGGGAGAGTCCGGCTGGGAAGGGCGCCCAATGATCTCCAAACGCTACTGCTGGATCCCCTACGGTCTGAACCGGCAAAACAGCAGCGGCGTGGTTTTTGCACGTGCTGATGAGGCATCCCACCCTCAGTCGTGAACCAGAGGGTCGGGCCCCTGTACTATCGCCAACGGAAGCCAGTTGTAAAGGGTCTCCCTCAACCAGTCTCTCCCTATCCGACCAACCACTCAGTAAATGGGCCAACGCACCCGCCACCAAGCCTTATACAAACCTTACCGCCCCATTAACCTGGGCACGACTGCTAAATCGCCAAAAGTAGCAAACCACTTAGGATGACCTATGGCAGAGGTGTTGGTCATCCAATAAATGATTCCCAGGGCAGCGTACCCATACCCGCCTCCCTAATTAAAAATCCTCCTAAATGGTGATCTTTCACCAGAGCGACATAAAGACTATCTTCCATCCTAAAACATAGTACAAGCAAACAATGCTAATTTATTTATTTATTTTATTAAAAAGGAAACATCTAAATTAGATAAATTTTGTTATTAATTAATAAGTATAACAGACCTTACAGAATTGGCAATAAATGTCAACAAGTGGCAATGATCAACAAATCATATAATATTTTATTGTTTAAGTGTTCGCCGTAATCTAAACTATGCCTACGCATTGCTTCAGTGTCTTTCGAGTATAATTGAATATTGATCAATCCAAGGGAAGATGAAAAATCAGGTTAATTCTTTTAAAGTACCCATCTATTGTTCGGAGTTTCGGTCTTCATTTTCTAAATTTTCCGAATTTCTTCTCTGTAGATATTCGAGACTTTCGTCAAAAGCGTAAGTAGATATCTTTAAAAAACCTGATCTTGACGGACATTTCCCGGCAAATGAAACGTGGCAAACTGGAAAACTTTTAATTTAAGTATCCAAGTAATATTATCTGAAACATTGGGCCACTAATAACGTTCAAATAATAAAGTCGCTCCTCCGCGCGATAGCGGGTCACTTCTGATTAAATTAACTGGAAAAATTTGTACAGTTCTCGACTCTGTCATAATGCAAAACTTTATCTCGCCGTCAGAGCTTTTCCAGGAAGCTTCTAGCTGGCTTCTCCCGGCTATAATATAGGTAGCTACTGTAGCTAGATGGAAGGGTGAAGATCTACTCACCTAGATGGCTAGATGGAAGGTTGTAGAATTCAAGAATATAGACTCACCTAGAGCTTTGAAGCGGAAATATGTACAGGTTGTGGTAAAACTGTTGAAACCTCTTGAAAATTTTAAAATGTATTTTTTCAAATGGTAGAATAGAAAATATTTACTGTTTATTGCTGGATTCGGTTAGTTAGTGTTTAAGAGGAAAAGGGACGTTGTAGAATGGAAGATACTCTCGGTATCGCCCTGGTGAAAGACCACCATTCAGAATTGAAACGTTGCTTGAAATGGCTTTTAGCCGTGTTTGGTGACCAGATCTGAATAGCCAGGTATTTCCCCACCTTCCTCTTCCCCTTCTCCTTCCGCTCCCCACTTCCAGCCTCACAACATTCCCCAATTGGGGATTCCATAGTCTCACTGGCTCCATACGGTTGGGAGTAGTTGAGACTCTTGTGCGGTATTCATGTAAAAAAAAAACGCAATACGATAAAGTTATCAAAGAGAAAAATATTTTTTAAATTTTACATAGTCTTCTCATTTATCAAAATCGAATCAGAAATGTGACATTTTTCTAACGATTCCACTTATTTTTTACAAAATATTTTAGAATATCCCCAAAGAATACTTTTTTTTAAATGCCACTGCATTTAACTCACGACGCCTGTGTGAGACCCAAATGCGATGCCAACTCAGCCACTGACCTGGCTATATTAATATATGTATTTTTCTATTGAAACCAAAATGTTTTAATAGACTTTTTAAAGATGGATTGAGCCACCAAAACAGTTGAGTTTTGAAAACAATTAAAAAAATATATTTTTATTAGAACAATCAGTAAATGTAATTATTTTTGTATCACAAACTGTTTGTTTATTTTATTTGAGAAAACATAAAGTTGTACAAATATTTTGACGTATTCAGTCATTACACGGTTGCTTCATTAACCAGTGAAATCTCTGCTAATAACATTTTTTTATAAAAATATGCAAAATATTTGTTAATGATAAAATGAAAAAAACGCCTTAATAATCTTGAAGCCCTTGAAATAATTAAAAATCAATAAAACCAATCTACTTAATAAACAACTAGATTTGTCTAACACCCCCATTTTTTAAATATTTCCATTACCTCCGTCCACCTTCATCCCTCCCTCTGAAGCTCCTCCTTCCTTTCCCCCCACCTAAGTTGATGTTCTGTCTCTCTCTTCTAATTTTCTATTAAATATTATGTATTTCTGTATTATGTTAAATATATTTTTATTCACCCCTGAGGAAGGTTCAGGTTGAATCGAAACCGGTTGGATGAAAAAATAATAAAGTGGAATTGAAACAAAGTTATTTTATTTTTTATAAAAAAAAACGTATTGGCAGTGATATTTAAAAAAAATATTATATTATCAATTAGATTAATATTTCATTTATCTTTTTCCAAACTAGTTTCTAAGAGACGCTAAATAAAACATATATTAAAAATATATGCATAGATAAGGTTAAATCAAACTATATAAAAATAATACATCGTAAAATAATGTGAACAAGGTGATAAATGCGATACTATACGATATGACTACAACTAGGAGCACTCCTGTCCCGGTGCGACCGGAATGCCAGGGAGTACTGCTTTGTTAATATACTTGGAATACGTGATCTATGAATGAAAAGGAGGTTGGAGTTTAATCGACCGGTATACAGGCAACTTTAAGCCAATATGGGAATGTAGGACAGAGAGGTATAAAACTCTTCTTGCCTCTTCTTTCGTCTTGGCTCTTTCTAGTTATTTGAGTATTTTTTACCTCTTCTTGCTTCTTCTTACCTCTTCTTGCTTTTAGATTTTTCTGCCTCTACTCGTCTCTTCTTGGTTCTTCTGATATTTTCTTGCTTCATCTTGCATCGTCGAGGCTTTTCTTGCCTTTTCTTGTCTATTTTAGTGTATCTTTGTCTTCCTTTGCTCTACTTACCATTTCGTGCTTCATATAAATAAAATAAAGAAAAATAACATAATGAGAAAAATTAATTTTAAAAAAAACTTAAAGACCTGTAACACACAGCGGGGGTAGGGAACTCATGATTAACCTTGCGATTTTATTTTTCTAGTATGCATTTATTAGATTGTCATGCGGATAAATTGAAAATGTCAGCGACTGAAAAGATGTTATTGTATTTTGCGCATGTTCTTCTGAAAAATGAATGTTGTGCATCGACAAAAATCGACTATCAACGCTTAATTAAGCAACGCTTTTTTTCGAGAAAGTTGTATAATTTGTGCCCCCGTGTACACAATGTAGGTGAAGTGGAGGTGGAAGAAGAAAAAATGTAGGCGGTAGAGTTGTGACGGGGCCCCATCAGCCGGGCAGCAGTTTGTATGCTAATGTGGCCCCACGGCGAGGGGGCCCCGACCCCACCCCCGACCCCCTCCCAACTCCCCCTCACAAAGAGTGCAGGGGTACAAAACAAAGGGATTCGTTCCATCAGAGGGTATGGTAACCATCTTTATTATTTTAGTCCTGGGCGTAATTTAAGATAATGTAGCAAACAAATTTGCGGTCAAACAATATTATTTAAACAACATACCGTAATATCAATTGTTGTGTGTGGAATTTAATATAACATAATCATGCGACTTTACCTAGATTATATGTTATCATAATGTTTTGCAAAATTGTCCACTGTCTTTCCAAATTTGAATGGATATTTTAACGGAGTCGTTAAATAACCTCCTGTACATTTCCAATATATTAAAATCTTTGCACAATATGTATTTTATTGTATTTTTTATGTATTTTTCAATTCATTTACATTATTTTTAACGGAAATTGTCATTTTTTTCATAATTACTTTTCTTTTTTATAACAATTGTCATTCAAATTAAACATTTCATAAAATAAATATTTAGCTACTGGAATTTGTCGCTAATTCTTTTATTATGTTAATACTACCTGTTTAAACACTTTAACTCTTTACTTTAGCGAGGTTTCCTTCTCTAATGTCTTATAAAATGTAATAGGGATATTTGTATTTGTACACCGTTAGCGAACCCACCGGAGAATGCATTGAATGAATTCATTTAGTCCGACACTCCAAGACAAACACTAAAGAATTTTTACCGTGCATTATTTTTCATAAAACGAGCAATTTAGGAGGAAATAAACAAATAAAATTTCGAATTAACAAAATTTTATTGGAGTCCGCAATGCGATCTCTAGCGGCATGTTTATAAAGTAAAAATTAATGTTAATTTAATTGCTGCGAGAAGTGCCTGCGAGACGCAAATGCAAACATCTTTCAAAACGCAAACATTCCTTTAAAAATTCAAACCGATCTCGCTCGAGGCATAATCCGCATTTATCCTCCCACCCCCACCCGCCTCTGTTCTCCCCGCAGCCGTGACGCGAACCGCCAACAAGGGCGCAAACCGCTCCGGATGGATGTATGGAGAATTGCTTAGATACAGACAAAACGGAGCAATAAAAGTGGAAAGTTACGTCTTTTGGCTAAATGAAAAACAATATTTTAACGAAGAAAAAGAGATAAGTTCACACAGGGGCTGTGCGGGTAACCACGGCGAGAGAGACAGAAGAGGAAGCTGCCGCCGTCTCTATCTGTCTTGTGCTATGCCAACAGTTCTACCTACCGGGAGTGGGAGTTATCCGAACACATTGTGACATATTTACTCTTGCCGGAAAATTCCAAATTGGCTGGCTACATTTTGTGTATCGGTTGTTAATTTAACAGGTTTTCATTTGTAACAAAGATCCACTTGCTTTGTTTAGCCAATACTTTTCGAAGTATAGTTGTGTAATATACGATTGTGAGAAAATGACGTAACGAAAAACCTGAGACGAATTATAAATATCAAAGTTTAGAAATGCTAAATTCAATAATCACATTATATTTTGCCTCTTATTATTAATTAATGTAAAAAGTACCTAGTATTTTCTCCTATATTTGATAATAAACACTCTATGTCTTAATATTTTATTTTAACGGACAACTTTGTAAGTGACGTTTACTAACAATATTTTACCCCAAAGCCGCTTAGAATTTATGTTTTGACACAATAAAAAAGACATTGTTTTAATTTTTCACACTGACAACTGAATTATTCAAAAAACCTTTTTTTCAATTCAACGTCAAAATAACAGTAACTTGTATTATAATTTTCACTGCATTATAACACAGTCCAAACAAGAGCATTTCTGTATTATCAGTAGGAAAATCTATACACATTTTTACTAAGTCAGTTGAAAATGCATGCACGAGGTCTTTTGGTAGTTTTTTGTATATCCAATTTAACAGTATCGGTCAGCAAAGGTTTATTACCTAAAATACCATTGAAATAATTAAGGAAATTATTTATTATTAATTGATAAACTAAAGTTTTATTAATAAAAAATATTTGACAAGACAAAGCATTTTTCACCAATAAAATGTAGACATAATTTGTCTCGACGCCATCTATTGAGGGATTTAGCCGTTATAAGCCTTTCTCATACTAATAAAGTTGGTTGTTTACAGGTGAAATGTAATAAAAACAGTAATTATTGCATGAAACACTAGTATATATTGATTAACTTGGCGGGTTTGCGATAAGCCGACGTAGCTTAACGGTAGAGCATCTGACCGGCAATCAGAAGGGTGCAGGTTCGAGTCCTGTCGGCGACATTTATCTTTTCTCGGAAGGTTTTTTCAATTTGGATGAGTGTTTCAGGCTAATAATTATTGTTTATAAAAATAATTGAAATTATTTATGTTTATCTGTATCATAGTTTTCACACATTTCTACATAACTCATATTTGATAAGATCCTTTATTTGTCTTTGTTTACATAAATTCTCCCTACAAGTGCCTGTAGCTTTCAAGGTTAAATTATGTCCACGTTTGTGGGACTCTAATAGTTATTTTTCGGTTTCATTTGTAAATGTGTTCCATTTTTCCTCTAGTATTCCGTGCATTTCTGCAGAGATGAAAATAATTGCTGCATAATTAACACGTGTAGAAACTGTACAATTTATCCCAATAAATAGGGACGTGACTGGTCGAGTGGTCCAACCAGTTGTCTGGTGATTTTCGTGAAGTCTGTATTTCATTTACAAAATCCTTACGCAAGGTTATTTTTATTGGCGTAGAAATACTAATGTCATTGGATGTTTATTGTTGTAACAATATATTATAATTAAAAATTTAAATAAATATATTTAAAGTATTTAAAAAAATAAAATTACCAACCATATTTACATTCATTAGTGCTACCTAATTTCTAGTACTTAATATTCACTATTTTTATAGCCCTGTTTACTATATTTAACTATGAATTCTTATTGTTATTAATATGTTTAACTCCTACACCAAATTCAAGAGCCAGTTCTCTTCATTGGCGTAGTAATACATTAAAATATATAATGTATTATATTATTTCCATTACGTGATCATTTTGTAACAATAATTATAATATGAATAAATAAATAATAAAAAAAAGTCTCTGAAGGGGAAAACGTCTCCCACACACTCATTGCTTCGATCACATTCATCCATCGTCTCATACATACTCTTCTGCTTTCTGACTCTTAACAGGGCCCTACACAAGTGCTTAATTCACTTTATGGTGCCATATCTTCATCTGGCGTCCCCAACTTCTTCTACTATTCACTTCCGCCTTATACAGGGTGTTAAGAAACGTACTTAACGATGATTGACAACCAGTGATTCCTAACCATATTTGGAATAAAAAATGTAAGTGAAATTTTGGTCTCCGGCGAGATTTTTTCTTTTTTCTTTTATTTACCTGAAAACATAAGAAGTTGGGTGGTTACTCAGCTGAGTGTTCAAAATTTGATTGTATTTTTTTTTAAATTTGAAAAAAAAACTACATAAAATGCACTGGAAACGAAAATTTCATTTACATTTTTTACTCCAAATATGGTCAGGAATCACTTGGCTAAAGTAAGTCAAGTAAGTATCTTAACACCCTGTACCTTCTCCTTACACTCCTTTCTTTATACATCCGTTCTGCATGTCTAAGCCATCTACGCGTCCCCTTCCTAATCTTATCTATTACGCTTAAACAAGTCTTGCATTCTTTCCGGATCTCCACATCGTTAATACAGTCTTACATGGTTTTACCAACATGGTACGTCCAGAATCCACACTAATATAAAAGTAAGTACGAAACCATAACGGGCATAGAATACCATAATAGAGAACAGAGGTCATCAGACAGATCGTCCCCCGTCTGACAAATATTGACAATAACAATAATACCATCGAGCAAGTTTCTCCATTCCGAATAATGTATAAAACATTAGAGGCCATTCATCACGTTTATTATCCGCACATTAAGGCATCCGAGATCGCGCATTAAAAAGCGCCTCAGTCCTGCACAGGGCATAAACTTTATGGCTTTATTCCACTCTTTGATGAATCGCGCCGGGACTCTTCTGGGGGCAGATTAAAAACATTTTAAATATATCTCGTCGTGACTCCGCCCACGGGAAGAGCGCGAATATTACACAAATATCCGCCATTTCCTGTGTTTCAATAAATCTTCGGGGACAAACATTGTAATCGTTAAGACGCATAATAATAAATTTATTCAAAATGGTACGTACTAACGACGAATAATTGGAAATTAAATTACTAATTACAGTATCTCTATATATAAAAATCAATGTAAGTTTGTTTGTTTCTTTGTCCTCGATGTTATCGAAAATTACTGGAGCGGTTTCGATGAAAATAGCACAGTTTGTTATTATTAGTGGCGGGAAGGTTTAGAAAGTGGTTTGAATGAAATTCAATGTGTAAAACTGTTGCTATAACGTTTTAAAATTAGTATGAAAAACATTGAACACGCCAAGTTTTATTTAGGTTATCCCATAGATATAATACTCTGGTTAGCCACAGATTGCATATTCAAAAGAAGAAGGTTTTTTTTGTAGGATATTTTCAAAGTGGAAAACAGGAGTAGGTACCTTCTTAAGAATTTTATAATTTACATATATTTCGAAAAAATAAACGTTTGGATTGAAATAAAATTTTCAAATATTTTCTTTGTTTAGAGATAGTTACTTTCGCTGTCAAATCAATTATGGCACCCAAACGACAAGCAAGAATTTACAACTTCATAACACTTTGTTTAAAAATAAAATAAAATTCCGAGCAAGGCTAGCATACATCAGCTAGTATTTTATATAAATTTAAATGGTTATCCAAAAGGAGAAACTTCATTTAACGCATGACTCGTCTTTCTACCGCAAAGGTGCAGTAGCGCTGCTTTTACCACTGGTGGTAAAAATGAGACCTCTTCACCCTCTCGGTAAAAAGGAGGACTACTTGGTTATACAAAGTATCCATAACCCTGAGCAATTGCCGGGTACAATTTGAAAAAAAATATAATGATAATATGTATAGTCTGATATTTTATAGTAGACAAAAAATGAGGGCGCTGAGATCGTTTAAAACGTTTTAAATGACAACACCAAGATGGCTCATAGGAAAATTATTGTAAGTTGAAAAAAACACAATGGTTCATGTGCATGTTTTTTACTTACACCAAACGGTATCCAGAAATTAGTGGTACTTTCCGAAAGGAAATGATTCTACATCGCATTTTAAGATTATTTTTTTTGTTTAAACTTTCTTTATTATTTAACGCTATACAAATAATACAAGAACACGGAACTGGCGATTATTTGTATTTCTGACATTTATGTCTGTAATATATAGCCATGTATTTTGCATTGTTTCTAAAATGTACTGTCAAAATCGAACGTGAAATTTTTTTTATGTAAGGAACAAAATTTAAAAGACATTGTTAAAACTTGTTAGTGCCATATTAATGGAAAAATATAATTCCACTTTATTAAATGTCTACATTTTATTGCCAAGCTATAAATGTTTACTAGTCTTATCCCAACTTTCGCCCGAGATCGAAATCACTTTTACATAATCTTTGTTTAGATTCAACAATAATTGTGGTCAAAAAGATAATGAGATGACGCCTTGTCTTATTTTCATTGTCGCACACTCAGTGGTCCCAACTGCCAGTGGATCTATGGCATCTCCAATGTGGTTATGTTATGCAGTTGATGGGAGTGGGAAAGGGAAATAGGGAAGAGGACGGTTGGAAAGTAGATACCTGGGGGCCAAGTCTGTATCTTTTGCGTTAGCTAACGTAAGTTAAATCGGCTTTAAACCACACGTTTAGACAGTTTGGTATTCCGTATCGCGCTAACAAGTTAAGTTTGCGTTTACGTTAAGAGACAAATCCGTAACGCAAACGCAAGAGACGAGGATGCGCTTATGAAAACTGTCAAAATCGATTGTTTATGGCCGATTTAACTTGCGTTAGCTGACGCAAAAGATACAGACTTGGCTCCCTGGCTATTGAAATCCGATCACTCAACGCAGCTTGAACCATTTCAAGCAACGTTTCGATTCTGTACGGTGGTCTTTCACTAGGACAATACTGAGAGTATCTGCCACTCTGAAACGTGGTGTAAATGTAAGTACCGGATATATATTATTATGCTTTAATTCTATACGATGGAATCTACATACTAACATAAATTAACATTTCATTTATTTATGTGCAATCTACCCATACATACGAGTAACTCCTGATTGATGACCGTTTCGTTGACCTACATATTCCAGTCAGGAAAATTTCAAGACGCCAGATCCGACCAGAGAATTTTTATGCGACTCACATTCAGATTTTTAACTTTATTATATCATCCTGATATTATATCGTGGTATTGCTGGTAGAGTACTTAGTTTATTTGCACTAATTTGAAAATAAATCAAATTCCCAAAAATGTGCAAACCTTAGAACAAAATAAATTATTTTATTGGTCAAATCAAATCATTTCAGAAAATGTAAAAATTTCAATAAAAACAAAGTAAATGTCCGCACACTGCTACTACGTCACATATTCAGAAATATTATTCCCCGAAAAATTCCAAAAATTCCCTCCCTTCCCGGGAACGCCATTATCGGGAAAGGTAAGGGACAAACGACGAATAGTGACGGGACATAACGACGGTGCATACTATATTATTGGTCATCAAACCATTTATAGAATTGTAATAATTTAAATAAAAACAAAATTAATGTCCACGCACTGCCACTATGTCACACATTCACGAAGATTATTCCCCGAAAAGTTCCAAAAATTCCCTCCCTTCACGGGAATGCCATTATCAGGAAAGGTGAGGACGAAGAGTGACGGGAAATAACGACGGTCTCGGTCCCGGCGATATGTTACAATTTCCCCGGGCAGTTAGCGCTGAATGATTCCGTGATACCGACGGAATATACCAGTATTTATTAAGGGTTTTTTCAGTTCACGGCATCACTACTGGTCGCCGGCGCTGGTCATACTGACGACATTACATAAACTAGGTAGATTACAGTTGGGCAGAGGGAAGATATCACTTCGTTACAGGGAATTTAATTCTATACGTAGGACGCTGTTCGTTTTTATATCCTTTTTGATGGCTCTAGTTGGAAATTTATTTTATTCAGATTATGCGGAGGTTGTCGCAGATTGTAGGCATAAAAGTTAATCTTGAATATTATATATATCTTTATATTATGGGGTTTTTTCAGTGTCATACACATATATTGTATTATACTGATCTTCCATTATATTCAAGATTACTTGGCTTGTTTTAATACCAGCGAATTATATATCGTTTGAAACGTTAAACAGAATAAAAAATTATCCTCCTACGTACGTAATAAATTGGCGAATACTGAAGTTGATACTGAATAGTTTGATTTAAAGGAGAAAGGGGTGCAAACGAAACGTGATACGCGCTCACAGATGGCGCTAATTCAAATATTTTAGAACGAAACACTTTTAACGCATGCTTTTAAATATTTAGATGATTTGTTTTTTGGTGGGGTAAATGATTATTGTAAGTATAAAGTCCTTCAAAAAACTTATAAAGATATTATATATGTTAGTTTTTAAACAAGTTTCTTGAAGGACTTGAGCTTTAAATTTACAGTAACAGTTTATTCCATTTCTTATTCCGTGTGTACATCCGCCAATAAAAATTCATTTCAATGTTTGAAAGCTAATTTTTTTATAAAATATTGTGTGTAACGCATATTACGTTTCATTTAACCTTAATTATATTTTATAAGATGCTCAAGTGAATGGAAGAATAAGTCTAAACACTACAATTACCGAAGAGATTCACAAAAAAGTTTTTTTTTATATATTTATTATTACAGTAGTTGTGTTTACAAAAACAAAAAAACGGTAGTCATGCAAAGTTGCCATATGGTACCTTGTCTGCTTGTTAGCAACTCGTCTGAAATTAAGAACTCATTTAATGAAAATGTTAATTTATTGAATATCATATTTCGAATGCACATCTTCATAGTAGGTGGGTACTCTATTTACCGCACGCACTGTTAACTGCTTATCTCTGTGGGTATTCACGGAATGTTTGGTTTCTTAATAAGATACCGAAATTCAGAGACGAGAAAATAAAACAACGTTTTGAAAAAATACTTTCCTCATTCTTCGTTTTAACTAGATACTACCTTCACCTACTACCCAAGAAAGGGCATCAAAAGAAAATAGCGGTTGACGATTGCCTCGCAGAAGGCCATAAGTCGATTACCAACTGGACAGCTCTAGTGAGAATGGATGGCAGTCGTCATCGCACCGTCACACCGTCACACCATCACAGCAACCCAGCCTGTAATATGGAGGAGAGGAAAACCAACTGGGAGATATGATTGGATCGACTCAGAAGAGATTTCATCTCAACGCCTTACGTTACAATCTGCTGGGAGCTTTGTCACAATAGTGTCTATTTCTTTTTACGACGTGTCGATTACTGGTATGATACGATAGTGTTAACCCCTGTTGTCATTGCATTACCGGGGCTTACGACTTGGTTTCATTAATTATGGTTTAATTGGGTACTATTTATTAATCATTTGGTTGTATGTGCATTGTTGCTGTATTTTAACTTCCTATCGTCATAATCAATAATTTTCTTGAGGGGATATTGAAAAACTGGTTTTCTAAGATGTTGAACAATATAACAAAAACCGTAATTTTTTCTTCCATTTATGTCTTAGGTTAAATCTAATTAATCTCCCCAATAACCAGGTCTTAAATAAAGTTATTTATTAAAGTAATGTAAGCTAATAATTGAAATTTTCAACAAAAGCATTCTAAAATACAAATCAGAACTCATTTTAAAGTATTTTCAACACACCACAGATATATATATACCTATATTTTATTTGATGGGTTCAAATTTAATATATTTCGTTCGTATTTAGTTTACTTTTTCAAAATTAGTATTCTTCTTTACTTTCTGTCTTCCTTCTATTTTATAAACCGTATTATTATTAAATACTGCGATAAATTATAAGTATAATACCTATCTAAATATCTTTTTCTATGCATATTTTTTGCACTTTTTCGAAAATCGAACACGTTACTTATTGATTTTTTTTTAAATACGTTGTAGGGGATACAAATATTCCATATTGCACAAATGTAAGATATTACCATCAATCAGTGGGAATTAGCCCATTCTAGGGGTTCCTCCACTACTTCCACATATCTCGGAAACACTCTTGCGATCCGTTCCGCGGATCCATTTCCTCGGTGCGGGCGCCTGACAGGTGCGAGATTTAGTGCCCGCGTGGAGTGCCCACCGCCCTCACCCCGCACGTGCCCGCCCCATCCCTGCGCCGGCCGCACCCCGCATCAGGCACCCATCAGGCGCTACTCAAGCGATGTGCATCTATTCTATGAAGATCATGGGTATACTAATATCTTTGATTAAATATGCAAGAATGGGGCGCCTTTCTTGAGTGATTTACAGTTATTTTACAGATCATAGAATCTATAACAATAAAGCATGAAGATATCGGATTTGCTGTTTGGTGTATAGTAAGAAATACAAAGCCTTCAGCAATCGTTAGATCTGTAGTTTCATTTCATGATCTCAAATCCCATATTAAAGAGTTTTTTCTTCATAATCTTTCTTAAGTCTTCGAGTCAATAATTTACAATTATATATTTTCTCATTTTAAACCTCAACTATTCATAAATCAGTATGTGTTTGTTCCTAACAGATCCATTAATTCCAATCTACGGAAATTTTTGAATTACGGATGTAACACATTTATTTGAAGAACTCTATTTTACTACAAAAGCTTAACCGGATAAGTATTCATGATAACCTATTTATATGGCTCAAATCATTTTTGGAAAACAGAGCACAACTAGTACTTATTAATGGGTATGAATCATCACTCACAGTTGTCACCTCGGGTGTACCCCAGGGATCCAATCTCGGTCCTCTACCATTTTAATTATTCATTCATGATGTTAACTGTTTGTTACACTGTATTTCTGTCTTATTTTCGGATGATCTAAAGATTTATCATAAAATGTCTACTGACTCTGATCATGATATGTTTCAAAATGAGCTTGATACGCTTAGTAACCGGTGTAGTCAAAATGGTTTGTTTTCGAATGTTGATAAATGTTATGTTAATACTTTTAAAAAAATTGGTTGTAGGTTCTTTTTGCATTTCAAATATTTTTTGGTATAATTATTAGTTCCTGACGACTTACAGGTAGGGCAAAAGTATTCATTCGGATTATTGCGTTCCGTCAGTTGAAAAGCTGTGTACCTGGCATCTATTGGAGATATGTCGAATAAACAATTTTCCATGTCTAGTATTTGTTAAGAAGGCTGTTATCTTAACTCTGGAGGAACATCACTTGCTGATCCGATTAGTTTCCGCTCCTTTTTCGCTTTTTGATATCCGCCGTTGAATCTTTGTTTTAGTGTCGTCTTCGTTACTCCATAAATCCTATTTGGAGCATTTAGACCAAATTGGTTTTAGCGCAAGGCTTGCAATACCAGGTGAATGCTAGTTCTGTTTCACTCAAAACAGTGCCCTTTTCTTGCCGTCCTAGGAAAATCCGAAATAGTAAAAAAGGGAAAAAATCGTTGCCACCATTAGACCAATTCAAATGTATGGCAATTCATTTTTTTTTTTTTTTATATGTCTACCGCACAAGAGTCCCTAACTGCTCCCAACCGTCTGGAGCCAGTGAGACTATGGCATTCCCAATTGGGGAACTTAATTTCAATTAGGTATTTTTTAAGTTTCAATATCTACGTGTTAAAGTCCAGAGCGTACATTTTGTATCCAGAGCTCCGTCGACACACTGATATACGTCACAATCCGATGAAAGTTGCGGAGACGCCGAGAATAGAGAACCATATCTGGACGTGGGTTTGCTTACTTTTTGGCATGACCTTGAATTTAAAAAACGACTAGTTTCTGAAAAAATTAAGGTGTCCATTCATTGTGCCGGCCCATTTATCGCAACCTTCCCCTACGCTATATGAGGAGTCATATAACATTGTACCTTGAGTTATGTAATAAAAATATTGCCTATTTCTTGTATCCAATGTCCCGAATGTGTAGATTGTACAATTATATAGAATGTGACGATACATACATCTTTGAACAGCCTCCCATATTTTTAAAAACATATACTTGCATTAGAATCCGTTTTTTTGCTTTAAACTCGTATCTTATGGTAAAATATAAATTGTGTCTTCGATGGATTTGTATTTATTTTGTGGCGTGATCATTAATAAATTAATAATGGTTACTTTGTTTACACCACTCCTTTTAATACATAAATATCAACATATTTCGAAAGCGAAGCTTTCCTCATCAAGATACACAGTACACTTTATTAGTATTTGTTTTTTTTTCCTCTTATTCTGTACCATATATCATGTTTTATTTTGCTTATTATTCCCAATACTTTACTTGATTATTTAGCATCTCCACCTAGTAACAACTAAACCTTGACTGACGTGTGCTGTGAACATTTTTAACTGGAGTGTTAATACATATATTATATATTCCACGCCAAACGCGCGCCCAACATTTGCACACGGTTGACATTTGTCACATGAGAACGGGTCGCTTCTACGACTCGTTCTTGTGTTCAACAGCTCGGCTGTGGAATGATCTGCCGGCCTCTGTGTTTCCTCCATCCTATAACATGGGTCTCTTCAAGACCCAAGTTCACTCCTTCCTATCCTCTAAAAGATCCTCCACACAGCATTCCCAAAGATGATATAGGCCTTGAGGGAAATTGTTTCCTCCTTGGTCTCCTGTGTGGAGTTACTGTAAAAAAAAAAAAAAATACCCCAATGCTATTTTTTATGAATGTAATACTTGTTAACACTCTACAAAAGTTCGTTTTCATAGTTAAATTAATTCCCAAGGTTGGATTTCTTTTTAACCCACCAAAACTCTCGGAATCCGAGCGGTAAGTGGCGTGGGGGGGGCGTGACGTCACACAAGCGACATACGGTCACTCAGAATGAATTTACTGAGAAATAATTTAGGGGCGAACAACCACATGACGTCATTCCAATGGTTTAAGTTTTTAATTAACTTTACATAACTATTTATAAATTCTACGTATAATTATATAAAAAAAAACTTATACACATATTAAAAATCGGCGTTTGTTGGTCTATACGAATATACATTTTTATTTAAATTTAAATAATATTTTTCACTGGGTTTCCTTATAAATGCGATATCTTGGTTAAATCATGAGGTACGTACTGCAAATCGAAGATCACCCAGCTTACAATCCAGTGGTTAATAGGACGACGAGGCAGACAGTGGAAGAGGCTGCACGTCGTGACTCGAAACACGCATTACTGATGCAAGAGTAATTATGCTAAATTGTTTCCGGCTCCGTTCTGTTACCGTGATAATAGCCAACCGCCGATAGGAGATATCGCAAGAAAAAAGGGAAGAATGTATGGATAAAGCTGTAAATTTAATTAAAACATTTCGGGCTCAAGTACATCCGAAGTTTCTTTTGCTCAAAATGATACTAGGCTTCGCTTTGTCTCTGGACAAACTACTTACGACGAAACAAAATCCGTCCATCCCCTAGTCCTAGTACCTTGCCGGCACTCAAAGGGTGCAAAGGTATGGCGTAATTATACACTGTGCCCAGTCCACCCCGCTAAAGGCCAACCAGCCAACGTAATTATAAACCCTCATTCAAATAGACACCTACGAAACTGCTTGCGCCATCGTTCTTGTATGTGGACCAAGATAACAATCTGTGGACTTTTAACAATCTAAATAATGAATGTCGTTTAAATATCGCATAACTACGCCTATAAGTTACGAATATACAAATAAGAGGTAATCATTACTGGTCACAGCATATATACGAGTAGGTACATCGATGGTATTTGGAAATAACCTGATAACTGCTTTTTTTTTTCTGTTAAGTGTAAAAATATGGTTATTGGTGCATTTATTTTCGATATTCTGTATTCAATTTTAAAACTTCCCAAATGATGATATGTGAACAATCATAATGGTTAGTTTAGTCAAAATATGATAAAAGATCTTAACATTTGAACGTACGCTTTTTGCACTTATCAGGTTTTACCGGAGTCAATTTATGTCACATTTCCATTTATTATGCAATCGTTAAAATCCTGTATCAATTAATATCAATGCTACTTTATTCAGTTTTATTGTTGTTTTAGAGTATTTTCTTTAATTTTAACTTAAATAATTACTATTTACCGCTTCTATTATCTATTGCTATTATTAATTGTAGGTATATTACATACCTAATCTGTAGTTTATAACATGTGTTAAACACTATTGTGATAGGATTAATGGTGATTTATTTTTTAATTAATAAAAATTAAAGGGGAAGTTACGTACCTCGTGTTGTTAACATTCATGCAATTTAGTATAAATATATTAAATAAATAATAATAACTAATAACTAAATAATATATTTTTTTAAATATATCGTTTGGATATTGTTCGAAAGTTCACCTAATCCTTGGATTGTTTTTATAATCCTGTAACTGGTGTTGAATTTTTGTTTAAACAAAATGATTTCGAATCAACATAAAACGGTTGTGCCCCCGTGCGGGGGTTTTGTAAATACGGGCCGCGGCGGTGGAGTGGAGTGTGGGAGTGGGCCGGGCCGCCCCAAGTAGCGATGCCGGTTCGGAGGAGATTCGTTTAACGCGCGCCGGCCCGCTATAAATTGTCGTTTAATTACCCCTGGCAAAGCGTCACATCAGCCGCGTGACAGTTTTATGACGATTTACGGCGGCATTTCGACGCTCCCGAGGATTGCTTCCCCTCGGCGGGCGGGAAGGCTCGCAGACACGTCACACAACCTTTTTTACTTCATTTTCTTCCAATAACTTTTTACAAATCTCTCTTATAATTTTCCATACGAAATATTTATTTTTACTTTTTCAAGTTTTTCAAGTTGATGACGGATGGTCAAATTAATGATCTGCGCCATATTGTTTTTTTTTTCGTTTAAACGGTCCCCGTTATTTTTTATGTGAATACCGCACAAGTGTCCCAACTGCTCCCCACTGTCCGGATTCAGTAGGACTATTGCATCCCCAATTGGAGTATATCGTAAGGCTGAGGGGACGCTAAAGAGAGGAAAAAGATGGGGAAGAGGAAGGAAGGGTAGGAAGTGCCTGGATATTCTGATCTGGCAACCAAATACGACTAAAGCCTTTCCAAGAAACGTTTCAAGAAATAATGATGGTCTTTCATCAGAGTGCTATATTTAATTACTTACGCATTTACCGTTTTATTGTGCGTCATTTTAATCAAACGTTTTTATAAAAATGTTTGTGTTTTCGCGAACCGGATCTCGAAGGTCTTCCTATCACCGTGTAAAAAATCTTTGAAATCGCAAATCATACGCCTTAAAGCGTTGCGTACAATAAATAGCGGCAGGCGTCGCGACGTCCCACGCACAGCGTCGCGAGCCCAAGACGGCGCAGGGCTTGCGGCGTAATACCGCCATGACTGACGGACGAGCATGCATTCAAATGGCTTGCTTTAGCCGCGACAGGGCCGTATCTATCTGCCGGGGAGGCGTCTTACCACCCACCTCCACAACCACCCACCCCCTGCCACCCGGCCAGGGGAAATAAGACCACAGTAAAAAGAAGAGAATTTAATAATAGGTTACATAGCTATTTATTGATGAATCACAACAATTCTACATTAATTTATAAATAAATACTGGAATTCGTCAAACTTCTAAAATCATAGAATATGGGGGCTATAATACCGTACTTAATCATAATTTTTTTCAATATTACCTAGTAATTGGGGGCTCTGGCAATCATTTCCCCATAATACTTGTATGTATTCTACCAATATTTCAGTGAAAGGTTCTCACAAGAACTAACACCATTGATATCTGCGACTCCGGTGCACAGTTAGAAGACACGTCAAACTCACGCATAGCATTTTTTCATATTTGAAATTTCCCGAATGTGAACGGGTCGAACAACTTTTGGGTTTTCTCGACATGCTGGCTATTGTATTTTCTCCCTCGTGAAAAACAAGTTTCTTAAAGACCCTGGTTCATTCATTTCTCTTCTCGTCTTAGGCCCTCCACAAAGCACCTCCGAATATATAGCATTAGCCCTGAGGTGACCTCAAATGTCTCTTATTGATCTAATTTCCTTGATCCACTTCAATCTATTCGTGAAGATATTAAGAGATACCTCCGCATCAGTTAAGGGGAAGAGGGATTATTTATTAATTCGAAATAATGATAATATTATTACGCAATGTGGTGAACATAATGTTTGATCAGAAATTTGAGATTTTTCTGACCATCCTCTACTTATGTTTTACAAAATATTTAAATGTTAAATGGCTCAAAAAATACTATGAAGGTTTTTATTTTAAATGCCAAGAAGAAATTTTCAAAAAAAAGGTTTATTTTCAATTTTTCATAAACACTTTAATAAATGGGAATTACAAAACTTTGGTTAAGTATATTAAAAAAACGCACCGGGAAAGGATTGCAATTACTTGTCACAACTTAATTTTTTTTATATTTTGTAAAACATACCGTAGGACGATCAGGAAAGATCATATTTCTGTTATGCTATTCGAAAAAAAATTTAAGAGAGGGATGTGGGAAAATACCTGGCTATTCAGATCTGGTCACCAAACACGGCTAAAGCCGTTTCAAGCAACGTTTCAATTTTGAACGGTGGTCTTTCACCAGGGCGATACTGACAATATCTATCACTCTGGAACGTGCCGCATATATACTACATATTATTTATAATGAATAAATTATGAAATAACATAATTTAATCTAATAAAATTTACTTGCGCACGTAGGGATTTAAACCCGCCACCTACGAATTCGCAGCCAAGGATCGGAATCACTCAACCACGGAGACCACACAGCCATATTGTACTTATATAAACTATAATTACTAAATCAAAACTTGTCTCTATGCACTCTCTTTTTTTCCATTATATAAACCGCCAACGTAAAATTACCATGTGAACCACAGAGCAAAGACTCTGATGTAAACCATTTTCAAGCATCATTTTCTTGTAACACTTTTAGGAAACATTCTTTCGTAAACGCAATATGTACACTCCGTTTTTCTATACAAACATGTCTTAAAAAAGAAGTGTAGTATTGTAAATTGAATTAAAATGTATTCAATTTCGTTAATAAAATGATGTTTATCGTATTGAGTAGTATTATTTCGAATTCATAAATAATTGATCTCCGACGTTGCTCTCCCCCTTAATATAAAAAACTTTTCAAATTTGCTTAGTTTAAAAAATGTGGATACGTAAGAGATTTCTAGAATTTGTCTATTTTCTTTCCGTCGGACAATAGCCCCTAAAAATCATCACTTGCCCATTGAACAGCACGAAGATGGAGCCTTCACCCGCCGTTTGTTTCTTTATTCTAGAGGAACGAGATACGCTGGCCACTTTATTTTCCAACCCCCCTTGCCCTCCACTCGCCTCAGATTACCAGGCAACTCAGCCATGGCCAAATTTGATATCGTCAGCAAAGGTTTCATAATTTAAACACAATTAACTTTAATGATTAGGGGGCCAAGATGGGAGAAAACTGTTGATAAAAATTGTCTTCTTTTAAGTCGGTCTTATATAAAGTAAGAAACGCGGATAATGAGTTACCCGAAAGCTTTCATATTTTAAAAATATGTTTTTTGATCATCATTCAGCTTCAGTATTATAGGGTTGGCGTATTTTTCATAAGATAAAAATTTTCACGAAAGGAAAGCCAAAAACACTCTCTGTATTCTGCGGCCACACGGCCCGGTACAAATTGATTTCGTGTAACGAACAGCAGCTACATCGTCATAATTTTTCGCCACCCCTTTGTCATTCTGAAAATCTCCCTTCTTTATACGTCGATATATTACAAATGATGTCGGTAGCTTTTGTGTCTATCGCTGTCGCAGGTGAGTTTTAAGGTTTCTATTTTTTGTATTATTTATTTATTTACGGGGATTCTTCAGATACGATAGGGGCATCTGTTCATTCCTCCCTTCCGCAGCATCCCGCCCATCCAGCCCAAATCTAATCTTTAAACTCGCATCCGCCGAACGCGCAATAATTTAAAATTATCTCCAGCGCACCCTTTCCATCGTGACTGACATAAATCAGTCTTTATTGTACAGCCTGATGCATTTAAATTTTTATTACCTTTGTTGCATTATCAGAGTGCAGGGAGAGTTTGCCATTTGCATAGATTAGCCATTAAATGACTTATGTGTATTAAAATGACGGTCCTCTTCCCATTAGCCATAAATAAGGATACAAATTTCAAACAAATGCCGGGGAATATTTTATCAATATTTTCTGAAATTTTAAGGAACTTTCAGCGGGGAAGATGAACAGAATATGTACGACTACAAGTGACCAGCAATATATTATCCGCTATATTTAGGCGATATTACATATTTTATAAATCATGTACAGAAGTCAGTTATATGTATCTTCACACGATAATTAAATGACTGTTCGTTATTTATATTAAATGAGTTGAATTGACTTAATAATGAACCTATTTAACTTTTCATAAATCACAAAATGGTCTTAATGAGTGGAAAAAATACATTATACATACAATCTCGATCCGGCGATAATGTCGCTACAAATTTCGCAGCAAAGAAGGCTTAGCCCCCTCAGGGGATGTTTTAAGGGGATGGCTTCGAATTCAGCTGACGGGGTGGAGCGGGGGAGAGGCGGGGGGTGGCGTGAGGGGACGGGGGATGTGAAGCATTCCATTAAATAAGACACTGGGTAAATTATCCCCCTCCCCCTCTCTCCTCACGTCAGGCCGGTTGATTTACTCGCGGGCACTAAATATCGTCCTCAGCGACAACCAGTCTTCCCATAAAGAAGGATCTGTTCCGGAGGGTTGATGGCGCTGGGGGTGGGGGCAAGGGGCAGGGGGGAAGTAGGGAGGTGGGTGGGGGGAGTGTTTCAAGGAAAAAATAATACTATAGTTCGTGATTAAATTAGGATAACAATCGTAATTATTGCAGCATGGGCAGTACATTAGATAGTCGTTAAAATTACCATTTTATCATATTATATTAAGTAAATTATAAACTTATAGCATACAAAAACATCTAGACCAACAATGTTTTTAATAGCTCGACCTATACTTGCTAATTAATGAAAGCTATAATCAAATGTTATGTAAAACAAACATTATATAGATTTCCAAAGTATACCGTAATGATAAATCGCAATAAATTCACTTCTCACACTCCGAAAAGATTATATTCGTTATCACGAAGCCCGCGATGTTTGTGTGGCGCTAAAGGAAAATATACAAAATCTTAACAAAAAATTATCATGAAAATGTAACGGAAATCTTATTATGAGTTATTCATTATTGAGCATTTAAGTATTAACAGGCCTAGGAAAATGCTGAACGCCAAAGTTAATATACAATAAAGCACGTCAAATTTTAACATTAACCAGATTACGGCCTCTTTCAAACCGGCATTTCCTATTTTTTCCAAATATTTATTCGTGGCGTAACGGCGACGTCGTGAAAAAAAATACACAAAATGTTAATGTGAACAATTAAAGCCTTAACCCTCCATCCCCTCCTAGGGAAGGGAGGAGGGTGGGATACCCTCTTCCTCTCCACCAGTCCTCAGTCCTCAGTCCTCATAGTGTACGATAATCGCGGCCCGAATCAGGGAAAATAGCTCCCGCCGCTTGATTTATATGTACAGTTTATTGTCGCTCATTCCGCCCAACTGACTTTTATGGATGTTTCTTTTTTCTCCCAAGGCCCGTCCCCGCCGCTCGAAAACCACCCGAAAATCCAGCAAGATCTCGGCACCGAAAAAATAAAGTCCATTCCACCACTCTTAGAGCTTTCTCCACTTTGGAGCAGGAAAGGTCTTTCTTTGCATGCAATTGAGCTTGCTTTTCTATTTGTCTCGATGAGAACGGGTTCTTTGTACGTTGTATATGTAGGTTCATCTTGGCCAGCCTTTTCGTCCTACCTATGTTTTACTTTTTCTTTTCGGGGAGGTTTGGGTGCAGGATTTATGGGGGGAGGGGGGGATTGAGGAAACGGTAGATGGCGCTGGATGGATTTGGGACACGAGGATTTGAACAACGGCCGAAGCCTAAATAAAAAGCAGTATTAACCGTTTCGGCCTATTGCTCGCTTCCTGCCCAGTATTCCTGCCTCTTGCGTCCTGCCTGTTTTCTCCGGGAGGAGAGATCAACATTGACATACTTCAAAGAAAATTGGAAAAGTTTTGCCAACGACAATAAATAGATTTCTCTAATATCATAATTATTATTGTCTGCCTTCGTATTTTTGGCTGTATTTCACATTTGTCATTGTTTTAGTGGCCCCCATAACACACGAACGAAAGTAGGAAGATTTTATTGGTTACCAAAGATAAGATACAAAACAGGTATCGACTATTGAATTATTGAAAATTTTAGGAGAACCTCTACATCAATATTTATGGATTTCGTACATATCAACCTATCTACGAGTATGTACGTAGGTACCGATATAAACTATTATTTTAAATAAGTAGCCTTAAAAAGAATTTATGTTATCGCCTTCATAATACAGAGGAGCATTATAAGAACATTATTATTGGTGGTTAAGAAATTATTTTCAATGTAAGTATGATAAAATACAACTATCATACATATCATTCAACTGCAATATACTTTAATATTATCAAACGTTGGCGAAAGTGTTTATAATTACACGTGTATTATTTTTTAAAGGATTTGCCTACTGTAACCAAAACAAAAACAAAAAATGTATTTCTCTTCAAATTCTATAACTAATTTACATTTATATAGCAAAACTAAATCATTAAAATAAAACTAATCAATACACATCAATACTTGTACCACATTTAACACATCCACGTGATCACCTCAGTACAGGTTCTCCTAGTGAGGTGGTCACAACACTCCATTCACAGTGTAACCTCTTCAAACCTACCTTACACTTCACATTATAAAACACCATACAACGCACCTTTCTTATACTTTACAAAAACGTATAATGTAAAATGGTACTGTTTAAATAGATATAAATAAATAAAAAATAAACAAAAGTAAAATACCAGAATTAAAAGTGTGCTACTAAAATGTTGAATACTAAACTTCGTGAATGAATTGCGTGTACACGCTCATTTCCTCATCTCGCCACAGTTAGTCAAAATGTCATCAATCATCTGCCTAAAAAACGCCGCTCCCGATTAAGAGCAGTAAAAGGAAAACAAAAAGCTAAACCTCCCAGGTAGGTGTAGCAAGCTGTTCGCTACGCTACAAGCTCTACGCTGCTCGCTCTACGCCAGTGTTACCGCGCCAGGGGTAGCGGGCGGGGCGCGGGCACCGAGGGGGCAGGGGGGCATTCCACAGGTGGCCCATAAACCAGACATTCGCATATCACTACACAGGATTGATAGACCTCCAATCTGACAGCCGAATAACGACCGCACGGAGACGTATCACAGAGGCGGTTTTCGCATACGCTCGGATGTCGGTGTCAGTCTAATGGGGTGAGAAACACCAGCCGTCTGTTGTGTCAAGTATCTGACAGTTTATAAAACTTGTTACGTCATTATGAACTCGGGCGAATTGCTAAATTGTTTGTGATGTTAAATTTGACTTGTCGCGGGTTTACATCGTTCCCCCCAGCGTCAACTTGTCGCTCACTAATAAATTATTCAGATCTTCTCACGGTGTGATTTTATGCCTCGTCGCGTGATGAGCTTCTCAGATGGTTATTACGTTTCACTTTGTGACAATACGCCTCAATTATATTTATCATATTATGTGATTATTACAAACGTTATATAAATATGATGAACTGAAGAAATTGTAGTAATTAAGTTGAATCTCAAGATTAGTACACACATTAAGTTCAAAATGTTTAAAAAAACACAATTAAAAGTTTACAACTGCAAAAATGCGATATTTGAGGATTGATTCCAGTATAACAACTCTGCAAAG
Source organism: Halesus radiatus (assembly GCA_022606495.2). Lineage (NCBI taxonomy): Eukaryota > Metazoa > Arthropoda > Insecta > Trichoptera > Limnephilidae > Halesus > Halesus radiatus. The sequence continues at coordinate 160,329 of JAHDVE020003213.1, forward strand.
TCAAGTTCACATTGTTTAACGTCGTACAATTATTATCTGAGTAATAATTCAATGGTTTTAACAGAATTAATTATTCCAAAGTAAACCCCTAAAACTAAACCATAACAGTAAATTCCTAAGGTAACATTACAAACCCATTCAAGCATTTAATAAGTTGAGGAAGATTATCTTGTAATAAGGCACTTAATTTCAAATACGGTTAAATAAATTAATGTTCTCGAGGAAGTAAAATCATATCTCATTATTACGGCCCATTTAATTTGCACATTTAAGAACACTCAGGTAATAAAAACTTTCTTGATTTAAGGCAGGGGAGACCTCATAACCTCTCAGAGCACCGCCACTATTAGATATTATCTTTGTTCTCAGAATTATACTCTTGTTAATTAAGACTCCTGTGTTCTTTTGCCTCTCCCCCAGTCTCACCGGGGATGCAAACAACATCCTTTCCAATATTTAAATATCGATGAATAGGGCCATGATTTGTTCCCTTGGACAGTGATTTTTTCTCTTAAACCGTTAATTTATTGTAATATGAACACATACGTTTGTTTTAAACCATTTCGTTTTAATATAATGATCGAACGGTTTCGGAAGGACCCTTCCTTCGTCAGGACTATTTAAAAAAAAAATTGGGAAAATTAACAGCAAATCCATAATTTACATATACCCGTATGTAACAATAAAAACAATAAATCATGCCAATTATAAAATTTCCACTGCTGATGATAAATACTATGAGTAAAGTGTGATAATATACGGTTTTACATCAGTTAGCTTAAACTATATCAGTCAGGGGAGGGGAGGGTGGAGGAGAACATGGAGTGGGATAAAGGTACAAAGGACTAGAATAAATGGAAAGGGTGGTTTAAGTTATCTAGTTATACTATATACCGCCTCCATGGTCGAGGGGTAAGACTCTCGACTACGAATCCGAAGGTCGCGGGTTCAAATCTCAGCGTGCGCAAGTAAATTTTATTTAATTAATTTGTGCTGTTTCACAATTAATTCATTAAAAAATAATATATAGTATATTTGCGCATGTTCCAGAGTGGAAGATACTTTGAGTATCGCCCTGGTGAAAGACCACCATTCAGAAATTGAAACGTTGCTTGAAATGGCTTTTAACCGTGTTTGGTGACCAGATCTGAATATCCAGGTATTTCCCCACCTTCCTCTTCACCTTCTCCTTTCCCTCTCCAATACCTTCAGCCTCACAACATTTCCCAATTGGGGATACCAAAATCTCACTGGCTCCAGACGATTGGGAGCAATTGGGACTCTTGTAAGGTATTCATATAAAAAAAAATTAAAACTAACATAAGATATAAAATAATGACAGACATACAAGAATATTTAGGTGTTGGAGTGGGAGGCGATCAAAGGGGAAGGGGCAAATAGGGATTTTTCAGGAGAAAACGAGCGGTTCACTGGAAAAATATCTAGAAACGGACTATACACAATTAATTTACTTAGTTGTTCAATATACTACAATTAATATTTAAGTATTTTCATATTTGAAGTGCTTCTAAATCGGTCATTTTTATCGATCTCATATTCCCCATTTGAATTACTTACATTATCCTCAATTAATTCCCTTTTTTTTGTTTTCTTTCCTACTTATTTATTATAATTGAAAAGTTCTATCCGAATATATTTGCAACCTAGATACAGTATAGCTGATGTATACTATCTGAATTTTACATTGGAATGGGTATTATTCTAGGATGTAGTAGGTCTAGTTGTATCTCTGATAACGTAACTTCAAAAAATTACAAATAACGGAAGAAATATAAGAGGAATATTACCCCATGTCCAGAGGAACGTCCGTACATTGTCCTTCTGGAATTTTTTTTTTTTTAAAGTAATTAAATATAATTTTCGGCATAGGTACAAAGAAAATAAAAATTTCAATGCTGGGGGGGCATTAAACATTACCAAAAAACATTAACTTGCATACTAAATATTTTAAAGTAAAATACATATATCCAGACGAACATGTAGATATATATTTATTAATTTTTTTGTCCAACATTTGCACACGGTTAACATTTGTCACATGAGAACTGGTCTCTTCTACGACTCGTTCTTGTGTTCAACAGCTCGGCTGTAGGATGATCGGCCGGCCTCTGTGTTTCCTCCATCCTACAACATGGGTCTCTTCAAGACCCAAGTTCACTCCTCCTATCCTCTAAGAGACCCTCTACAAAGCATCCCCCAAAGATGATATAGGCCTTGAGGGAAATTATTTCCTTAAGGGCCTCCTGTGTGGAGTTACTATAAAAAAAAAATTAAAATAGCGGTTTAAAATTTTTTTTTTTTTTTTTTCATTATTTTTTTTTTAAATATGTTTGCCAAAAAGTTTCAAAAGATTGTCAATGATAGTGCCAAAATTACGACTTGCCCCAATAATACATGTTTTTAACAGAATTTGGGAAATAATACTAATTTTTTTGACGTTTGAATGGTCTCAAACAACCAAACTGAAATTTAAAATAACGCTAACGGGTAAAAAATCGGCGGTTAACGGGAAACGTTCTAGTGTAAAAAAATTCAAAATGGTGATGATTTAAAATAACAAATAAAAAAAAAGAGTTGGAATTCCCCCACCTCCATCATTATAATCGAAAAATGTTGTTGTGCAATGATGGCTGACTTACCTAGCTTGATTGATCCTTCGATACCTGACTGCGAACCCGATGCTTTTGACCACTTGACTACTAGCCGGTCGAAAAAATGCGTTTTTGTAAATATGATTATTATAGATATCCGGATAAAAGAGAACAGTGACAAAACAGAATATTACAAAATAAGTATGTTCTATTTTGTCATTGTTCTGTTTTGTCATTATTGGTTGTAGGAAGTTTCACTGTCCACAATTCACCGCGGGGAGAGTTCACCGCACACAAATTCTACGCGGAAGATTCACCGCGGGGAAAGTTCACTGCACACAAATTCACCTCGGAAGATTCACCGCGCGGAAAGTTTTCCGCACACAGAGATAAAATCAAATGTCAGAATGGTGTATTACGTATAATGACACCAATTTAAATCTTTATTCCACTTGTTTATTTTTGCAGACCGGACCAGTTTCGAACAATCACGTTCATCTTCAGACTGGTACATTTTCTTATGGTACTCATATATGAGAATATATCATCAGGCTATTATTTGAAATAAACTATTTTATCATACCTACTAACGTTATTATTTCATTTATTTCCTTTTAATACTTGGCTGTTATTTGTACTAAATTATTTCAGTACAATAAACATTCCAAATAATGACAAATAATTTTTCCCGCGGTGAACTTTCCGCGGTGGATTGTTGACGGTGAACTTTCCCAGCGGTGAATCTTCCGCGGTCATTATTATATTACTGAAGGACATTTTCCATGTTTTCGTAATCTTGTTGTAGATCCGTATCAATTCGGATAAAGCAGGGGCGGCTTACGGCGGAAAAGAACAATGTGTCCTCTGGAGCCACGCCACAGCCGCGGGCAACATTATAATAATTCATGCGCTAATAATGAGGTAGAGCAAACGCTAATTATGGCGTGAATTAGGCGGCGCTCCGTGTAACTGCCGTCTTGGGAAACGTTAAACGCTCCGCGCACAACCAACTTTATTATCTTCCCGGTTATATTTCATATCCAGAGACTTGGTCCGGACCTGCTTGGCTGCTTTCTGCTTGCTACCAACCCACCCCTGGTTGTGGACCTACTTTTGGCGATGTCTCAAATCACAAACCTAGGTTTGTCTATGTGTCTAGCATTATACATATTAGGTATGGTCTGACATTTAGAAGTAGACAAAAGTTGGGGTGCTGCGATCGTTCAAAAAGTTTTAAATGGCAACATACAGATGCTTCATAGGAAAATCAAAGTAAGCTCAAAAAGCACAATTTTTCAAGTGCATGTCGACGGTTCCAGCGAACAATGTCGGATGTGTAAATTGGCATCTTTGCATAAGAGCTGTAGTAGTTGCGATAATATGTTTTTCCAATTAAATAAATAGAGGTTTATGCAAAATATCAAAAACGACACTAAGTTTCTTCATCTAGAAAACAATAAAAATGTAGGCGTGAAACTATAAACACGTAAAAACGAAACTTTAAAACAGCTTTAATAAGAGAAGTTACCATTTGCACACCGACATTCTTTGTTGGGACTGTCAATATGTCTTACTTTAACCAAACGGTGTACAGAAATTAGTGGTACTTTCCGAAAAGAGATGATTCTACATCATATTCTTAGATTGTTTTTTTTAACTCTTGGCCAGGAAGATAAATACATGAAAATGCGATTTTTTTTTTGTATTTCTGAAATGTATGTATTGAAATAACACTGTTACATTAATAAATAAATTTTTAAAAAACACACACAATCAAATACGCAAATCAAAATTATACATTTTTAAGAAGTTAAAAAATGTATTATAATGTTTTGCCTTGTTTCTTTAAAACTGTAAAGGGCATTGTAATTATATTTTTGTAGTTCCGAAATAATAAATATCTACAATTAAATTGCCACGCTATAATAATTCGTCCAATTTCACTTTTTTGCTAACCATTTTAAAGTATAATTTGTAGGTAAGTCGGGTAACTACAGAAGTTCTTCGTCGAATGGATAACATTTGCGAAAACGTTCAAGATATAAAAATAAGTAATATAAATAACTGCGATTTCTTTTGACTTTTTGTATGTAAGAAAAGGGAATTTAGAAAAAGTTATTCATATATTTTTTTTATACCATCATGTAAAATTTATTAGTCTTCTGAAGTTAACGCACCCAGGTCAAATCGTATCTCTTGAATATATGCGACCGCATGAGTAACAAAATGGCTAACTTCGTGGTATTTTTTTTATGTGAATACCGCACAAGAGTCTCAACTGCTCCGGTCTGGAGCCAGTGAGGCTATGGCATCCCCAATTGGGGAATGTTGTGAGGCTGATGGTAGGGAGGAGGGGAAGGAGAAAGGGAAGAGGAAGGTGGGTAAATACCTGGCTATTCAGATCTGGCCACCAAACACGGCTAAAAGCCATTTCAAGCAACGTTTCAATTCTGAATGGTGGTCTTTCACCGGGGCGATACTGAGAGTATCTTCCACTCTGACATAGATATTGCAAATCCACGATATTCTTTCACCATAGGAAGAAGAAGAATAACTAATATAATAAAGGGTGACTTACCTGACATACAATAATAATAATAATAAGGTTTTTTTTTTAAAGTTAGTTTTGCGTATTTAAAATAATTTTTAAAATTAAAATTTTACAACGCTTGCTAAAACGTACAAAATCTATGGCTTGTTGGATGTAGCATCACTGGGCTCTCTATTTTTTATCCAAAAATTCGAGACGTTTTTAATTCAAAAAAAATTACTGCCTTTAATTGTAAAATGTCAGCATCTCTTCAATGTTATTTTGGCTGTGCACAAAAGTGCAAAAATGTAACCTAGTTGCACGTTCATTCATTATTTCCGTCTTTCTAATATCCTGAATCTCGTTATTTCGGTTACCTCAGTACAAGAATTAACTTTACTGTACATAATTATATATTATATTCATAGTAAACCATAACTAAGCACAAGTAATACAATTATATACCTTTTTTTACAAACCTTAGCTCAAAGAATAATAACAATATTTATAATTATTAATTGATAAACTAAAGTTCTTTAAAACTTAAGACAAGATTTTTGTGCATAGTGCAAAGGGTAACAATTATTATTTTTATAAACAATAATTATTAATCTAAAACATTCATCCAAATTGAAAAAACCTTCCGAGCAAAAAGATAAATGTCGCAGGACTCAGACCACTAATGTCGGTCAGATGCTCTACCGTTGAGCTACGTCGGCTTATCGCAAACCCGCCAAGTTAATCAATATATACTAGTGTTCCATTCAATAATTACTGTTTTTATTATATTTCACCTGTAAACAACCAACTTTATTAAGTATGAGAGGAAACACATAACGGCTAAATCCCTCAAATAGATGGCGTCAGAGACAAATTATGTCACATTTTATTGGTGAAAAAAAAAAAGCCTCTCATACTAATAAAGTTGGTTGTTTACAGGTGAAAATATAATAAAAACAGTAATTATTGAATGGAACACTAGTATATATTGATTAACTTGGCGGGCTTGCGATAAGCCGACGTAGCTCAACGGTAGAGCATCTGACCGGACATTAGAAGGGTGCGGGTTCGAGTCCTGCCGGCGACATTTATCTTTGCTCGGAAGGTTTTTTCAATTTGGATCAGTGTTTTAGATTAATAATTATTGTTTATAAAAATAATAATTGTTATATTTATAATTCATAAACGGTTGATTGTCAATTTGCCTATGAATATAATATTATATTTACGTAAATAATCATAGTTTTTTTTTACATTGAACTACAATTATAGAATTAAATGAATAGACAATTTGTTTGAATCCACATTTTTTTTGTATAGTCGACTAGTTTCGATTCGAGTGTTTTTATGAGATGATTTTTTATTCACTTTTAAATAACGATTCATAAATTCTATAATTTACTAAAACTTATATATTCAGAGCGGCGTTCGTATGAATATATATATATATTTTCAAGCCACAATATTTTTCACTGAACTTCCTTATTGTTCTTATTATGCATCTCTGCCTTACGTGTATCTTTGTTTAGATTGCTCGGGGCACGGGTGGGGGCGGATTCTAACGGTTTTCCAATTACCTGCTACGCACTGGGTATGGGTACTGGGTACTGGTGGTGTGTATCTACTCGTACAGTTAAAAATACGTACATAACATCGGTTGAATTTCTGCATCTCTCCGGGCACAGAGCAGTAATACAAACAAATAGCGAAAGACGCTTTGCTCGAACCGCATTTGCTCGATAGGGAACGTCATGATATAATTGGTTGCTTCACGAACAGATCACAATTTATTATTTCTTTGTTCTCGTTCGCTTCAAACTTCACATACGAATATTGTTTAATACGATATTATCATTCCATACTTAGAATGTGTAATATCACATTATGATAATTAATATTATACTTTTCTCTTAAATTGTATGTACTGTGCAGTATGAACACTAAATTATGTATTATCTTTGTACAACCATACTTTTTCATAATTTTACATAAATTATTATGGGTTTCGGAAAAAATACAGATTGCGGGGTTTAAGTAAGGTACATTATTTTTTGCCTTTTTTTTCTAAAGCATCATTTCCTCCAGAGTACAGTGCACAAGAGTCCCAACTGCTCCCAACCCTATAATACTAACCCATAACCCTAATGTTTGGAATAATGCAATTAAGCAATGTTTTAGGGAATTTGTTGATATCATTTTATACGGCTGTAAACGCCACTACCGTGATAAACTCTTGATTTTATATTTAGATCTAACTAATTTTACCACTAATTTTATGTAACGATTTTTTCACTTACTTTTCAAGTTTGTTACTTAGTAGGAACCTAAACAATGCTTTCCTGCATCGTATGGATATATTATTGAATTTTTTACGTCACTTTCAAGCGACTTCAATAAACAAACATATACATAATTGAATTAAAGCATTGCTAAGTAGGTATATGACAAATCTTAACATGTAACCACGCATAGCCAAATACTTATCTCGGCTAAATTAGTCTACTGAGGACGTGAGGGTGCTTGGTTTTCTATTTATGCTGAAAAGAATTATTCGTTCCATGTATTACAAAATGTTACGCCTCCATGCATACACATAGAGGAAAATACTGTTATCTTTGCAGACATAAAATTCAAACGCGAGTGTAGGTTAACCCCGCGGGAGAAATCACGACCTCCTCACCTCGGCTGCGGCCTACAGAGTGCCGCGCTTAAGTAGGGATGCACCCCGCCACTGCTCGGCTACTGCCACAAACCATTGCGGGCACGGCGGCAAACAGAGGAATCAAAAGGAAGGGTTGTTTGTACCATCGAGTCGGGGAAAGCACCCTTTGCTGCGTGGGGGAGGCTAGATTATTATCTCGGAACGAACGGATCCGGCATTAGGTAGTTAGGTAGGAAAACCCCCCAATGTGTACGGGGCACGGGCCAGAGCAGCTACACTCGGCTCGCATAACACGGAGAGCTCATCTCATGAAGGAATATATATGCGCGGAGCTACCCGGAGATAACGTCTAGGTTTTGAGTGACAGTGGCACCGCCATCTTGAGGTGAACGGGCCGAGCCTCGCATACGAATTGCCTGCTTTGCTTGCTTTCGGCGCTGGCTGCTCCGTACTGCGATACCAACTGTCAGCCCTGTGGATATTTATGGCCGAAAAACGAATTTGCAAGCACTACCACCACCCGCACGAAAACGGGGAATACCTAAATGAGTAAAATATTTTATGCGCATACACGTTATTTTTGTTCATCATGTTTGATATTGTTCGGAAATACGACAATCTGAACGCTGTATGAAAATTTACACTTTTATATCTCTCTGCTTTTCCTCGCAGTACGCGCACGTTCCTAGGCTTTATTACGTATCACTTAGACGTATTTGAAATACAAACCACATGTCATAATGAAATATTGTTTAAACCAACCATTTTTGTAAATAGAAATAATTACATATAAGACGACGGCGTAATATAGGGCTAAGACTTCTAGTTTCTTCTATGGGCTAATATAATAGCATCGATTCTGGTTCGAGACGCCACATCTCCTAAATATATATGCCCAAATATAGTTACAGGACAAGTATACTACCTACTAGAAATGCGAAAAATTCAATTTTAACCAGATAAGAAAAAACTTTTCTAAAAACTGAAAAATATATCTGGTCGAATGATACCTATATTTGAATTTTATTTATTCACAAAATGATTTAACAAAGGCAAAACATAAGCCACTCGTATCACTGGGCACTTGTATATAAAACACCGTGGGACCCTTCAACAGTGGATTGACTAATCCTTATCTAATGTTAACCCTTATCGACTACCATAATACGGGCATGTGCCTAATTTGGTGGTTGAAAATCATGTAAATTAATTATTTATTTATTTATTAACCCGGTGGACTTTTACATATTTTAACAATTAAATGTTTTTGTAGAGAAAGAAAAAAAAGACTTTAAGTTAACAAAAAAAACATGATACATAGTTGGTATATAAGTGTGACATATTTATTATATACATATATGTATGTATAATAATGTATAAGTACATGACACAGAGAAGTGTAACAAAAGCCACTCATGTCACTGGGGCACTTATATATAATAATAATAATAATAATAATAATAATAATGTTTTTATTTAATTTCTAATACAATTACAAACATGTTATATTTAATACGTAAGAGAAATTACAGGTACTTATTTAATATTTGTAAAACAATGAAGAAATATACTAAAAAAAAAAAAAAAATTCAGAGATATTTAAATAAATTCAGGCAGTGGTGAAGATCGCGTCAATGAGAACAGATTCTTTCAAGAATCAATAGAATTTCCCTTTTGAATCTTTCCTCACTGACGCAAAATATGTCGATATCCTGTGAGATTTTGTTCAGGAGCAATATACTCCTCCCCACCGGGAGAACCATTGGCAGGTTGGTTCTATAGGTAGGAAGATAGAATAATCTATGACGACGCTGTCTTAGATAGCCATCAGGAACATAAAGACTTATGCGTTCCAAAATAGCTGAATTCTCTATGGAGCCTCGCAGTAGTCTAAAAAAGTGGGTAGCGGCATACCCCTCTCTTCTGAGCTGCAGGGAGTGAAATCCAAGCATGCCCAGAAGAAAGTTAGTTGGATATAGCCACGGATAGAGTCCGTACTCCCTCATGTAAAGAAATCTCAAAAACTTTTTTTTGAACCCTCTCTAACATGAGGGAGCACCCCGTCTCGTGAGGATTCCAAATAGCTGACCCACTCTCCAGCCTACTACGGACTAAAGAGAAGTATAATATTCTAAGAGTACGAGTATCCCGAAAAACCCTCACGGTCCGAATGACAAATCCTAACATTTTTAATGCAGATTGACATTTCCCCTCGATATGAACACGAAACGTAAGTTTACTTTCATACACGATTCCAAGATCCCTTATAGTAGAAACACGTTTGAGATTATGACTGAGCATAGTATATCTGTGGTAGGTGAGACTAAATGCTCTGGTGAAAGACAGGACTACGCATTTTGAGATATTGAAATAAAGTTGATTTCGTAGGCTCCATTCAGAGATGTTATCAATGTCAGCTTGAAGATGTAGGCAATCTAAAATATTTATAATTAGTAGAAATAATTTGAGATCGTCAGCGAAAAGGAGAAAGCGAGAAAAACGGATGACTTTTGCAATGTCATTAATGAAAATAGAGAAGAGAAGAGGCCCTAGGATTGACCCTTGGGGGACCCCAGAAAAACAAGAAAATCAGCGGATTGAAAAATTCCGTGTGTGACAAATTGCTTCCGGTTTTTGAGATAACTTCCAAAAAACTTTAGCATACGTAGGGAGAAACCCATTTGGGCAAGTTTTGTTAGTAAGATATCGTGATTCACGGTATCAAAGGCTTTGGAGAAATCATTATACGAACAGTCTACTTGGTATCCACTATCTAGGGACCTAGCAACATAGTCAGTGAAAAACATCAGATTGGTTTCCGTAGATCTTCCTTTTCTGAAACCATGCTGTTCGGGGATAATATATGCGTCTATTTGAGGTACAATGAATTTATGGATTAGTTTTTCAAATAGTTTAGCAGGAGCTGAAAGTATGGCAACAGGTCTATAATTCTCGATTGACTTTTTGGAACCATTTTTAAAAATAGGACATATTTTTGAAATTTTCCATAATTCTGGAAAAGTGGAGGTACTAATAGCTAAATTAAATATAAAAGTTAAAGGTGCTTTGAGGAATTCAGCGCACCCTTTAATAAAGAATACGGGAACGAAGTCGGGGCCGATAGAGTGCGAGTTCTTCATGTGTCTTATGGCATTCATAACATCAGATTCCGTAAATATACATAAGTCAACGTTAGAGGCTCCTCTGGTATTAAATGCGGCAGCATTATTAATATCTAGAAGTGGAGGATCTCTACTGTAGACAGATTGAAAATGATCAGCAAACGCGTTTGCCACACCCGAGCCATGAAATTCCTGATCACCTTTCATCATGGTATCTTCAAGACCACCATCCTTCCGAAGGGTTTTTATGTAATGCCAGAACATCTTGGGATCATGCATGATGTTACCTTCGATTTCAGACACGTAAGCTCGATAGGCTACTCGAACCTCGCGCCTAACTAATGCCCGGTAAAAACTAAAAAGATCGTATTCACTCTGAAGTCCTCCTGCCTTCCAACGCTTGTGAAGGGCATGCTTGATCTCTATATTCGAAATGACTTCTCTCGAAAACCACTTCGGATATTTGCGACCACCACTGCCTGCATTTTTTTTGGGAAAACATGAATCAAATACATCGTAAATACAAGCGTAGAAATATTGCGCCGCCTCATCCACTGTAGCAAATGTGAAGAGGTTTTGCCAGTCCACCCGGCTCATTGAATCGTACAAGCCGGTGAGATCACCTTTGTTGAAATTCCACCCCCTTGAGATTTTATTTACAAGGGTGGGGGCTCTATTACTTTTTAAGGGCGATCTGATCAAACTGAACTGGAATTCAATGGCCGGATGATAGCTATCCTCTAGCAACAGTGGAAAAACACAACGTCTCACCTCAAGAATGGCATTACACAGAACAAAGTCAAGGATTCTGGAATTGGAATTTTGAATATTATTACACTGTGAAAGACCGAAGATTGCGCATAGGTATTCAAAGTCGGATTCCACCTTAGGGGCGTCCCGAGCAGAATGCAAATTAAAATCTCCCAGTATAATAATATTCTTTTTACCAATTTCATCGAAATTAGCGTGTATTTTGTCAAAAAAATGCTTAAATACTTCCCACCTACTGCTAGGCGGGAAATAAACTACGCACATATATGTGACAGACAGTTTGCAAGATACTTTTACCCATAAATCCTCTTGCTCAGTTTCTAGGGTGTGGATGCGTTCGACCTTTAACCCTTCCACGCCCTTAAAGGCAAGGAGACAACCGCCACCCTGCCTGTGGCCATCTCCATTGTCTCGATCCCTTCTAAACTTCAACCTGGCTCCTCGCTAGTGATGTGTATAGAAGTTTTAATTGGTTAATGTTCTTGAAATCTTTGCCCACTCTTATATGAAAATATACCTCTTGGTGACCTGAGGCATTGTGGGGGGCCAATGTCTTTCTCCAGAATGCGACGATACTGGAGGCTGGACTGAGACTGGTTTCCATGAAGAGGATATTCCCGGTGTTGTTTATCCTTTCCCTCATTCCTGCCACCCTGGATTTTTAAAAGGGCTGCAAAACCGGGAACTCGCCCTTATGTGAACATACTGGAATCGCTGCAATATTTGGGGGGAGGCAAACATTATGCGGGAGTATAATGATGGTAGTGAAAGTTTTTTTCTAAATATTGTCAGGTTTTCTAACCCGCGATTTTTTTTTTGTTTTTTATAAAAAAATAGTGAATATACTCGTATATATAAATAATTTTTCTTCGTTCAGTATTTCATTAGATTTTTAAACTGCTGCCATTTGTGATTTATAATAGGTAATCCTTCACAAAATTTAACGCTTGACAGCTTCAAGCCATTACCTCCAGCTCTAGTGGGCGTGTGCAACGGACAATATTGCAATTAACACAGTGGATGATTTGTCACTCCTTGACCCACAGGTCCAAGGTCCTTCTCCCACTCCCGCCGTGTGCAATATTATGCATATCATCATCAATACCATCGCGGTATGACCATAACGAGCGGCGCCTCCCACACCATTGCCCTCGGCCGACTCTGCCGCTGAGTGCATGTTGCATCGGATGATGCATCTGATACATCACTTGCAGCGTTGCGGGCGTGCCTCTCGGCTTGTGTAACGCATAATATTATCCACGGTTAGATTTCCAATGGTACTTGACATTGCTTGAAATGCAGATAATAATAATGCTATTGTCACTATTTTTATATTCGCGTTCAATCGAGATCGGTAACCAATCCTCGATTTCATGAAACCATTGTTCGTTTTGTAAAAAATCGTTGGTCAATTCCACTGAAGAGATAAACCAATAGATTGTGTTATTGGCGTTTGCCCGAAGTAAGCTAATTTTTTCTTTACTTCTGATAAATATCGAAATTCTTCCGTAATCAGATAATCAATTTCATTCTCCTTAGAGTCTAAAGGCTGTATACGAGTATATATTGTGTACAGTTTTCTTTCAGTTCGGTACAGATCACACGTCTTAGGATTATCCGTTCAGTAGTTAATACTACCTATAACTTTGTGTACGAATTTTTATTAGGATGCGATGTTGTTTTGAGGTATTGCGCAGTATTGTTACACTTCCTCCAGAGAGATTGTCGGTCAATATATTTTGACGGTGCTGGTGGCTGCTGGTGACGTATGCGCCTGCGCAGTTCGTATGAACACATACTATTAGCACCGCCATTTTGGCATCGCCGTTAATTGGTGTCAATAGACGCAGATATTTAAAAACAACGAAAATTGATTGAATTGGTCAGGGTATGTAGGTTATACAATAATAGTATATATGGGAATAGGATTATAAAATCCTCAAACATGTTGTGGCGGACACTAACGCTCAGTTGACAGTTCAGTTGACAACCGTACTCGTGTCTGTGCTGTAATGTATACGGTGTAATGTGAATATTCGCGTCTGTGCCGTTCCTGTACTGTAATGTTCTGCACTGTAATGTTCTCGACTTACATGAAATATTCAGCAATTGCCTACATCTCCAAGTAAATAATTGTGATTGATAGAAAATGTATATTAATATTTTTGATACTTCCTGATGTCACACGTCTCGTTAAATTCCATCAAATTTAATGATCAGCTTTGAACCTGTTTCACGTCAACAAAAACACTAACCAACATTCTCATATTTCGCCAAAATAATCGAGTCCTCAACGTTCTTCGTAAATGATATATAAAAAAATAGTCATGCTCGCTAAGTAGGCTCCAGGTTATGTATCCCGGAACCGAACCCATGTTTTTGTTATATACGTTAATGATATTTTTAGTTCCTAGCCATCGCTCTCGATCAAGATTGGCACATCTTTTGGGTCCTTTTCACTGAAGTTTTTCAGCACATTTGGCGAGCAATCAATTACCGCCGATCATGTCACGGATCACATGTTGCGACACGGGTGATAATGGCATATCAAGTCTTCCGGCGTTGGGGTGGTCTACATAGCTCCATGTTGAACCAACACCTTTCTTTATAAAGGCCTAAACCCTCACAGCAGCGCCTCTAGCGGTAGATGCATTCGATTTCATTGCCGGAAACCCAGGCGTTAACTAATGTTGGGGTATTGGAAAATCAATCACCATAATAACCATCAAATGAACGTACAGCGCTATTTAGAATATTTCACATTTAAAACACCGATTTTCTTCACATTTATCGAATTGTTATCATTTGATACATAACATGTGAAAACATTTTGATCAAGAACACCCAACCTTTGTTGTTGTGTTTTTTTTTTAGATAATATAATGTCGTTACCCGCTTCACTGTTTTTTTAGAGATGGATAATGGGCATGGGTATTGTGTTTGAATTCAAACATTTGATTTTTGTTTCGCGTATTTTACCAATCCTTCTACAATTATTTTTCAGAATTTTCATTTGGCTACGAGGTTATTAGAATTGCGACATTGCGTAAATAAACAAACCTCCACCATGTATGAATTTATATTTAAACAGGATCGGTCACCATCTTAGTTAGAATCGGAGTCTAGGCGTAGGCATTTTATTCTGGAAGGTGTTGGTTGAACACATCAACAAAATGTAAAGGCCATTATCGATACACTGACACCAATCGTTAACCTATTCATGAAATATTACCCCGCCAGGTGTCATGTTGTTCCAGCCTCGTCATTTCATGATGGCGGGTTGATTGACCTTTGTATTTATTGTTGATTTTTCCTTGTCGCATGTGCTTTAATGGTTTAATCTCGCAATTCTTGGGAAAGTAAGTAGTGGGTATTCAAGTCAATTTATTTCAGTATGGATCGTGCTTCTTTAATATGAATTTCTTAGAATTGTGTCTGTAAGTGGACACGTATCAACGATATGAGTCGTTAAAAACGAACAAAAATTTTATTTGATGTTTTCACGCACGTGCGAATTTATTATTTCTTTGTAGTTTCTACGTGATTTTGGCCTTTGAATGGTTTGGCTCCCTAGTAAATTCACCAACCCTTTGAATTGAACGGCTGAGTAGCGACACATAATTTTACATTGTAGAATTTCTTATATTATGACAACAACCATATTTTCAATTTCGTATACCTACTATCTGTTATTAATCTATTGCTTTAGTGCTTTAAAAGTGTTGTTAATCTTTATGTTGTTTTCACTACGGGTGCCATTGAACACAATCAGAAAAATTCTTAAATTTCAAAAATGTGCTCGCACAATTATGACTTTTTTTAATTTGTTTATTTATCTAAACATAACACATCGGATTGATCGATGTCTGCACCAGTGCGAGATTCCTGTGTCGAGACAGACATAGACATTACAACCGAGTGTTTTATTTCAATTTTGCGACCCAAAATTTACCTAGCAAATAATCGGTGGAGTGCACTACATAAAAGCTGAAAAACTGTGTCTACCCCAAGCAAAACGAACCATAAAAAGAAAATGAAAAAATACGACAAATTTTTGATCAAAAAGTATTTTTTCCACGAATTTGTGTTCGCTCATTTATTCAGTTGGCCACAGCAATTAGCGAAAGATGATAATAGAATTTTTCAAATATTCGATGTACATTTCATACCCAAATTTGAAAGTCTACGCACAGACTTCCTTTAGTTATGGAGCAATGCACGCCACTGTTGATAATCCAGGGTAGAAATAGTGGAAACCATGGTAAAGGAAGTAGCTACACCTCAATGGCTTCGAAACTTGTGCAGTTCTACGAGTTTTTAGATAATATTATGTTAATTAAAAAATAAAAATAAATTGTAGAAAATGCTTCACGTGGCAGCTTTGCATGACTACTCTTTTTTTTGTTATTGTAAAAAATATTGTAATTTCTATGTTTTATAATAAAAGTTTAATAAAAATAATAAAACCATTCGGTAGAGTCTGGTTTCGTTGTGTTATAAGTGGATCCATGGACCTATATCCCATGTATTTGTATAATTTTGTCATATACAAAATTTAGTCGAATATACAGAGTTGGCTTTTGCATTTTTATTTAAGAAAACAAACATTTCTCCTTTACGAATAACCTGACAATGTTTATATTCCTTCTGCTACCATCATAATAAGTGGAAAATGTTGCTTGAACATTGATGAAGGACTTAACTATTGATTGAACCCGCCTTGTATTTATTACAGGCTTGCAGTGCTAACGCGTTTTAAGAAACCGAAACACTTCATCCTTGGGTATGAGGAACTGGAGGAAGACGCAATTTTTTTTAGTTTGTCAACTATAATCTTGTTTGGGGCCTGAATCATTCTTTCCAAACTACTCACCCAACGAAACATAAATATAGCAATTTTTGAAGTGTTTTGTTTTAACTCTACAAAAAGTTTTCTTTTTACATTGCTCCTTCTAACTTCTTTTTACACCTTATACCTATCTCCTGGTTCAACATTTGTACCTGTGATGTTTTCAAATTATCAAACTTCTTCCAATTCTGGAATATTGGATATTCGTTTTGCTTCGCTAAGAAAACTCCGCAGGGGAGCATTATATATATATTTTTCATATACTAGCTTTTTGCTCAAACTTTCACGTCTACACCAAAATATACTCACTTTATTAAAATCAAATATTTTCTGATACAAAATAGTTTTTTGAGCTCACCTTCTTAGCAAGAATCAATTATAATATTATATTTATTACGAATAATCAGCTACGGCTTTTCCTTTTCAAAGTAACCTTATAATTATTATAATTGTGCATTCCGTAATCATTTAATTAGTGCGGAATGTTTCAAATGCGTGTCGTAAGTTAACCAAGCCCCTAAAAGACTTAAAGCCTCTAAGACGGGTAGTCCCGCTGTATATTTTTAACGACGTACTTTACTTTACCCGTAATGGTACTTAGCACTACCACGAAAATGTTTTTTTTTTTTTTATAGAGTAGGCGCTACAATAGCAGTAACGAAAAATATTTGGTAAATTGTATATTTGGAATTGTTAGGTACTTCCTGTCATCGGCACGCAGTGACTTTTCTTCCGATAATCGCAATGTTGATTTCATCATTTGTCTTTTCTGTCTCAGGCTCTTGATTGAAGAAACAAATCTGTCCGTCTATATATAATACAAAGAAGAGTGTCCCGGGCGGTGTTTGTTTGTTTGTTTGTTTGTTTGTTATGTATACAAATCTACGGTTTTATTCCGAGCTTGAAGAAATTTAACTAGACAATAGACACTTCACTTTCAAAACAAGAGGAAGGCCTACGTGAGATTTTGATAAACCACCTCTATTCCCCTTCCCCACCCCTTAAAGCAGAATTTTGCTACTTCTTGGTG